>OW804094.1:160107784-160294379 GCA_942159475.1 Sthenelais limicola | reverse complement strand
ACAGTTCTCCTCAACCTCCATATGTGACCCAGTTCTAGGGATTCAAAATGTCAGGAGGCCGTAGTGAGGAGCGAGGCAACAGCTTACAAAAGGATTGTATTTTCCAAGCAAACGGGACAGATAAAATTAAAATAAGACCACCATAGTACTAAGAAGGTTCGTTTTAGTTGTTGGGGGCATTTTTAAGTCGATTCTTGACTACTCCCAAACATGTCATATTAACTTAGCCACTTTAAACCTCTGTTTATCTAGATGGCTGAACTACCACATTGTAAAACCTCTGTTTATCTAGATGGCTGAACTACCACATTGTAAACCTCTGTTTATCTAGATGGCTGAACTACCACATTGTAAACCTCTGTTTATCTAGATGGCTGAACTACCACATTGTAAACCTCTGTTTATCTAGATGGCTGAACTACCACATTGTAAACCTCTGTTTATCTAGATGGCTGAACTACCACATTGTAAACCTCTGTTTATCTAGATGGCTGAACTACCACATTGTAAACCTCTGTTTATCTAGATGGCTGAACTACCACATTGTAAAAAGACCAAATGCAATAAAAGAATTCTTGAATTGAATTGAAGGTTTATATACTTCTGTATACAAGTATCACAAGTTGTACCTCAGCATTAATAAATAAGTAAAAGTATCACAAGTTCTTATTATTATTATTATGAAACTTTTATTCAACGTTCACATATTCCCCATATTCCTCCCCCATTCCACACTGCCTGCCCCACACACCCTAGCTGCCCCATCAGTCACATAGACTATAAGATAGAAGTGCTTTAATAGTGTATTGGATATATTAATAGTAACAGTGATAGAGACAGTTGGCTAGTGCCACCCCCCCCCCCGCCTCCCGCCTATTCACACTTGCCCACACATATGGCTAGTGCCCCCCCCCCCGCCTATTCACACTTGCCCACACATATGGCTAGTGCCCCCCCCCGCCTATTCACACTTGCCCACACATATGGCTAGTGCCCCCCCCCGCCTATTCACACTTGCCCACACATATGGCTAGTGCCCCCCCCCGCCTATTCACACTTGCCCACACATATGGCTAGTGCCCCCCCCCGCCTATTCACACTTGCCCACACATATGGCTAGTGCCCCCCCCCCGCCTATTCACACTTGCCCACACATATGGCTAGTGCCCCCCCCCGCCTATTCACACTTGCCCACACATTTGGCTAGTGCCCCCCCCGCCTATTCACACTTGTCCACACATATGGCTAGTGCCCCCCCCCGCCTATTCACACTTGCCCACACATATGGCTAGTGCCCCCCCCCCCGCCTATTCACACTTGCCCACACATTTGGCTAGTGCCCCCCCCGCCTATTCACACTTGTCCACACATATGGCTAGTGCCCCCCCCCGCCTATTCACACTTGCCCACACATATGGCTAGTGCCCCCCCCCCGCCTCACGCCTATTCACACTTGTCCACACATATGGCTAGTGCCCCCCCCCGCCTATTCACACTTGCCCACACATATGGCTAGTGCCCCCCCCCCCGCCTCACGCCTATTCACACTTGCCCACACATATGGCTACTGCCCTCACGCCTATTCACACTTGCCCACACATATGGCTAGTGCCCCCCCCCACCTATTCACACTTGCCCACACATATGGCTAGTGCCCCCCCCCCACCTATTCACACTTGCCCACACATATGGCTAGTGCCCCCCCCCCGCCTCACGCCTATTCACACTTGTCCACACATATGGCTAGTGCCCCCCCCCGCCTATTCACACTTGCCCACACATATGGCTAGTGCCCCCCCCCCGCCTCACGCCTATTCACACTTGCCCATACATATGGCTAGTGCCCCCCCCGCCTATTCACACTTGCCCACACATATGGCTAGTGCCCCCCCCCACCTATTCACACTTGCCCACACATATGGCTAGTGCCCCCCAGCCTCACGCCTATTCACACTTGCCCACACATATGGCTAGTGCCCCCCCCCCCGCCTATTCACACTTGCCCACACATTTGGCTAGTGCCCCCCCGCCTATTCACACTTGTCCACACATATGGCTAGTGCCCCCCCCCCGCCTATTCACACTTGCCCACACATATGGCTAGTGCCCCCCCCCCGCCTATTCACACTTGCCCACACATATGGCTAGTGCCCCCCCCCCGCCTATTCACACTTGCCCACACATTTGGCTAGTGCCCCCCATGCCTATTCACACTTGCCCACACATATGGCTAGTGCCCCCCCCCCCGCCTATTCACACTTGCCCACACATATGGCTAGTGCCCCCCCCCATGCCTATTCACACTTGCTCACACATATGGCTAGTGCCCCCCATGCCTATTCACACTTGCCCACACATATGGCTAGTGCCCCCCATGCCTATTCACACTTGCCCACACATATGGCTAGTGCCCCCCCCCCATGCCTATTCACACTTGCCCACACATATGGCTAGTGCCCCCCCCCGCCTATTCACACTTGCCCACACATATGGCTAGTGCCCCCCCCCCCCATGCCTATTCACACTTGCCCACACATATGGCTAGTGCCCCCCCCCCCCGCCTATTCACACTTGCCCACACATTTGGCTAGTGCCCCCCCCCCCCGCCTATTCACACTTGTCCACACATATGGCTAGTGCCCCCCCCCCGCCTATTCACACTTGCCCACACATATGGCTAGTGCCCCCCCCCCCCGCCTATTCACACTTGCCCACACATATGGCTAGTGCCCCCCCCCCCGCCTATTCACACTTGCCCGCACATATGGCTAGTGCCCCCCCCCGCCTATTCACACTTGCCCACACATATGGCTAGTGCCCCCCCCCCGCCTATTCACACTTGCCCGCACATATGGCTAGTGCCCCCCCCCCGCCTATTCACACTTGCCCACACATATGGCTAGTGCCCCCCCCCGCCTATTCACACTTGTCCACACATATGGCTAGTGCCCCCCCCCCACCTATTCACACTTGCCCACACATATGGCTAGTGCCCCCCCCCGCCTATTCACACTTGTCCACACATATGGCTAGTGCCCCCCCCCCCCGCCTATTCACACTTGCCCACACATATGGCTAGTGCCCCCCCCCGCCTATTCACACTTGCCCACACATATGGCTAGAGCCCCCCCCCCGCCTATTCACACTTGTCCACACATATGGCTAGTGCCCCCCCCCCCCGCCTATTCACACTTGCCCACACATATGGCTAGTGCCCCCCCCCCCCCGCCTATTCACACTTGCCCACACATATGGCTAGAGCCCCCCCCGCCTATTCACACTTGCCCACACATATGGCTAGTGCCCCCCCCCCCGCCTATTCACACTTGCCCACACATATGGCTAGAGCCCCCCCCGCCTATTCACACTTGCCCACACATATGGCTAGTGCCCCCCCCCCCGCCTATTCACACTTGCCCACACATATGGCTAGTGCCCCCCCCATGCCTATTCACACTTGCCCACACATATGGCTAGTGCCCCCCCCCCCCGCCTATTCACACTTGCCCACACATATGGCTAGTGCCCCCCCCATGCCTATTCACACTTGCCCACACATATGGCTAGTGCCCCCCCCGCCTATTCACACTTGCCCACACATATGGCTAGTGCCCCCCCCCCCCGCCTATTCACACTTGCCCACACATATGGCTAGAGCCCCCCCCGCCTATTCACACTTGCCCACACATATGGCTAGTGCCCCCCCCCCCCGCCTATTCACACTTGCCCACACATATGGCTAGTGCCCCCCCCATGCCTATTCACACTTGCCCACACATATGGCTAGTGCCCCCCCCCCCCCGCCTATTCACACTTGCCCACACATATGGCTAGTGCCCCCCCCCCCCGCCTCACGCCTATTCACACTTGTCCACACATATGGCTAGTGCCCCCCCCCCCCGCCTATTCACACTTGTCCACACATATGGCTAGTGCCCCCCCCCGCCCTATAGGGAGGCTTGGCGGAGGTGTGTCTGTGACGTCAGCACCACACCTCCAGGTCACGTGGTACACACAGGGTGCCAGTGTAGAGTACAGCTGGTGTCTGTACAGGTGGACAGGTGGCGCTCAATACTGACTGGGGGCACTCGGGGGGTGGGGTGAGTGGGTGAATGGGTGAGTGAATGAATAAATGAGTGAATGAGTGAGTGAATGAATGAGTGAATGAATGAATGAGTGAATGGATGAATGAGTGAATGAATGAATGGATGAGTGAATGAATGAATGAGTGAATGAATGAATGAATGAATGAGTGAATGAATGAATGAGTGAATGGATGAATGAGTGAATGAATGAATGGATGAGTGAATGAATGAATGAATGAGTGAATGAATGAATGAATGAGTGAATGAATGAATGAATGAGTGAATGAGTGAATGAATGAATGAGTGAATGAGTGAATGAATGAATGAGTGAATGAATGAATGAGTGAATGAGTGAATGAATGAGTGAATGAATGAATGAGTGAATGAATGAATGAATGAGTGAATGAGTGAATGAATGAATGAGTGAATGAGTGAATGAATGAATGAGTGAATGAATGAATGAGTGAATGAATGAGTGAATGAATGAATGGATGAGTGAATGAATGAGTGAATGAATGGATGAGTGAATGAATGAATGGATGAATGAGTGAGTGAATGAGTGAATGAATGAATGAATGAGTGAATGAATGAATGAATGAATGAGTGAATGAATGAGTGAATGAGTGAATGGATGAATGAGTGAATGGATGAGTGAATGAGTGAATGAATGGATGAGTGAATGAATGAATGAACGAGTGAATGAATGAGTGAATGAACGAGTGAATGAATGAGTGAATGAGTGAATGAATGAGTGAATGAGTGAATGAATGAATGAGTGAATGAATGAGTGAGTGAGTGAATGAATGAGTGAATGAACGAGTGAATGAACGAGTGAATGAATGAATGAGTGAATGAATGAGTGAATGAGTGAATGGATGAGTGAATGGATGAGTGAGTGAATGAATGAATGAGTGAATGAATGAATGAATGAATGAATGAATGAATGAATGAGTGAATGAATGAATGAATGAATGAGTGAATGGATGAGTGAATGGATGAGTGAGTGAATGAATGAGTGAATGAACGAGTGAATGAACGAGTGAATGGATGAGTGAATGGATGAGTGAATGAATGAATGAGTGAATGAACGAGTGAATGAATGAGTGAATGAATGAATGGTGGAATGAATGAGTGAATGAGTGAATGAATGAGTGAATGAGTGAATGAATGGAATGAATGAGTGAATGAATGAGTGTGTGAATGAATGAATGAGTGAATGAATGAATGAATGAATGAATGAATGAGTGAATGGATGAGTGAATGAATGAATGAATGAGTGAATGGATGAGTGAATGAATGAATGAATGAGTGAATGGATGAGTGAATGAATGAATGAGTGAATGGGTGAGTGAATGAATGAGTGAATGAATGAATGAATGAATGAGTGAATGAATGAGTGAATGAACGAGTGAATGAATGAGTGAATGAATGAGTGAATGAATGAGTGAATGAATGAATGAGTGAATGAATGAATGGATGAGTGAGTGAATGAGTGAGTGAATGGATGGGTGAATGAATGAGTGAATGAATGAGTGAATGAGTGAGTGAGTGAATGAGTGAGTGAGTGAGTGAATGAGTGAGTGAGTGAATGAGTGAGTGAGTGAGTGAGTGAATGAATGAATGAATGAGTGAGTGAATGAGTGAGTGAATGGATGGGTGAATGAATGAGTGAATGAATGAGTGAATGAGTGAGTGAGTGAATGAGTGAATGAGTGAGTGAGTGAATGAATGAGTGAATGAGTGAGTGAGTGAATGAATGAGTGAATGAGTGAGTGAATGGATGGGTGAATGAATGAGTGAATGAATGAGTGAATGAGTGAGTGAGTGAGTGAGTGAATGGACTGGTGAATGAATGAGTGAATGAATGAGTGAATGAGTGAGTGAGTGAATGAGTGAATGAGTGAGTGAGTGAATGAATGAGTGAATGAGTGAGTGAGTGAATGGATGAGTGAATGAACGAGTGAATGGATGAGTCAATCAATCAGTGAGATAGTGAATAAGGGCAGGTGGGGAGGCGGGGGTGACTGTATGAATAACCGTGGATACCTGTCTGAATTACGCAGTGAATTACGCAGTGAATTACGCAGTGAATTACGCAGTGAATTACGCAGTGAATTACACAGTGAATTACGCAGTGAATTACGCAGTGAATTACGCAGTGAATTACGCAGTGAATTACGCAGTGAATTACGCAGTGAATTACACAGTGAATTACGCAGTGAATTACACAGTGAATTACGCAGTGAATTACACAGTGAATTACGCAGTGAATTACACAGTGAATTAAGCAGTGTGAGAAGGAAGCTGCACATGACCTGGCTCCTCACACAGAGTATAAACACGTGTGGCAGGTCTGGGGCAAGACAAAAACTGCTAATGAAGAAGCGCAGTACATGTCCACGTCTGACAGGACATGAGGCGTAATGACGGGTTACCATGGTAATGTGTACACAGGTCACATGACACCACAATGATGGGTGGCTGTGTCACCAGGGGCAGCACTGGTGGTGTGATTTCATTCACTATATGACACAACAACCTGTCAGACGCACATTTAACCGTCAAACACAATTAGTTATTATTATCATTATATCATATGATAGCGACCCTCTGGAAGAGCTATGGTTATGGTTGCATAGAAGAGAGACAGCCTTTTCCGGTGTAAAATTACTTTATTATTAACATAGTTGTACACACTTCTGGAAATAAACATACATGTATACACCTGCGAATTATTTTCATTCTCTCGCTCTTCTTCGTCTTATATTGCTCTAGTCCTCTCTCATTCTTTCTCTCTCACTCATCCTCTAGTCTGCCTCCTCTCTCCTCACTCTTCTCTTTTTCTCCTTTCTCTCCCCCTTCTATCTCCTCTCTCTCCCTTCTATCTCCTCTCCCTCACTCACTCTCTCTCCTCTCCTCACTCTCCCCCTTCTATCTCCTCTCTCTCTCTCCCTTCTATCTCCTCTCCTCTCTCTTTCTCCTCTCCTCCCTCTCTCCCTTCTGTCTCCTCTCTCTCACTCACTCTCTCTCCTCTCTCTCTCTCTCTCCCCTTCTGTCTCCTCTCTCCCCCTCTCCTCTCCTCTCTCTCCTCTCTCTCCCCCTTCTATCTCCTCTCTCTCTCCCCCTTCTATCTCCTCTCTCTCCCCCTTCTATCTCCTCACTCTCCCCCTTCTATCTCCTCTCTCCCCCTTCTCTCTCCTCTCTCTCCCTTCTATCTCCTCTCTCCCTTCTATCTCCTCTTTCTCTCCCTTCTATCTCCTCTCTCTCTCCCTTCTATCTCCTCTCTCTCTCACTTCTGTCTCCTCTCCTCTCTCTCTCCCCCTTCTATCTCCTCTCTCTCTCACTTCTGTCTCCTCTCCTCTCTCTCTCCCCCTTCTGTCTCCTCTCTCTCTCACTTCTGTCTCCTCTCCTCTCTCTCTCTCCCCCTTCTGTCTCCTCCCTCTCTGACTTCTGTCTCCTCTCCTCTCTCTCTCCCTTCTGTCTCCTCTCTCTCTCACTTTCCTCACTCTCCCCCTTCTCTCTCCTCTCTCTCCCTCTCCTCTCCTCTCTCTCTCCCCCTTCTATCTCCTCACTCTCTCACTTCTGTCTCCTCTCCTCTCTCTCTCCCCCTTCTATCTCCTCACTCTCTTTCTGTTTTCTGAGGGAGGAGAGTGAGTGAGTGAGGGAGGAGAGTGAGGGAGGGAGGGAGGAAAGTGAGGGAGGAGAGGGAGGGAGGAGAGGGAGGGAGGGATCATGAGAGGAGTCATGGAGGCAGGGAGAATAAGAGAGATGGAGATGTGTTGGTGTGTTCATATGGATGGTACACACAGACTGGTATTGTCTGGTCCCCAGCCAGACACAACAATACTGGTGGGGGGGGAGGGGGGGGGGGGGGGGTCACTCCGTACATGTGGGGGAGTGCCTCATGTCACATACACCAGCTCACACCTCCACACCCCTACATGGCCTCCAACCTCGGCCATGTTGTTATTATTTACTGTAAATACTGGAGAACATGAGATCATACTGTCACACATGCTGTAATGGAGAACATGAGATCATACTGTCACACATGCTGTAATGGAGAACATGAGATCATACTGTCACACATGCTGTAATGGAGAACATGAGATCATACTGTCACACATGCTGTAATGGAGAACATGAGATCATACTGTCACACATGCTGTAATGGAGAACATGAGATCACACTGTCACACATGCTGTAATGGAGAACATGAGATCATACTGTCACACATGCTGTAATGGAGAACATGAGATCATACTGTCACACATGCTGTAATGGAGAACATGAGATCATACTGTCACACATGCTGTAATCCAGAAGTATCAAACCGCCCATAATATGTTTTTTCCTGTGATAAATGAGTTGCTTGTGACTGACGTTTACCTTACAGATTGTTGAATGATCCCCCCCCCCCCCCCACCTCTCCTGCCCCGTCCTCCCCGCACACACGGTGGTGTGTGCGGGGAGCACGCTCAATGCTATAAGCCTGGCCTGGGTGCCCTTAGGGCTCCAACGGGGTGGCGCAAATGGCGGTCGGCAGTCCCAACGCATCCCCATAGGATTAGTATAGAAATATCGAAAATCTATTTTACAGCCTAGATTGATTATTTCTTCGGACAAAACTTGCAGAGGACATCCTATCGTTGCAATTTCTGGGTAAGGATGTCGGCTATCGGTATGTTTAATAAGAAAACGACGCTGCCAGGTTGAGTTGTGGAAGGTACTGAGTCATGGCTGTGAAGGCCCAGGGCGACAGAAGGGTTCGAAATATGCCTGCTTGCGCACCGCCTTCTTAAGGCGGTTATTGGTCGCCTCTCGTCGAGCTCGCCTTTAATTCAATTCATAACATTATTTACTCATATGGACCTTTTTATTTTTTATTTTATTTAGTACTAGCAAAGTACCCGTTCTCTGGACGGTCACCCTCTCTCCCCACGCTTCCCCCTGTCCCTCTTCTCTGTCTTTCATACCTGTTTTTCTCTCCCAACCCCATTTCCGATTCCCCCCTCTTCCTCCCCCTCCCCTCTCTCCCTCCACTGTGACTCCCCCTCTCCTATTCCCCCATCCTCCCTTTTCTTAACTCTCCCACTCCTACACCCTCTCCATCCCCTCCCCCTCTCCAATACCCCCACCCTCTCCCTCCCCTCTTCTTCACTCTCCCAATCCTCTGCATGTAGTTAGGTCCCCCTGAGAGGTTATATATATATATATTGAATTTTTATTCATGAAGTAATAACAGTTACATTCGTGAAAAGGTCAAACAATTCTCCATAGTAGGTCTTCCATTGCATCCTAATAATTCAAATTAGGTGGTGGGAAATGAAGTAGTATCTCACAGGGGCTTTCCCAGGCTATAAATAGAGTGCAGAGATTCCAATTTAAAAAAGGCTTCAAAATCACATTTTCACCCTAGATACCTTCACAAACCACATATAATGTCCTCCAGACAGGGTCAACGGACCTGTAGAGACCAACAAAGTAGATGGGGAGACCCCAGATTCCAAGAACATGTGACACAAAGAAACCCCTCTTTTCTACCTCTTTTTGTAGAAATGGCTCTTCCCGTATATTATATGGATGTTTATACAGCAATCATCACACAATACAAAGATATTACAATAAGGCATGTACGCTGTACATTGTCAGTTATAATAGGCCTACAGTTGAGGTCATTGAGATATGGGCTCACAGTAGTTAGTTATGTTACCCAACCCTGGCCTGTTGCAGACAGGGTTGGGTACATTTCCATACCAATAACGAGGGCGTGGATGATGTGGGAAGGCAAAGATCAATGGGGTACATGCAAAGTTGTTCACCTCTTAAATGTTGTATCAAGCAATATTTCCCCAGTTTTCATAATGCACCGTTGAGTAAGTGTTGTTTTGGCCCTGGTAAATTTTTGAATTGGCAAAACCTCTTCCAATTTTTCATCTGCCATCTTGGCTGGAGTCACATGACCGCAAGGGGCTGGAATCTACCACCACTAGTGGACCAGCTACAACACTGCACACATGTTTTACCATTCTCACTGTCCGAAAGTGGATTGGCTGAGCCAACTTAGATAGGCGTGGCTTCATTCTGCTAGCCTGTATGACTGGGATAACATTCTGGCTTTTGCAATGTAGCGCCATTCATTCAAATATAAATGGCGACGATATCTTTACTAGCGTTTTAGTCCCTAGTTTATTTAATATTGGAGTATGAGCATTGAATATAAAGTAAGTCATTGCTGAAAGGTGGGGCATAAATGTGGAAGATAGTTTGTAGTTTGTGGAAGTTATGAGCTGTTAAGGGCCGTCTATAGGACTCCACTATACAAAACTCTACAACTCCGCCTGTGGTGGATTTACATGTATGCTACGACTAATGGTAGTATATTCAGTAAGAAATATCCATGATCTTCCACCCACTGTTCTGTCCATCTAATACTATCTAATACTAGCGGGTAAAATAGGCTACATTTGAAACATTTCTACTTGGACTAATTAATATGGGGCGGGGCGCGGGGGCGCGGGGGGTACAGCGTCGGTGTATCCTAACAGGCCACTACATCACGAGCCATACATCTCAATAATTCCAGGTCTTCCAGTAAACTTTATTTTTGTTTACATTTTTTTAAAATTTTATTATTCAATAACTGGGTTTACAAGTGCCCAGATGGGGTTTTTCGCTTGCCCCAGTATCAGGCAAAACTATCTACAAAAATAATTAAATTACTTTCCCTTCTATACTCGGCAAATTACAGTGATTTCTTGCATTATTTACCTCAGTTTAAGCGCTGTGTAAGGCTGTCATTCTTTCCTCCAATATATTCATAATTTTGTACTTTTTCTCAATGAAAATTTATAATTTCATAATGGCAGCTGCAACTTGCCAACTGTATTCCTACCTATATGTGATGTTGTACCAGATTTCCAGGTAGAAAACTTGTAACTGTTGATTGTATGCAAGTGGAAATATACATAACTTCTGCCGAGGTCAGGTTCCTAGCAGGAGTAATGGCGGTTAAATGACCTACCGACAGCCCCCCCCCCGGCCCCCTGCTCCCCCCCCCCCCCGGCCCCCTGCCCCCCCCCCCTCGGCCCCCTGCTCCCCCCGGCCCCCTGCCCCCCCCTCGGCCCCCTGCTCCCCCCGGCCCCCTGCTCCCCCCGGCCCCCTGCTCCCCCCGGCCCCCTGCTCCCCCCGGCCCCCTGCTCCCCCCGGCCCCCTGCCCCCCCCGGCCCCCTGCTCCCCCCGGCCCCCTGCTCCCCCCGGCCCCCTGCCCCCCGCCCCCACAGTACTTCCTGGATCCTGTCAGCACCAGACACTTTAGTATATTTGGCACAGAGCCAAGATCTCTAGAACTAGTAGAAGAGCTGACACAGAAATCTCCCACCTCTGCAGCCGCCAGACTGTAGGGGTTGTACCGTTTATTATTTGTATTTAATTAATATAATATTAGGGCTCGCTAAATAAAAATGCTACAATGAATCTCCTGTGAGTACATTCCTTCATCTTTAATTAATTGATATTATTCATTATTACATCAATTCTATTTGATCAAATAGATTTATATATTATTTTAAAATTGTTTTAAATTCCCTTTATTAAGGTTAAAAATAGACAACTACCCTGTACTGGCCAAGCAAAAAATACAAACATATATACTTCAACTCATGTCACGATTTAAGAAGAATAAATCACACAGAACAGTATGTAAATTAATAATTATTATTATTATTATTGTTACTGTACCGTGTGTTCCTAAGAGCATACATGTAGTGTACGTGCAGACTGCATAGCCTCATTGATGTAAGAACATATTCAGTATTTTATTTTGTTGTCTTACTTGTACTTTGACATTATCTATATTTTTGTTCTAGCCTCTACTAAAAAGGAACCGGGAGTATCCCAGATGTTTGTAGTCCTTTTTGCCTGACTGTAATTATATTTTACACGAATAAAAGATTATTCAATTCAAGACAATACGCAATAATTGCACACAGGTGTGCTGCTGCTGCTGATTAATGCATCATGTTTTACTCTAGGCTAATATAACCCGTTACTATAGCAACAGGTGGTACCCCCGCCCCCGCCTCTACACAATACACCCTCCCCCGCCACAACTGTTTTATTGTATGACGTCACGCTTATTTAGTGAAGACTTCCAGGCCTTCCCATCATGCAATATCAGCATCTTCAATCGTAAAAATGTGTGTGTGTTTGTGGTGGGGTGTGGGGGGGGGGGGGGGAGGGGGGGTTACAGGAGTTACCATGGAAACCTGGTTCTAACACAAGTTGCTAAGTCTGGAGGCTTCTGTGCCAGTGTTGCACAATGTCTCAATCCTGCCTTAATGGACAAATAAATATTAAACATTTCTACATGGAATGGCGGCAAGTCTGCGGATAAATGTTTGCAGAAAGTTTTACAGATAACAAGTGCCTTCGGCACTTGGATTGTAGAGGCAGTTGTGTTTCTACTTCTTATAGGAATCCAACAATTTACTGGATGTTTATTTTAATTTGGAGATATTAATTTGATTGCCAAAAATTGCTAAAATCACAGGGGGCCTACGTCTGGGTAGTAGGCCTAAG
Source organism: Sthenelais limicola (assembly GCA_942159475.1). Lineage (NCBI taxonomy): Eukaryota > Metazoa > Annelida > Polychaeta > Phyllodocida > Sigalionidae > Sthenelais > Sthenelais limicola. The sequence continues at coordinate 160,281,713 of OW804094.1, read as the reverse complement.
GTGTAGAAGGCAGAGAGAGGGAGGGACAGAGAGAGAGGAGGAGGAGAAGAGAGGGAGAGGAGAGAGGAGGATGACTGATATAATAGGGTTTCATGGAAACAAATTTGCACTCCCCCCCCCCCCCCCACACACACCTATACATCTATCAATTTTCCTTCTCCTCCCCCTCCCTGACTACCTCCCTTGCTCTCCCTCCCCTTTAATTCCCCCTCCTTAATAATAATAATAATAATAATAATGAGTAATGTGTGGATTATTATTAATAATGAGTAATATGTGGACAGACATTCTTTCATAAAAAAAAATCGTTAAAAAAAGTTGGTCGTAAAAAGTTAGTCGAAAAAAAGTTGGTCATTAAAAAAGTTGGGTCGTAAAAAAAGTTGGGTAGTAAAAAAAGTTGGTCGTAAAAAGTTAGTCGAAAAAAAGTTGGTCATTAAAAAAGTTGGGTCGTAAAAAAAGTTGGGTAGTAAAAAAAGTTGGCAGGTCGTAAAAAAGTTGGGTCGAAAAAAAATTTGGTCGTAAAAATAGTAAGTCGAAAAAAAGTTGGTCGTAAAAAAAAGTTGGTCGAAATAAAGTTGGTCGAAATAAAGTTGGTCGGAAAAAAATGTTTCAGAAAAAAGTTGGTTGAAAATAAAGTTGGTCACCCCCCTTCACCTCTTCACCCCCCCCCCCCTCCCCCCACTGCCCCCCCCCCCCCCCCCCCCGGGTGAAATGGTGCATCCTAGGGTCATTTTCACATCATATTCCAGCTATTGGAAGGCATACTGACTATCTCCGAATTTGTGGGGGAGGACGTCGTCCTGCAAGAAATCTTTGAATTTGTTAAAGAATCTATTTATATATAAAATATAAGTGAGAAAAAAAGAATTTCCATGGGAACATACTTCATTCAAATTTGTAGTCCATCCCATATGGTTGGTATCAGAGAGCAGAATGGCTAGCATACTCCTGAATTTCCGCATATACTAGTAGCTGCATATGGGAATTAGTGAAATGGTGCATTCGGTGCACACTGAACCTACCCGAATGCAACCACTAAAGGTCTGGGTAGTGAGTTACGTAATCCTCTAAACGGTGTGACGTCATAGGTTGTTTACAAACACTCTCGCCACTCTCGCACTCCCGGGAGTGGAGGGTTCACCGAGCCGTAACGAATCTCGTATGCTGCGAGTTTTCACGAGTACGCAAAACTCAAGGAAAGGACGATTTCATTGTATAGGCTAATAGACACATGTAGACTGAAGGAGAGTGATGACGTCATAAGTTGCGCAGTTCACTAGTTATCCGATGCATAATAAGCCTCCCTCCCCCTCCCCTTCCATCCCTCTCTCCCCCCTCCCTCTGCCTGTTTACAGTCTAGGCCCACACTTGAGAGAGTCCCTTCAAATGAAGGTAAAGCCTCTCGTCTCAAACCGCTAAGAGTCATTATAATTCCATTAGGACAGCAAAATGTCATTATATTCCCATTAAAACGTCGAGTTGTAGGACAAGAAACCGATTATAGCGAGGTAGGCTGACATACCATTCTTATCTGATCTGAAGGTTTGGGCCTAAAGTGTTTAGAGTGTAATCACTTGTATTTACCGTCAAATATCTAAACAAACAATAAGAGTTTAGTGGTCACAGGAGTAGTTTACACGCACCTTTTACTTCAGCACTTCAGTCACTTGTTATTGCTCGGTCCTTTCTCTCTCCTCTATTTCACTCTCTCTATATTTTGTCTCTGTTTGTACACATTCTTTCTCCTCTCTTTTCCCTAAGAAACGTTCTTTTGTCATTGATCATAAGAAATGGCAATGTTGATTGACGATCATAAAATAGAAAATGTTGATCGTCAATTCCCCCCAAGAGGCATCAGGAGCCCTAAGGAAGGTCTCTATATCTTTCCTCTCTCTTATCATGTCTTATATCTCTTTCTTCTTGTATAGCTTTGTATGCCTCTCCTCGTTTTCTCTCGCCTTAATTCTGAAATATCTGAAATATCTTCTCCTGTCTGTCTCCCCCCCCCCCCCCCCAACACACCTCTTACATAACTAGATATATGCCCACAGTTTGACCCTGACCACGGACCAAGGTCAACAATTAGTCCTGCCTCTCTTCTTTGAACGATGAATATAGTGTGTGTGAGTGAGTGACCACTGCATGACCTCATCTGACCCCAAGTGGACGTGTCCAGTTACAGTCTGGCTCCTTTTAGCTCCTTTTGTGTCCAGCGTGCACCAGACTGTTGCATACTGCATCAACTATTATGTTGTACTTATATAATAGTTCGTGGCCCCCCCCCCCCCCTCCATCCCAACCCTACAACAAGATAAATCCGTCACTGGAGGCGAGGGTGAATATATATAACTACATACAAATAGTTTAATAATAATAATAATAGTTCCCCCCCTTTTGAGGGGTTTCTTGTACACCGAACTCCAGGGTCGGGAGAACTCCAGTAAATACCTCCTGCAGGGTGTGAGTCTCATTCAGGGGAAATAATTAATGTGTGGTTATAACTCTAGCCATACTGACTAACTGAGTGCCACATTGATTATGGTTACAACATAGAATAGAATAGAATAGAAATATCTTTTATTCATCACTGAGATCTTATACATTAATTTTCGATGAACAGGTCTACAGGCTTCTAGGTACCTTATATATGATTTACTTCCTACCGTTCCCTTTATCTATACATGAAACCTAATAAATATTTGCTTGGGTAAAATCATTTATGTAGATTTTTATACTATACGTACTCTAGGTGATGTAGTGTCTGTGTACATGGAGTAATGTAAAGTGCAAAAAAGTAGTCTGTAGCCTGGAGGTACTGGAGGTAAATTATAAAAGAAGCCGGGGCAAGCACTGACTGACCCCCCCCCCCTCCCCCAGCGTCCGGGGGAGGGGGGAACATGTCACCCAGAAGCTACCAGACGTACACTGTCCCGCACATAGTGTCTGACCTGTGTGTAGGCCCCATGTGTAGTAGAGGTGTGGCAGGTAGGCCCATACTATGGTCCACACGGTCTCATATTGACATGGTCTGCATGGCCTACATTGCTTTCTGACCTTGACTCGGTCCGACTCAGACACGCCAAGCCCCGCAAACACACAAATCTCTCACCTTTAACCTCCTGGCGATGGCATCGACACTCTGTGTACCTTTGTTACCTATGAGTTCACTCCTGATAAGGAGATAAGCCTGCAGGATAGATAACATGATGTTTAGATGGTCCTCGCTCCTCCTGTAATCTCCAGCCGCTAGCCTTGTTGTCACTCGCTCACTCACCCGCGCGTTCGGGTACCTGCGTTATAACTGAATCTTGGTTTACTTGTAATTTCCACGTTGCTTAACCCTTTTGTGAATTTTTTAGGAATTATTCTATTTATATTTGTGTATCCAAAGCAGCAGATGTGTTTAAAGTTAGGCTGATTAACGCAAATGTCACTTTAGACACAAGTTAGTTTATAATGAGTTATTTACCTGAGGTTTTGAACACACCCAAGGCCGTCTAAGGTTGAGCGTGGATTTCCGCTTGGACTATCTAATCCTGTTTTTGCTGGTCTATAAATTGTTAATTCATGGATAATAAGTAAAAACGTTTGGGAAAGAAACAGAGAATCCACTGAGGCAAAAAGTTGTGACATTAATTTTCATTTTTTGATGCGAGTTTTCTTTCATTACACGTGGCTCCATCTGCCAGACCCCCCGCGCACCGAGGGCACTCCTACGGGTGACGTCACCACCAGGGAATCCCTACTGATGACGCACGGGATTCCCTTAGTGGTGACGTCACGGAGTTCCCTCCCAGGGTGCATCAGTTACAAATGGCTGCGGAGACTTCCTGGTGAAGATGTCGGTGAGTGTGAGCGGTCCTGTGCTGTCTGCACTCCTTCACGAACACACCAACGCCAGCAGTGACCAGGTGTGTAATACAACTAATGTTTATATGTACTTTTGTGACGGGGTGAAATTGTGTCCTTACATGTGGTCCTTGTCAATCTCTGCTGGATTCTGTGGTGAGCAACAAGTCGAACAAGTCCGCCTCTGGTCGATGCTGTCATTGACTCATCGCCGATTCGCGCTCCCAGAAAAGCGCCGCATTAGCGCCGTAACTTGTATTAGATTCTACTCAAACAGTGTATCTTGTAATCTCCAAGGAACAATTTGATTTTATCGATTAATGCTGTCTCACATGGACTGGTTTTTTTTACAGTCCATGGTCTAAGGAAAGCAATAGAAAACACATTTGAAAAATAAGACAAACAGTAAGTGGGCCCCTCTCCCAAAGAAGGGAAAGAATTAAAACTTGACTTTATATTATATTATATTTTACTATAAGCCTAATCCTATTATTATAGGAGTAACTATTGAGTTTTGTTTTAGACACGGAAAGCTAGATGATACCAGAGCTATACATGATGATACTAACTTACCCCGTTTAATCCTGTACTGGATACTCATGTTAGAAACGTTGTTATATGCCATAGATCTGTATTACTTAACCTTACTTGTGCCTTAGATATATTAGCTTATTCATAGATATAAAGGGAACGGCCGGAAGAACTAGGTATAAATCCTAAACACAGGTACCTAGAGGCCTGTCGACCTGTTCGTCAACATAATTGTAAAAGGCTCTGATGAACAAAAGATTATTCTATTCTATTTTATTCTATTCTAAAGAAAACTAAAAATCTAAAACATAGGCCTAAGCCCCGGGCCTAAGCCTTAACTAGTGAAATAGTGAGAAAAATTGTTCAACCCCGGGCCTACACCTCCCTGGCTCCCGGCTACACTTACGCGCTACATTATTTCGCTCACTGTTTCCATAACACGTATATGCGCTATGAGAGACCTAGGAGTCCACAGATTGTTCACCCATAGCCGTGCATAGGCTGGATTTGGGGGCCCATTAGACATTATATAGTAGCCTATTTGTTATTTACATTCATATAATTATAGAAAATTAAAGAGGATTGGCAGGAAAAGGGCATTGACTTTTACCTATCTCATTTATGGAAGGTCTTCCAGTCAGCCCCTTGACATGACTTTATATTTTGAGATTTATACAGTAGGCCTATGGCCTATGGCCACTTTTCTACCTGTTCCTTCCATATTCCTATCCAGCCATTTTTTAGATAGGCCTCAATATCTCCAGAATCAATACAAGGGGTCCTGATGCCTAAAATCAACAACTGACATAGCCATTTCTTATGATCGACAAACAAATCAATACACAGCTTCTGAGATCTGGTGTCTGCTTGTAAAAGAGGTATGATAGAAACAGGTTTGGTAGAAAGAGGTATGGTAGAAAAAACTATTTCCAATGCTGCACTTTTGGCACCTACACTTCCGGTTCCATACCCAAGAAGTAAGCAACATGGTGCAAAGTTGAGTAGAATTTAATATACTCTGATTAGGTATGTGGTCAAGTCGGCCCAAGACTGCGTAGGTCCAAGCTAATTATGGTAGACTAGCTTGGGGAACTATTGTTAATGTGCAATATAAGATGACCAGGATGAAAACATTAACAAGAGGAGGCGAGTGGAGTGCAAGCCAGCAAAAGTGTATGACTGTTTACACAAGCGATGGTTGTGCTTTTTGTACCTCCTTTCGCCCGCTCAGAAGAGACATATTGATAAAAAGGGGGTCGGGGCTGCACAATAATTAAGATGTTGGAAAACCTGCCCCACTCCTTTCACCTTTATGTCAATACAGGATGGATTAGTACTCATGAGTTGAGCATCTAATCCATACTGTCTGCTGACAGTTTAATCCCCCCTACCCCACTCCCATATCATGTTCTGGTTCTCTTGACTACCATCATTTCATGATAACTTGTGGTTCCTGCATCAACTGTATGTGTACTGCATCATTGTAGCCTGACACTGTTGTATGTTGTAGGAGGGCTTTCTGCTGGGACAAGTGGTCAGTCATGTGACTGATACCATCAGTGACTCGCAACTCAACAACAGGAAGGAGGAAGTGGTTGTGTGTAAGTATGGGGTGATCCTTTCTCTCCTCCCTCTCTCTCTCTCTCTCCCTCTCTCTCTCTCTCCCCCCCTCTCTCTCTTTCTCTTACTCATTGATCTATTTATTTATCTGACTTTACATGTTTTCTGTATGAAGAATGTTTTCATGTATCCTTCAGTAGCTAGTTCCTATTTGACACCTAGTATGGTGCGTACTGGAAGACCAGATTCCCAATCTGAAGTGTAATACCAAATTTTGTGCCTTTTAACTATGCAAAATAAACAATTTATTATCATTATCATTAATTATATTGATACGTTTGCCTTCTGTTTTATAAAGGAAAAAAGTAGTTAAGAAATAGGAATGTCCATCATTGCTTCTCATGCCAGCATGTCTGTGAGGCCAGTTTGTACACAATGACAGATTACCTAAATGTTCCTCTATTGGTTTCAGATGTTTATAACTACATTGCCTGTTCTCGTCCCTTCCTCTGGTACGATCATGCAGGGCGTGTGAATGTGGAGAAACTGAAGACCGTACTCCGCGGTCATAAACAACAGGTGGGTGACATGCTGGGTCTCTGGTATATGGTAGATTTAGTCATAAACAACAGGTAGGTGACATGCTGGGTCTCTGGTATATGGTAGATTCAGTCATTCATTTTTCAGCAGGTTTAGATTCTTGGTGATGTATGTATGTATGTCGTATATTTCCAGTTCACATTGTACATACAAAACAGTGGTAATAGTAATATATCTGGAAATGGGTAGCCCCTTCTATGAGAATCATAGCTCTTCCAGCAGTTCTGTGCAACGATGGGTTGTTATTCCATCCTTGGTCTTTGATAGCTGTACCCAGTGTCAGGCTCTGCCAAATCGGGTGCCCGGGCGCCCGGGACAACCATATTTTTTGTCTGGGCAACTAAAAATGTATGGTCAGTTGCCCGGCGGGCAACTGGCCTAAACCGAACTAATTTATTTCCATTATACATGTATCACGATGCTATCATTAGATTGATACATTAATTTTTTAACTAGCATTGAGAAAGCTACCTTTTTTCTATCAGTAACATTTTCGAACATCTTTGGACAATATTTAAAATATATTCAAGGCTTGGAAAACGGACATTTTGGGCGAAGTGCTAAGATTTGGAACATAGGTGGGGGTAATATGAAGTAATATACATATCAAATATTCTCAGTGCAGCAAAATTATGAAATCATATCAAGTTATATATGTGCCTGCAATGTCTGCCGTTGGGAAATAATTGAAATTAATCAAATAGATCTTCCAGACCATCCCTACCTTCTGTTCTTTCTTTTTTTAAGATACATGTTGGCAGTGTGCAACATAGTTAATTTGAAAATGAGAGACCGTTGGTCTCTGCCAAATTGTAACAGTGGAGACCAAAAAGAGTCTGGGTCATAGACGGGGTTCCCGTAGTCCAGAGCATGTTGAATTTAATGACTTTTGATAACTGATTCACATAATTTTTAAAGACTTTTCAATGACCCACAGGAGATTTTTTGCAAAAAAAGTGCTACTTTAGGGCTTTCTGGTGATTTTGAAGACCCCTGCTAGGACAATCCCCTAACATGGTTCCCGCAGCCCAGCCAACATCAGAATTGCTGACTTTTTACTGACAAAATAAAGTCATTTTAAGGGAATAATTCACAAACAATTTTGCTTGTACTACACTTCTTTAATCTTAGGTATGAACCGGTAATTTCATTCATTTATAGAACAATAAAATGATATTTTCGCATGATCCCAAAGAAGAATAAAAGCCCTTTCAAATGCTATATTGGAAACAACACTACTGCCATAGGATCGGGGGCATGCTCCTCCGGAAATTTGTAAAATGAGTGCATTCTACTGATTTCAAGGGCCATTTACAGTTTGATAGTCACCATAAATATATCATTAAAATGTTTTGGTAAAGAAGGTAATGCAAATAAATGCAAATTCAAAATTGTTTTGCAAAGATTTACAGAATCGAAAAGAATATATAGAAATAAATATTTTATCACTTGCATATTTCATTGGAGACCGTCGGACCAATGTACAAATATCAATCTCAGAGACCGACGAAAATTCTGTGGAGAACTTACTTCACATTTGGGGGCAATATCAGAAGGCACCTATTTTGAATAACGGCATGGCTGTTTTAAAAAATCAACTGTTTCCTTACACAATAATTATGTAAAGTTTTGAATTTTATTTTAAAAAAGCATCCTCTGCTTCTTTGATTTAGTTTCTTATGCTTAATAAAAAATCCCGGGCAACCATGTTCATTGGCTGGGCAACCACTTTTGAGGTTTTGGTTGCCCACCGGGCAACCACATTTCTGAGCGATTTGGGATACCCTGAGTGTACAGTAAGGTACAATCCACTGGTAATGTAGTAAACAAACTGACCGAAGGCAAGTGCACTGCTGTATCATGTTGCTTTACTTACTTCTATCACAAATGTGAGATTGTGGAGAAATAAAACATTTTCAACCACAAATAATGTGTACATGAGAGTAAAATTTGTTTCCACAGGAGGTGATAGGTTGGTACAAATGGCGGCGAGAGAGCACCCTCATGCCTTCTATGAGAGAAAAGGCCATGCACCGTTCCCTACTGGACGTTTTGGCAGGAGTGGACAGGCGCCATTTTGTCTTCTCGCTCTTCTCGCTGAATCACTCACACCGGCAAGCTAAGCACACGTTTGAACACATGTTCCAGGTGCTGGAAGGCAGGTGAGTCTCCTCCAGCAGAGTGGAGTAGTTACATCTATGTCTCTAACACCATAAACTGCCTCCCTCTCAGCTCTCCCGCCCTTGATATAACCTTCTCTCTAACACCATAAACTGCCTCCCTCTCAGCTCTCCCGCCCTTGATATAACCTTCTCTCTAACACCATAAACTGCCTCCCTCTCAGCTCTCCCGCCCTTGATATAACCTTCTCTCTAACATCATAAACTGCCTCCCTCTCAGCTCTCCCGCCCTTGATATAACCTTCTCTCTAACATCATAAACTGCCTCCCTCTCAGCTCTCCCGCCCTTGATATAACCTTCTCTCTAACATCATAAACTGCCTCCCTCTCAGCTCTCCCACCCTTGATATAACCTTCTCTCTAACATCATAAACTGCCTCCCTCTCAGCTCTCCCGCCTTTGATATAACCTTCTCTCTAACATCATAAACTGCCTCCCTCTCAGCTCTCCCGCCTTTGATATAACCTTCTCTCTAACATCATAAACTGCCTCCCTCTCAGCTCTCCCACCCTTGATATAACCTTCTATGTGTTGATAAGGGCGTACAGCAACCAATCCCACTCACTCACTCACTCACTCCCTCTCAGCTCTCCCGCCCTTGATATAACCTTCTATGTGTTGATAAGGGCGTACAGCAACCAATCCCACTCACTCACTCACTCACTCTAATGTTCTACACTTCAGTGACTGACTATCAGAGTAATTAAAGTTAAACAAGTTAAAGGCTAAACATTGAGTAATACAATACTGGAAGAAGTCAAGTAACATTAATTATAATTGTATTACCATGTTTCTCCTGACCACATGTTGTAAGATTAATTATAATTGTATTACCATGTTTCTCCTGACCACATGTTGTAAGATTAATTATAATTGTATTACCATGTTTCTCCTGACCACATGTTGTAAGATTAATTATAATTGTATTACCATGTTTCTCCTGACCACATGTTGTAAGATTAATTATAATTGTATTACCATGTTTCTCCTGACCACATGTTGTAAGATTAATTATAATTGTATTACCATGTTTCTCCTGACCACATATTGTAAGATTAATTATAATTGTATTACCATGTTTCTCCTGACCACATATTGTAAGATTAATTATAATTGTATTACCATGTTTACTCCTCCTGACCACATATTGTAAGATTAATTATAATTGTATTACCATGTTTACTCCTCCTGACCACATGTTGTAAGATTAATCATAATTGTATTACCATGTTTACTCCTCCTGGCCATGTATTGTATGATTATTTTCTGTGCCTACAGAAGTTTCCACGGGTTGCCTCTGACAGTAGTAAACCTGAAGGACACGTCACAGGCCGACTACAAGCGACAAGCCAGTCGCACCATCCACCCGCGTGAGGGCTACTATGCACAAACCCTGCATGCCTACAGGTCAGTCATGGAGGCCATTATTCCTCTTCAGGCTTTTACATGTTACTTGAATTAGAATGATTGTTTTAACAAATTACTTTTTGTTTATAACATTTCCTGTAGTATGCTAAAAAAAAAAAGAAAAGTGTCAGTATAGTAACCATAGGATACATCTATGTGGCTTGTGCTTTAAGGATGAAGGAAAGTGTGAAATATTGGATAACATGATACTATTGATCATATTAGTAGAGATATGAGAATTGAAGTGAATAGAGTTGCTTCCTTTAGTCCAAACATGTTTCAAGTAAGTAGTTACATGTAGGTTGTCTCTAAACTGTTGACTGAAATAATCCCTCAAACTGTTGACTGAAATAATCCCTCAAACTGTGCACTGTAATATTCCCTCAAACTGTGCACTGTAATATTCCCTCAAACTGTGCACTGTAATATTCCCTCAAACTGTGAACTGTAATATTCCCTCAAACTGTGAACTGTAATATTCCCTCAAACTGTGCACTGTAATATTCCCTCAAACTGTGCACTGTAATATTCCCTCAAACTGTGCACTGTAATATTCCCTCAAACTGTGCACTGTAATATTCCCTCAAACTGTTGACTGAAATAATCTCATATTCTTTACTCTTTTCCAGGTCTGAGTTTGTGGACGTTAGTTCTGATAAGCTCCACCAGGTGCAAAGCGTTCATTCCCTAAATTCCCAGCTACATCAGCAGCTCATGGTATGTATCACTGTGTGTCACCCAGTAATCAATAATATTCTGTATCTGTATAAATCACACCACTTACCTCTTTGATTTATTCTTGCTCTTCACTCTCTGCTACCAGAACTCAGTGGCCCTCTATACAGTGCCTGTATATCTCTGAGTGTGTGTTTGTCTTGTCTACAGGAGCTGTATGCCTCGGTCTCCACCAGTGAGGAGACGGTGAGCCGGCTGAGCTGTGAGGTGGAGGCCCTGCGGGCACGCTGGAAGAGGAAACGTTACCCACACAAGTCTACCAACATCGGTGAGTGTCCTACTGATAGGTTGGAATAATTTCTACAGTACATCTGTGTATTAAACCTAGCATTGGTCAAACTGATAGGTTGGAATAATTTCCAACCAGGACGTTTTTAAGTAGACTAAAATTGAAGATATCCAATGTGCCGCAGCAATTCTGCTGAACCCAGTTAGCCATATAGTGTGCGAATTTAACACCAGTGGCACTGAAGGATTCTATATCTCCCAGTAGGCTGAGACAGAAGCTTCCGGCGCCAGTGAGTTATGCAACAAACAACAACATGGCCAGTACTAGTGCCATAACCGGAAGCCCCCGCCTTAGCTTTATTTCCGCCAAAAGAAAAGCTAGGTGTTTGTTGAAGAAATGCATTGCAATGAAGAGCAACACAAAGTAGAAAGAAAACAATGACTTACCAACCAGAGATATATATACCAGAGTGATGGAACTTAAGGCAATAATAAACCTTTACTTGTTCCCTCTGTGCATGTTTTCACTATGAGGATGAGCCATGTCCCCCTACACTGTAGCTGTAGCCACTGTGGGGGGCCACCATTGGTGGGATGGGTGTGGGCAGGCAAATACTTCTCATGGGCCTCAATGAAAGAACTAGTTTTGGCAATGTGTGCGCGCTCTAGTCATTCACCAACATTTAATGTGCTCTTATAATGAATATGTATGTAACTCATTCTATGAACATTGTTACAGATACCGGCCGCCTTCACATCACCACTAGACAGACCTCACAGTCTCCGCCCCGCCCCACCAGAACCTCCCCTCTGCCCACCTCTGCCCCACCCCCCCACAAGGCCCCTTCCCCAACACCACAGAGGGCCCCAGGTCCCCCCAAGGCCCCCTCCCCAACCCCACAGAGAACCCCGGGTCCCCCCAAGGCCCCCTCCCCCCTGCAACACCAGCGCTCCAGCCAGGAGCAGATCTCTGAGGAGCTCAAGGAGTTGTTCCTGGTGCCCCCTGCCATCCAACCCTGTAACCAGTCTGGGCTGGTGGGGGCGGGGCTTGTCGGGGGCGGAGCCAGTAAACCAGCCAATGATAGGAGGCGGAGGGAGGAGCTAGATGAGGAAGAGGAAGAGGAGGAGGAGGAGCCTAGTAGTGCCAAACTCAACAATGCCACCCCACCTGCTGAGCCTGCCCCGGCCAAGAAGAAAGATGCTTTCTCATTTGTAGACAACATCCTTCAGGAGGGCATCAAGTCCTTGCCTTCCAAGAAACTTCCCAACAAACCTCAAAGTCGCACCCGCACCACAGCAGCACCATCCCCCAGCAAGAAAGTAAACAACTTGGACACCACAAGTTCAGACGAGACGTGTGACATGGATGACGACTGTCCGTCGTCCCCGGTCTTCTAGTGGTGGTGACCACACATGTACCCACCTCATACACTAGTCACTAGAACTTGAACATCTCTTTATGAATCATTTATTCACTTGTCAGACTATTGTTGCCCTCTTGCTTCACTTCATTCTTTCATGTCATGAGTGTAATTTCCCTACTACGCGGAGGAGGGAAATCCAGAGCATACAAATGTTGTATACACTAGAGTATAACTACTGTGGACCACAAGTGATGACCAATATGGCTGCTGCTGCTGCTGCTGAGTATTACTGGAAGCTCACAGGTTCTGTTTATTGTTGTTGGAGGTTGAGTTAACATGTAGGGCTCTCCTGCATGTCTTGTGTATATAATGCAGGGTTCCCCTGGTGTAAATATATCATGACTCAGCGTTCATGCGGAGCCGCCATTTTGGAGGCAAGGTAATTTCAGGCCATGTATATACTGCTAAGGGGCGGGTAAGGGCCTTATACAAACCATCTCTCCCATCACTAAAATAACCTCACCCCTGTAATATACAAACCATCTCTCCCGTCACTAAAATAACCTCACACCTGTAAGATACAAACCACTCTCTCCCTACAATAACCTCACCCCTGTAAGATTGGCTCCCACTCTCTCCCTTCGCTACAATAAGTCAAATTCAATGTTTCCCAGTCTAGAAGTAACTTTGCCAAAGTTAAGTCAAACCATTCATGTTCCCACAAACCCATAGTTAGGGAAATTTTCTTCTTGCATTTCTTGGCCAAGTATCAATATACGTGTGATGAGAGATTGGTGTCAGTGTGGCCGGGATCTATAGAGACATGTAGCAGACTGTTATATTAGCTAAAGCCTTGTCCATGTACAGCCACTTAGCCCCGCCCCCACACACGCCCATGTACAGCCACTTAGCCCCGCCCCCACACACGGCCATGTACAGCCACTTAGCCCCGTCCCCACACACAGCCATGTACAGCCACTTAGCCCCGTCCCCACACACGGCCATGTACAGCCACTTAGCCCCGTCCCCACACACGGCCATGTACAGCCACTTAGCCCCGCCCCCACGGACGCCCATGTACAGCCACTTAGCCCCGCCCCGCCCCCACACACGGCCATGTACAGCCACTTAGCCCCGCCCCCACACACGGCCATGTACAGCCACTTAGCCCCGCCCCCACACACGGCCATGTACAGCCACTTAGCCCCGCCCCCACACACGGCCATGTACAGCCACTTAGCCCCGCCCCCACACACGGCCATGTACAGCCACTTAGCCCCGCCCCCACACACGGCCATGTACATATTGTCTTACATTCACTGGCTACCGTTTGGTGCATCGCTACGTAGTGTATAGTTAGTTTAGGTGAGGCCAGCACAGTTACCTCAGGGGCAGGGGTACAAAGGGTGTGAACAATAGATATTGGTGGGAGGGGCTTAGGGTGTATGTGGGCGTGGCCATGTTATTTATGAGTGGGGCTTGACATATATAAGAGGTGGGGCCATGTTTGGGAGAAGGGGGAAATTGGTAGTGGCTACGACTGCGACAACTATTTGCAAATTACTGGCACTACCATATAACGCTGATCGTCTAGTGTGTGTGTGGGGGGGGGGGGGGGGCACTACCATATAACGCTGGTGTAAGGGCGGAGGGGGGGGGGGGCACTACCATATAATGCTGGTGTAAGTGCTGGGGGGGGGGCACTACCATATAATGCTGGTGTAAGGGCGGGGGGGGGGGGGCACTACCATATAATGCTGGTGTAAGTGGGGGGGGGGGGGGCACTACCATATAACGCTGGTGTAAGGGCGGAGGGGGGGGGGGGGCACTACCATATAATGCTGGTGTAAGTGCTGGGGAGGGGGCACTACCATATAATGCTGGTATAAAGGCGGGGGGGCACTACCATATAATGCTGGTGTAAGGGCGGAGGGGGGCACTACCATATAATGCTGGTGTAAGTGCTGGGGGGGGGGCACTACCATATAATGCTGGTATAAGGGCAGGGGGGGCACTACCATATAATGCTGGTGTAAGTGGGGGGGGGGGGGACACTACCATATAACGCTGATCATGTAGTGGGGGGGGGCACTACCATACAATGCTGGTATAAGGGCGGGGGGGCACAACCATATAATGCTGGTGTAAGTGGGGGGGGGGGGGGACACTACCATATGAAACTGGTGTAAGGGCAGGGAGGGCACTACCATATAATGCTGGTATAAGGGGGGCACTACCATAATTATAACGCTGGTGTAAGTGGGGCTGTGGTGAGATTATTTTTGTATAAACTGATGATTCTGTACTGGTGCTTGTTATCGCTGAGCATGTAATAAACTTGAGCCAGACTTTACTCTTTCTTCTTGACTTACCAACAAAAATTCATAGTCAGAAAGAAATTGAAAACAAAGTTACATTCAGTTTTAAAAACTGGTCTATCTTTTAAGAAATTTTATTATTTTAATGAAATCACTTAGAAATGACTGGGGTAATGTTAACGCCATAACAGACCTAGTAACTGCCGGGATACAATACGTAACCTAACTCGTCTACTTCAGGAAGAACTGTACCCTCTAAGAACAATCTAAATTAAAAGCAGTAATGATTCTCCCTTGGAGGAAGTTTCTGGATAGGCCTTAGTTTGTAATACATAGACAAAATTGACTCCTGGATGTGTGAGAGGTGGTTATCTCCCGCGGGCGTAACAATTTCGTAAGGGATGCGTAGCACCCGACGAAATTGTGTAGCACAAGGGAGATAACCACCTCTTACACAGCCAGAAGTCTATTTTGTATGTATTATACCTCTCCTGATGTTTGTTGGTGAAAAAATAGTGAAAACTCGATGGAAATTGGAGTTGGACAACAAGCTCTGTTCACCAGTCTGTTTGTTTACTTTCTCACTTCCGGTCCACCTCACGCATTTTCGGGTCTGTTTTTCTATTTAAATACGCACTAAATTCGCAATTTCACAGTTGCTTATTATTGTCATTTATATTTTATCATTACGCACAATGTATAACGCATCTTTTTTCCGCGAAAATAATTATTTGAATATAGAAAATAAGGAAGCGAACATGGGACTATTTTTTCAACTTTTCATTGTCAAATCTGAACATGATTCTGGGAGGTTCTTGATTATTTTACCAGCTTTTTCGTTATAATTTCTTTCCAAATATTTAGACCATAGGTCCCTCATTTTGTTACAATACAAAGAAATGACCACTGTCATTATGAACATGGCAGAAGCTGGTCTGATACTTCAACTCTAATATTCTCTAAATATTCATTGCCTTGGATCATGCACGAGTTACTTGACACAATAAATGACAAGAACAAAACAAAAAACCTATTAACTCTAAAACAAAGGCTGATTGGGATGAGGCCAAACGTGAAAAAAATTATTAAATCTGGCTAAATCTGGCAATGAAAGAAGCAAACAAAAATTATAGTATAAATCCCACACTGGGCCACAGGTCCTTTTAAGGCTGGGTTTCCATTGACGAGGATTTTTGCCACAAATCCAGGCATGCAACCCAGTTCCTGAACATTGCCCATGTAGATTGATTGGCTTCCATACATTATTTAAAGGTACATGTAATATGTTAAGTAGGCTATAACGGTATAGGGACAAACTATTAAACATAATTACATTATCAGGGTGAGTGATTGAACACTTCTAAAACTCCGCATCTCCGCATGTTGGGTTGAATCCAGCGGGAAATGCTGCTTCACACTTGCACCGCTAGAGGGCCATCAATGACGTCACATCACACAAATGACGTCATCACGTAATGGCCGCCACGAGGAGAAGCCAACCGTCATCTGCGTAACTTTCCCGTCTTGCTGCCCAACTTTACACTTTCACGTTCACATTTACATTCTTGACACAGTTACAAGTTGAACTTTTCACTCAACCCAGGCTCCAAATTATTAAGTTGATATTTTGCGTTTATTAACTTTATTTAAAACACTTACCGGTACGGCTCCAGCAGATCTCTTTCTTCCTGTAGTTTAGAGCGGCGAGGTAAAACCTGCCTCGTGTACAAGTGCAGCTTATTTCTGTTTGTTGGCAGTTTCGAAATAATTATTCTAAAATGCAAATTACCTCTCCACAATGTTGCAATGTTATCCTTGTCAAAATGTTGGGTTTTAACATTACATTATAATTTATCCAGTTACTGTAGACAACGGGGCTTATAAGCCTTGCTACACCTTCACATTCCGTTGGATTCGATAAAACCGTCCTTGTGAGTTCTCACTTTTCACATTAAACTGAAGCAAAGATTCTCTCAAGTGTTGTCGGCGAGCAGTTGTTAAATTCTTATAGATATCAGGGTTATAATCCGTAGCTATTGAATTACTAGAATCAATCTTCAATTTGCAAATGATTTCATTGTTATAATAAGCAGGATATATATCATCATATGTACCGTACAGACGGACAGCTATACATATATATATGTCTGGGTAGAAATGCGACTCACTGGAAAACAGATCGACATCAGTGATCACTGTTGTTTAATAGCTGGGAGGCAATTCAAGAAAATCGTGCACTTTTGGTGGATTGCCTCCCAGCTATAACCCATCTTTAATATTGTAGAAGATAGAGAGGTTTAATTTGATTCAATGATCCAATATTTCCCTTGGATAGGTGGAGCGCCCGGGTGGGTTTAGACCCAAGTTTCCTAATCCCAATCTTATATACTACTCGCGTAGGTGCTGCCATCATACTGATACTATGCTAACCTTAGACATTACAATTTCTCACTAACTTCACGTCATATCAACCCCCACCCATCATTTCATTTCATATGGATTTAACGCATATTATTTCTTAACTAATTGAGTACATATGTTCTAATTAAGCCCTAAAATAAAATTATCGTTGTTTCCAGTAACCTGATGTCAAAATGTGGGTCGATATGGTGGTAACAAAAAAATTATTTTTATTTAGCAGATGTCAAATGTAGCAAGCAAACGTCATTATGGGACCCAAATATTTATTTCCTATTACACTTTGTTTTGGTAGTCCCGACTTCATTTTTCAAATGCCATAAAAACACTAGTTGGCAGCAATATTTTAGGGTCGGTCAGAAACAAAGAAAATTTTATTTTTAAGCCTAAACAGCTTAGGTATGTACCTTCTAAACAAGTTAGTTCTAAACGCTAGTTAAAATTACATATTTTATATGATTACAAAAAATACCAACAAATTAAAAAGATAGACCTTTTAATCATAGATTAAAGTAAAATAATTAGATAGAACTGAACGGGAGGTTAGAACTACAAGTGTGATTCAATCACTTTAGTTGACACTTTATTTCGTATCCAACACACGTCCGTATGTCGCATGTTGGATGTGAAATAAAGTGTCAACAAAAGTCATTGAATCACACTTCTTAACCTTGAGTACAGTTCTTTCTTTATACTACGACCCCAAGTCACTGCTAACAATGCTTGTCTGTGATAGGTCAATATCACCATCATTGATGACATCAACACTTTCGTATACACGCTTACAGAAATGAACAATTAACACGATTAAATGTGCGTACCCCGTATTCTTTCCACTTGCAGTGAATAACCCATTCAGTTGTCGTAAAAACAACCTCCCGAAGTCACCTTGTTGAATCATGTTTTTGGATTTCCATTTGTAAGTATTTTAAAAACCTATTGTATGGTTCCCGTGGCCAACAGCTTCTCTCAGTGCAGTGGCATGCTTTAGTTAGGACCCTGATAACATTAAAATGGTTAGAGTTCATTCAATTGCCTACTGCGAGATTATCTCATGTACTGACACCAGACGGCGTTGGCGGTCGGAAATGGAGCCCTCGGTCGACATAACATTGCCATAGCGTATGCATGCCGAGTATGTATACCATCGGCAAACATTATACATGAACGTCATCTTATTAAAAGCAGCTTAATCATCGAGAAAAACATTCACATTATGTTACTAGGTAGACATAATGATTCCCAAGATGAAATTTTCATACTTCAAGCCCGTTGAAGAATTGCTCCCATAGAAATTGGCCTGGCCGCGCTGCTATTATGTCGACGAAAATGGCAAAAGTACATAAGAAAACCGTTGATACGCCTTATACTAGGTGGCGCGATTGGCATTCAATTACAAGCGAATTATCGAAAGTCATGTAAACAAGTATGGATTTGATGACGGCAATTTACGAGGATATATAGGAGGTACCAAAAATGAAATAAGCTCTTTTTTTTTGCCTTTAATAGGTCCTAATATGATTCTATTGACATTTTGCAGTTTGGAGCAAGACCTTGGACTAGACTGCGATGATGAAATAGTTTTTAAAAAATCGAAATTTCTGTTTGCCTCTAGTAGCTCCTAATGGGATTTTATGAAATTTTGTGGTTCTGCTTGACCTGAACTAGGTTTTCCCTAGGAGTTCAGGCTAGTGTCATTTATTACCTTGTCATCAATTCATAATTTCCTAGTAAAATAATAAAAGTAGGAGATATTCTAGGCTTGTTGAAGTCATTACCAATATATCCACTATAGCGGTGTGCTGCGCTTGTACTAAGGTAGAATAAGGAGGTGGACAAGTGAGGCTTCTCTCCATATGCAGCATGATGGCCACAAACTTTATTTACAATGCATGATTCTCTAACAGAATAAACCGTCATATATACACAAATATCTCATTTATAATGTAACTAGCAGCCAGGCCACCAAGCAGCACTTCTCTACAAGTCGCAAATAAAAACTTTTAAATATGCAAATAATTACACGTTCTGAAGAGGTCTCTTATATGCACCAAACATAAGACATTAAGTGTATAAAATACTATCACATAAAACCATCTTGTCTGCTGCAGCTGCTGCTTCTGCTGGCCACCACGCGGGGGCGGTGGCACTCAAGTGTTGATAACTTACATGTGGCTGCTGCTGCTGGCATGTACAGACGCTACATCCTAGTGTGGGACCCACACATGCCTCCTCCTCCTCCACCCTGCCACCCGCAGCACAGGCACACCATGCAGGCTAATATCCACCCCAACAATCAACAAGTTTATATCAGTTGTTTTTACATGGATTAATTCTAGATATAATGTTGCTCCATTAGGAGGAGGAGGAGGAGGCAACCTGCTATATATATATGATTGTGGTGGAACATGTGAAACTGGTACATCTACACACCCAGTGTGTGCCTGTGCTCTGGCCATGCACTAGAGGAGGAGGAGGAGGAGGAACACGTGTGGGTGCAATAAAAGCCTGCATACAGGTGCACCATTTACCCACACCACCAGGCCTCATGCCTGCTTCATATCATCTGAGGTGGAGAAGGAGGAAAAACAGTAAAATCTTCCATTAAAAAACTAATTTATACAAAGGCTAAATACCGGTATTAACCACCATTGGAAGTTTGTGTTATCTACGCTGTGGACTAATGTCGTCATCGGCTTTATCATCATTATCATCATCATAGTGCGATCATCGCGTCATTGTGCTGAGTAATAAGAGGGACAAAATGTGACATTCTACAACACTAGGGGATAAGACTAGGCTACTCTATGATCTTCTTTCATTCATGTTTATCAGGAGCCTGCGCTAGGGGCTTGACAGTGCAGCAGGATACAGAGAGAGATATCACTTCATTGATTTATACACCGCCACCAGATGGAGCCCTTGTATAAGGCCATCTGGAGGCCAGGAGAGGAGGAGGAAGAGGAGGGGGCAGATAAATATATATATATATATGTATATACATAACAATAAGTTGTGTCTATGTTACATGCTACTCTACGACCTGCTGTGCCGGCTTCTACTTATTCACCCCGTCCCTGACCCCTAACCCTACCTCTTCCTCCTCATTCTGCACCTCTCAACTACATGTGCCCAGCCACTGTATGTACACATTCCTCACTGTGTAGTGGTGGAGTAAGTGAGAGGTGCACTAGAATACACATAGCCCGCTATACACATAGGCAATTCACACGTCCCGCTCACAAGTTTATCTAAGACTAATTCTAGAACATACAGCAGCAGAGAAAACGAAATTTCCCCCAATGAACACATCACATAAGTACTGTATAATCAGAGCTCATTCTTGGCTTTGGTCAGTGAAACAGGAATTGTAGTTGGTGAGGCTTGGAGCCCAGGTTTAGCGTGATACACAGGGCTGCTTGTTGCTCACAGCAGCACATCTAGTCCACATTGGTGGATGAATGGGATCCTGCAGTCCTCCTCACCGTACACAGCAGCAGGTACATTGGGAGTAACTGCCTCAACATTGACAGCCAGGCCTGGAGTCCACCTGTGTCCATCATCACACATGGCGGCCAAACACTCACCCTGCTGCACATAGCTTGATGATGATGATGATACACGGATCTCTTGTGACCCCACGAAAGTCTGGCTGCTGGATGAAAGGACAATTTAATGTCACAGGAGAGGTGATGAGGGACGCGGTGGCCACATCCCAGGCTGCAGGACTCATACAGTAGGCTACATACAGCAATACTCTCAGGGCTTTAAGTAACTTTGACCATTGTCTACTAAGGGGGATCAGGAGGAGGAGGAGCAGGAGGCAGGGGTGAAGGAGGCAGCAATGACTAGAACAATAACCTCAGCTGCTGCATGCCTGCCACCGCCCGGCCCAGCCCCTATGGTATGGAATGTCAAGCTCAGAGAGAGTACAGCTATTCTATGTGGAATTATCACCAGACAAGAGCCCCCCCTCCAGTACCTCCCTCCCTCCTACAGGTACAGGAGGGAGGTGAGCAGCAGGCAGAGACAACTTACCCTCTGTGTACAGCACATTACACAGTTGTTACCCATGAGGAGGCACCCCCTAGGCTTGGTCCCCGCGGCACAGACAATATCAAAATTACTGACCAATTCCCCAAGTGTTTAACCAACCTTTTACTGACTAAATGAAGTCATGTTAGCTGGCCAATAAAAGCTTGATGTTTGAATAGTCAGTATGGATGTAACAGATTTTTCCCTGGCTATTTACAAATGTGTTCAAATTAAAAAACTATGAAAGGTTTCACTGTAGGTTTTTGTGAGCTTTCCAATGTTCGAGCCCTTGCTACGATTACGTTTCTACGGCACTCAGATAAAAAATTTGTATTTGTTTTTGTTTAGATTGAAAGTTATAGAATTTTTACTGACCCACAACGAAAATTACTGACTTTTAAGGTCCTTAAAAACCCAAACTCCAAATTATTGACTTTTTAATGACCGCGGGAACCATGCTAGGAAAGTATTCTTATTAAGGAAATCTAGAGAGAATAACCTGGGTAGAATTTACTGTTGAGCATGATGAAATGATATCATTGGCTACATGATAATGAATAGGTCTCCTCCCAGTAGAATGAGGTGTGGAGGGCAGTTGTTCTCTACCTGACATGTACATGTACATTATGTAAGCCCCTGAGTGATACATGAGGAGGAGGAGGAGGAGGAGGAGCTGGTGGCAGGGGACCCTGGTAGTGGAGACATCTGGTGGCAGCACCTAGAGGTGTGTCTGAAAGAGGCAGAGAGAGACATCTAGTGTACACCCAGTAAAACACACACAGCCCCCTCTCACAGGGTACCACCGGTACGATGCACCAGCAGACTGTCCCTCTCACAGCGTACCACTGGTACGATGCACCGATGCACCAGCAGGCTTCCCAGTGGCTTCAACATCTCACTGCAAACATAATCAAATCTAATTTTGGAACTTTCTGTACCTTGGATTTGGAAATTTTGTGAAACTGGGTAATGTTCGAGTTGTTGCTGCTGGCACATGACAGGTTGTGAGAGAGGGCGGTGAGAGTGCATCAGTTGACACACAACATATCCTACATGTTAACACATACATGTTCTTGCTTATATCAGTCCCTAGCTGCCCACTAGGGTCCACACTAAGGGAGGCCAAGATGGCAGCAATATTTAATACAAATTTCTCTATTACATATATTGTATCTTAAGGGAGGCTAAATATTGGCCTTGACTTAAATACCTGATAATTAGCAACAGTGATTTAACCAATATACATGCCTGTAACACTTGTATAAATAATTCCTCTTATGCAAAAGATGCAGCTTATATTTAGAAGACACCATTTGTTCATTAGTAGGGTGGGAAGGTTGCAGCATGTACATATAGCTGCTGCTTATCTCCCCGTAAGCTGTACACATGGTGTAGTAGGGCTCCACTCTCCCATGCCTGCCCACTCAACCCTCCACGCATCAATTTTCAAACAAAGTTATGCAAATGATCTGCTAATGACAGTTGAGTTACCCTCTTGTCATTGTTAGTGGCTTGTGTTAGATCTTGTAAATGTTTATAAATAAATCAGTCATCATTCAAACAGTCAATCAGTCTTCCTTGCCACAGAGTAGGAGATGATCATCAGTCCACCTCACAGTGAAGGACATGTTAGCAATGTCGCCATCAAGGCCTACTCAGCCACAACATTTTAACAAAGACAACAAAAATATATTAGGGAAAAGTGATAAAGAAGGCATTTGCAGGTCCATGGAAGGAGTGGGGCCGCTACTGTACATGTAGTACAGGGACAGGTTGATGTGACAGTCTCTAGTCTTTATATAGTTGTTATTAGTATGTATATAGACACCTGGGACCTTGCCCCCGCCCCCCAGCTCCTGTCTACCGCTACACAGTAGGGTAGTACAGATGCTGGATAGATATTACTCACATGTAGGGGCAGGGGAGGGGGAGGGGGCTGTTGTTAGGGGGAGGGGTAAGTAACCATGGTCAAACCCTCCACTAGAGCACTTCTTTGCCTGGTGGTGGAGGAAGGGGGAAGTGGAGGTTGATAAGGTGGGTAACATCTACATCTCATATTGTAGTAGATATATCTACTATTCACACTGTACAGATACACGCTGGCCCCCCACCCTGGTCACGCGGCCGCGGCCTCTAGTAGAAGTAGTAGGGTGGAGTGGTGGTGGGCGTGGTGGTGGTGGTGGTGGTCTCTGCCTTAAAGGGTGGGTCTTTCAGCAGGATGGGTGCTGGTGCCTATTACTGCTGTAGAGAGAAAGAAAAAACACAAACACACGAGTTATAGTTTGACCACAATCAGGTGGAGGAGGAGGAGGAGGAAACATGTTAGTGAGATAGTGAGTGTGTGCAGTACAGGCGTGTGGTTACTGACCACCGGGCGATACTACTGATGAACAGCCGCTGAATAACCAGCCTTAAACACTAGGTTAGAGAATAAGGACAAAGCAGCTGGTGAGGGATGCAATAGTCTCACACTCCTGTACTACAGCCCCAGAGAGCAGCAAGAGTGACTACAGTAAGGCTATGTACTGACTACAGTAAGGCTATGTACTGACTACAGTAAGGCTATGTACTGACTACAGTAAGGCTATGTACTGACTACAGTAAGGCTATGTACTGACTACAGTAAGGCTATGTACTGACTACAGTAAGGCTATGTACTGACTACAGTAAGGCTATGTACTGACTACAGTAAGGCTATGTACTGACTACAGTAAGGCTATGTACTGACTACAGTAAGGCTATGTACTGTAGCTAGCTACCACCACACAGTGAAGGAGGCCCCACATGTAGAGAATACATGTTCTACATAACCTCAACTCAAGGGGAAAGTTCAGGTTAACCGAAAATTCAGTTAAAGAGAACAGATACATTAAGTTGGAAGTCTGCAGGGAAGAGTGTCACACTTGGTCAGGTGTATAGAGTTTTGTATGGAGCTCTTCTCAATTTCAGAAATTAAGTTTTGTTTTGAGTTTAAATTTAATTTGGATATTTCCTTGAATCAGCAAGGATTGTTTTTACTACAGTGTGCAACATAGTGAATTGGGAGACCAGAGACCGTTGGTCTCTGTCAAATTGTAACAGTGGAGACAGACAGGATTTTACAGAGACCGAAAAAAGGGGGGTATTAATATGGTAATTAAAGAATAACCCAGAATATGAAAAGTTAGACAAGATAATTTTATCACTTGTTCATTTCATTTGAGACAGTCGGACTCAGCCTAATACCAATATCAGAGACCGACACAAATTCAATGGAGACCTGGGCGTCGGTCTCTGAGTTATGTTGCACACTGTTACTATGAAGCCAAAGAAGGAGAAAGAGATTTCCCAGTAGAAGTAAGTAGGCACAGCGGGTGCGCCAAGCAGTCAGGACGTATGCGGCCACCAACAGGGTGCTTGAGCTCTCATCACTAATCAACCTAATGTGTCCCAGTGTTGCCAATGGTGGCATGTGATTGTGTAAGGGTTAAGCTCACTCTGTTGGTGTATAATAGTCATCAGTTATACACTACGTCTACTAGGCAAGCCGTGTATAATGCAGTTATACAGCTTAGTGTCTACAAGGCAGCAGATATTAGGGAGGTTCAGCAAGTCTAAACCTATACGTAAATGTATCCTTATTTCTGATATACAAACATACATTAAGGAAGAAAGAGGTTCAGCAAAACATGACGGGGAAACATAACATAACATATCAAGCAAGATATTCCATCTCACAATTTATTTTGTATACAAAATATGTTAATTATGTAATTGAGATAGGCTTGCTTGCGGAACCTCTCTATTAGTGGTAGATTAATAGGCAAATACTACATACAAGATGAAGCACACAGCAGCAGGGGAGGGGCTGGGGGCAGTCTACCAGCATTGACACCTCAGTAAGAGCTGATATGGGGGACATGGGGAGGGGCTGGGGGCAGTCTACCAGCATTGACACCTCAGTAAGAGCTGATATGGGGGACATGGGGAGGGGCTGGGGGCAGTCTACCAGCATTGACACCTCAGTAAGAGCTGACATGGGGGACATGGGGAGGGGCTGGGGGCAGTCTACCAGCATTGACACCTCAGTAAGAGGGGGACATGGGGAGGGGCTGGGGGCAGTCTACCAGCATTGACACCTCAGTAAGAGGGGGACATGGGGAGGGGCTGGGGGCAGTCTACCAGCATTGACACCTCAGTAAGAGCTGACATGAGGGGGAGGAGGGATTATGGTAATCAGCGTTCCACACCAGTAGGTGCCTTGTACTGCTGCCGTTACACAGGATCCAGGGACCAAGTGTATGTGTGTGTTTATGTCATGTATCTACATGATTTGTACATCCACTAAGCAGGAAATGTGGGGTGGTGAAGGAGGTGTGGGTGGTTGAGACAGAGGACGGGAGGAGAGATTGATGGATGTTTAACAGTAGGAGCTATGCCTCCCTCTCGTTCTCAGGGTTTGAGCTCAATGTGCGGCAGCAGAAGGTGTGGCGATAGGGAGGAGTATGAAGAGGAGGTGGCAGAGAGGGGGAGGAGCATGAAGAGGTGGAGGCAGAGAGGGGGAGGAGCATGAAGAGGTGACTAAGGCTAAGGAGGCTTACATGCTTACAGAGTCTGTAGAGTAGAAGTGTAAGTGTTAGTTAACTTGCTCATCCCCGACAGACACGTGGCGTGCCCGTGGTGCAGTGTTGGCTGCGTTGCTGATGTCAGGGTTGTGTCGGGGGAGGCTGAAAGCCTCAGGGTTGAATTGGACCTGGTAGTCAGGGGTAGGTCCCAGCTCCATGGACCTGGCTTTGAGAATGCTACCTGCCCCCCCGGGCTGGGCTAGCCGGTGACGCTCCAAGCCAGGGTCAGAGCCAAGCCCATCCAGCGACATGCCACTGCCATTGCCGAGGTCTCCACCCAGCGTGGCTACGGAGAGGGAGGCACCGCGGGCCAGCACTGGCTGCATGTGGCGCTATGATCCAGTTGTGGTGGTGGTGGTGGGAGGAGGGCAGGAAAAGATAGAACATTGTGTTAGCAGCAGCACCAACCCCCAGTAACGGTACAATCACCAGCCTAACGAGGGACGTGTGCACTACAAGTACTGGTAGCTGCTGCAGCAGTGCAGGGCAAGTGTGCTGCACACATGCAGCATCACACACACCTCAGTTATACCATTTACACACATCACACACCCATACTATAGCACAACTTCACACACACACACACACAGCACACTTGACTCAGCGGCAGATCCACACATGCAGGGCGGTGCCCAGAAGCAGGCCTAGCTGTTGCCATGGTGACAATGACTGCTGTGATGTTATCTTGAGCTGTATGTCTTGTTGCCATGGTGATACAAATGTCACTGGAGTCACGAGTGAGAATTAGAGAATGGAGAGAAGTAAATGTGAGAGACAGGAAAAGAAAGAAGGAAATGAAGGGGTAGAGAGGAGAAAGGAGGGAGGATAGAAAGTAGGGAAAGGAAGGAAAAGGAGGATAGTAATAGAGATGACAGGAAGAAAAGAAGGTCTAAAAGGGAGAGAAAGAGGGTAAAGAAGAAAAGAGGCAGAGATGGAGAAAGATAGATGGAAAGAACAGTGAAGAGAAGAAAGAAAAGAAAAGAGAGGGAGAGGTGATTCTAGCATGGCAAGGGAAGCAATGCTACACAACTACAGCCATTCTATGCTAGCACAGCCTGGGTACATGAGGGAATGCAGCATGCCGGGCAGGGGGAGGGGTTAGTGACGTCATGGTATGCACCTACACTACACCTAGTGGAGGCAGATACAACTAACTTAGAGCTAGCTAGCTTAGTACATACAGACATGTATATTTATCAACAGCTTAATAGACTTTTATTTAGAGATGGTTTACAACAAAGGGTATAATTAATGACTATTTAGAGATGGTGTACAACAAAGGGTATAATTAATGATTCACAGTTTCCCTCTCACCGATCTACTGCTAGTCCACAAGGGCTTACGGCAGCGATTGACTGCTGGAATATGTCACATGGAATAGTTCTGCTTTAGTTATGTACATATATGATGTGTATATAGGTCGGGAGCAAAATATTTACTCTTTATTCTTTTTGGAATGCAGCGGAGTGGTGAGAGGCCGCCCTATGACTCATAGTATAATTTATATTTGATATGACATTGACTAGGGGTCTCCACTGAGCAGGTAGCCATCTTGTCCTTATGAGGTATATTTAGAGAAGCAGTGAATTAAGAGTATTTTTACACATGAGGAGGAGCTTATGCTGGAGAACATGCTGGAGACCAGCCTCAGCCTTCAGTCTACATCTAGCTCCAGTAATTTATTGCCTTTTCTATGAATTAGGAATCAACTAATGCCTGCTGGTGGAGCCCTGAATAACCCTGCCGCCCGGCCGTCACTCACCACATGCTCCACTTGTGCCTCCCCGTGTTGTGAGTCGTTGCTCCCCAATGTGCCCATCCCACTGTCCGTTGTACTTGCTGTTGTACTTCCCCGTTTGGCAGAGTGGATGTCGTCTAGTCCCCGCGTTGTTGTTCTTGTTGTGGTGGTGGCACTATACGAGGAGGAAGTCACGCCTGTCACCTCCAGTTCAATCTGTTCTGAGCTCACGGTGACGATGTCGGCTGCTACCTGAGCTATGTGTGCACCTGCACTGCTCCCCCGGCCGGAGAACTGGGGGGTGTCTGGAGAGAGCAGAATTCTTAATACACACTCACACCAGTCTTATCAACAAGTTTTATATCATTGTGAGCAAATTATAACAGCTGCAGCAGCAAGTTACAACTGAACCGTCAGGAGTAAAGAGAGAATAAGAGTTTAACTGAGGCCACCGCGGCTAGCTGTGAAGGTGAAGGTATAGGCAAGCATAGACAGGGAGAAATGGTATAATATATCTACAGATGTGTGGCAAGGACAGGTAAGTGGCAGTGTATACACATACTTGGGGGAGTTCTGCACATTTAGATATTTACAGCCTCAAGTAAATTGTAGCTTGTGAAGAAGCTTTCTATGACATCCTACTTTTCACATTAATGCAGACACAGCACAATGCCATTCACTGCCACTACACAAGCCAGAAATGATGGCCTCAAGTTAAAGATGCAGCCACAATAATCAAACGGTGCAGGTTCAAAGGTCCAGAAAGATGAAGTATGAATCTGATATATTATAGTATTCACATGGTGTCACACAGGCCAGTGGCTAAACCCACGGGCAGGAATTACGTGTGGCTAAACCAATGGGCAGGCATTATGTGTGGCTACAGAGAGCGGTAGGCACCAGATCGACTGGCTTTCCTGTTGTGTAGGTTAAACACGGTGGACTTATTTTTCCATCATTCTACACTACAGAATGACTATCTAACATCTATCTGGCCCCGGCCAGCGCTGTGATGTCAGTGAATACTATGTATTATTAGGCTCAATAGGAACATGGAAGCTCTGCCAGTGCGGCGTATGTGAGGAGTTGGTTATGACTGCCACTAACTTTACATCACATACTCTATCTGTCCTTTCACCATAATTCAGTGACTAAAGCAAAACATGAATTATAATTCTTGAGAAATATAGAATCTCTGACTATTTCTGATTGTGACTTATTTGAGAGGAAATTTTAGTGATTGTAAGAATTCAAAATCGCAGATAAGAAAAAATAATTGATTAAGACAAAAAACAAAAGCAAGAGAAAAGTGTTTAGGAGGAAGAAGGCATGCGGCGGCACGAGAAGCTTGTATAATAGACATGAGACATAATAAGCAATGCTTCATTCAGTCATTATATCATGGATGAATCATGAGAGAAAAACAGCTCAAAATCTGGTAATAAGTGAAATGTCAGTAAAACAGGCCATGGTGTGGAGGTTTACACACAGCTCTAACTCACATATAGGCAGGTGTCAGGGGGCGGGACTTAACGTAGTGGGTGGACTACATGTATATAGTGGGTGGACTATACAGAGTGGGTGGGAGGTATACATACAGGGTGGGGCTTATAATAGTGGGTGGGGCTTATAATAGTGGGTGGGGCTTATATGTAAAGGGTGGGGCTTATAATAGTGGGTAGGGCTTATAATAGTGGGTGGGGCTTATAATAGTGGGTGGGGCTTATAATAGTGGGAGGGAGACAGTCAAGTGGAGCAAATGGGTTAAAACTAGAGAGGGGAGAAGGGAGGGAGATGAGTGAGCGGTGGATAGGCAGGTCCACATATATTATACATGTAAATATGAGAAGGTAGTGAGGTAGTAAGGAGAGTGAGACGCATACCTAGCATATCACTAGAACAACTCGGACTAGACGTGGTAAAACTAGGCGTACCCTCGGTGTATTCGGTGTGGGTCGGGGTTGACTCGGAGATGCTGTGAGCGGGGGAGCCGCCCGAGTGGAAGGAGGACGTAGATGTGGTCACCACATCATGCCTGCAAGAGAGGAGAGTTGTTAGGTTCACGCAGCACTGTAAAATACTGGTAAAAGTATATCGTGGGCCGGCAAAAGTATATTGTGGACCGGCAAAAGTATATTATGGACTGGTGAAAGTATATCAGACCACTTGTGGTAGCTTCACAATATTTAGCAACAGATAAGAAAACTACATGAGGAAATTGGTGTTGAGGAAAAAAGACTCTTTTGCTCCTTACAGCCTTCTGCTCCTTACAGCCTCTGGCTTATGGCTCATTATTATACCTTTCTAGAGGTCAGTATGATACTGCCATAGGCTTAAGCACTGAGCTCCATATAAACAATAAAGAGGGTAATAATGAGTCTGTATTACCCACACCTGCCGCCATATTACCCACACCTGCCGCTATATAAACAATAGAGGGCAATAATGAGTCTGTATTACCCACACCTGACGCCATATTACCCACACCTGACGCTATATAAACAATAGAGGGCAATAATGAGTCTGTATTACCCACACCTGCCGCTATATAAACAATAAGAGGGCAATAATGAGTCTGTATTACCCACACCTGACGCCATGTTTACTCTAGAGATGGCACCACCATGTCTTACTGACCTGTCACTAGCGGAGAGTCTGTTGCCATGGATACTGGAGGCCTTGGTGGTGGCCAGAGCGGTGCCGGTGGAGTGGTGGTGGTGAAACATGGAGGAGGAGGGCTCTGATGATGCAATGGCTTCCGCAAACGTGGGTGGCGGAGTGGAGGTGGTGGGCAGCAAGTCAGGCCGCCCTCCCATGGCTCCTGCAATAACAAGTCAAGAAGGGATCTTTATTTATCATATGGAGTAAGTTACAAAAGGTATCATTATTTATCATATGGAGTAAGGTACAAAAGGTATCATTATTTATCATATGGAGTAAGTTACAAAAGGTATCATTATCTGTCATATGGAGTAAGTTACAAAAGGTATCATTATTTATCATATGGAGTAAGGAACAAAAGGTATCATTATTTATCATATGGAGTAAGGTACAAAAGGGATCATTATTTGCCATATGGAGTAAGGTACAAAAGGGATCATTATCTGTCATATGGAGTAAGGTACAAAAGGTATCATTATTTATCATATGGAGTAAGGTACAAAAGGTATCATTATTTGCCATATGGAGTAAGGTACAAAAGGGATCATTATCTGTCATATGGAGTAAGGTACAAAAGGGATCATTATTTATCATATGGAGTAAGTTACAAAAGGTATCATTATCTGTCATATGGAGTAAGTTACAAAAGGTATCATTATTTATCATATGGAGTAAGGAACAAAAGGTATCATTATTTATCATATGGAGTAAGGTACAAAAGGGATCATTATTTGCCATATGGAGTAAGGTACAAAAGGGATCATTATTTGTCATATGGAGTAAGTTACAAAAGGGATCATTATTTGTCATATGGAGTAAGTTACAAAAGGGATCATTATTTGTCATATGGAGTAAGTTACAAAAGGTATCATTATTTGTCATATGGAGTAAGTTACAAAAGGTATCATTATTTATCATATGGAGTAAGGTACAAAAGGTATCATTATTTGTCATATGGAGTAAGGTACAAAAGGTATCATTATTTGTCATATGGAGTAAGTTACAAAAGGTATCATTATTTATCATATGGAGTAAGGTACAAAAGGGATCATTATCTGTCATATGGAGTAAGTTACAAAAGGTATCATTATTTATCATATGGAGTAAGTTACAAAAGGTATCATTATTTATCATATGGAGTAAGTTACAAAAGGTATCATTATTTGTCATATGGAGTAAGTCACAAAAGGTATCATTATTTATCATATGGAGTAAGTTACAAAAGGGATCATTATTTATCATATGGAGTAAGTTACAAAAGGTATCATTATTTGTCATATGGAGTAAGTTACAAAAGGGATCATTATCTGTCATATGGAGTAAGGTACAAAAGGTATCATTATTTGTCATATGGAGTAAGTTACAAAAGGGATCATTATTTATCATATGGAGTAAGGTACAAAAGGTATCATTATTTGTCATATGGAGTAAGTTACAAAAGGGATCATTATTTGTCATATGGAGTAAGTCACAAAAGGTATCATTATTTATCATATGGAGTAAGTTACAAAAGGGATCATTATTTGTCATATGGAGTAAGTCACATAAGGTATCATTATCATGTCCTCATGTTTACCATCATTGGAATAGACATGATCTTTTCAAAAATGATAATATCTCAAAGCTATTTTTGTGTTGCTTACCTGCTGCTTCATCTGTGAGTGATGTTTGAGCACGTAGACGCTCAGGCCCCTGCCTGTCCATGCCACGTCCCTCTACCTCTGACGTGGTGACAGAACGCTGTCGTTGTGTGCCCTTCTTCTTAGACGGGGAATGTTTGAGTGCTGCAAGACAAGGCAGCAGCAGGGGTGAGTAGCGGCACAATATAAGACTGGGTTTCACAAGTATACAATGTTACATATTCTACACATGAAGATGATGATGTCTGATTATATTATACCACTACATACAGCATACACATGGTTACCATAGTTACCAGGTGGGGAGAGGGAAGTCTACA
Source organism: Sthenelais limicola (assembly GCA_942159475.1). Taxonomy (NCBI): domain Eukaryota; kingdom Metazoa; phylum Annelida; class Polychaeta; order Phyllodocida; family Sigalionidae; genus Sthenelais; species Sthenelais limicola. The sequence continues at coordinate 160,249,525 of OW804094.1, read as the reverse complement.
GCTACAGCTACACATGTACAGTGTACAACACAGGCCACTCTTGCCCGCTGCTGCATCAAGCTGCATTTGTTTACAACAGCTTTAATGCAATTAAACTCAAATATTATAAATATTTGAGTCTCTGGACAGATGCAGTAAGATGGACTGAGGAGTGCCTGTGTCTACCTGTATGCAACATTGTGGACTACTACACTAGATGATGGGCCCGCCACTACCGCCCCCAACACCTCACCCGTACACACTGGGTGCCTGGTGGCACATGAGCTGTACATGAGGGAGGGTGAAGGGGCGGCAGCGCGGGGAGGAGGCAAACAGAACTATAGCCTACCCTTGGCAGCTGTGGTGGGAAGGAGGAGGAAGAGAAGAAGGTCCAAAGTGGCAAAGTTAACAAACAAGACACATTCATTAAGATAAAATACACCGGGTTGTCACAGCAATGTCTCCATAGAGACACAATCATTGAGCTACGTAGGGAATCATGACACATCGATAGAACACTGTCAAATGCCGTCAGGGCCAAACATAATCAGTAATATGAGACTGGTAAAGTACATCAGACATTGAGTGAGGCCAAACACAATGTAGGTTATATCAGACTGGTAAAGTATGTCAGACATTGAGGCTTAATTAGGTAGAAAGAATTAGCTTTAACACAAGGAAACCTTCAGGAAAGGATAACTACTACGTTTTCTTTCTTATTCCAAATTTGTATTGACCGTGAATAATTATTTGGTAAGTTATGGTGAGTAAGGCACAGAAGTGAGGAGGACAACCCAAACCTGAACTGCATGGGGAGGGGGGAGGAGGGGAGAGAGAGATGGTGGCAGTTTTGATTGTTCAAGGAGGAAATATACTAATATATGGAGATATCTAGTTAGGATATATTGATAGAATTTCTGTAATTATGGCCCAATCTTGACTAACCAAAATATACCCTTTGCTCCAACTGGTCTTGAGTTCATGCAGGTATAGTAATATATTCTCCCGCTACACAGTCACACAGTCAGGATATCAGACATGGTGAAACCTGTCGGACTGCGGTCCTTGACCGTTGAAAGACAAGTTGGACCGGTGAAAGTTTTAAAGTTTTCGCCATACCTGGGATATTATCACTTGTGTAGGCTTAAGGCCTCCACTGACTGGGCATATATTACTTTACTTGTGTAGTCTTGAAAATGATGGTGAATTGCCCAATACCATGATATCATGGTGACCATATGGAGGACATGGTGAACAATCCTAGAAGTAATGATGACCTAGTGGTCTCCAAGATACAACAGAGGGGGACAGGGTCAGACATTTGGTTACTCATGTGTTACTGTAGTCCAGGCCTGATATACAAGAGCTCTCTGGTGGGAGAAGGTTAGTCATGTGTTACTGTAGTCCAGGACTGATATACAAGAGCACTCTAGTGGGAGAAGGTTAGTCATGTGTTACTGTAGTCCAGGCCTGATATACAAGAGCACTCTGGTGGGAGAAGGTTAGTCATGTGTTACTGTAGTCCAGGCCTGATATACAAGAGCACTCTGGTGGGAGAAGGTTAGTCATGTGTTACTGTAGTCCAGGACTGATATACAAGAGCACTCTGGTGGGAGAAGGTTAGTCATGTGTTACTGTAGTCCAGGCCTGATATACAAGAGCACTCTGGTGGGAGAAGGTTAGTCATGTGTTACTGTAGTCCAGGCCTGATATACAAGAGCACTCTGGTGGGAGAAGGTTAGTCATGTGTTACTGTAGTCCAGGCCTGATATACAAGAGCACTCTGGTGGGAGAAGGTTAGTCATGTGTTACTGTAGTCCAGGCCTGATATACAAGAGCACTCTGGTGGGAGAAGGTTAGTCATGTGTTACTGTAGTCCAGGCCTGATATACAAGAGCACTCTGGTGGGAGAAGGTTAGTCATGTGTTACTGTAGTCCAGGCCTGATATACAAGAGCACTCTGGTGGGAGAAGGTTAGTCATGGGCTTAACATCTAGTCCTGAGTCACATACAACAACTGTGGGGGAGACTTTCTATCATTGACATCTTCCACACAGCCTGGGAACGACTCCGCAGCTCAAACAATGAGATCAATATCAGGCAACAAGAGGAGAAAACTGGGCGATTAGCAGCAAATTGATACAACAACATTAGCAGCTGTCAACATCTAGCGCTTGAATCATGGCTACATAGTACAAGACCAACAAGATGATATAAAGTGCCACATGCATGTAAGCAGAGTAAGCCAGCAGGAGCAAGCTATGGGAAGGTACAATCTACAACTTACACCCATTGCTACAAGCTATGGGAAGGTACCTAGAGCTTAAAACCATTGCTACAAGCTACGGGAAGGTACCTAGAGCTTAAAACCATTGCTACAAGCTATGTGTTAGTGGTACAATCTACAGCCTATAACCATTGCTACAAGCTACGTGTTAGTGGTACAATCTACAGCCTATAACCATTGCTACAAGCTATGTGTTAGTGGTACAATCTACAGCCTACAACCATTGCTACAAGCTATGTGTTAGTGGTACAATCTACAGCCTACAACCATTGCTACAAGCTATGTGTTAGTGGTACAATCTACACACACTGGCATGTGTTCACCATGACAGTGTGACAGCTAACAGCACACAAGTTGACAGCTGACCAAATAACAGCAGCAAACATCCCAAACAGTATATATCACATCTGTAGTTAATAGTTGAATTATTGTCCATAATATATCACGCTACTATAATGGACTCTTATTAATTTGAGAGAATGTACAAAGACATTTATACTGAAGGTATTTGAAAGTTAAAATGATTTCAGCTTTGATATATTGAGAGCAAAGGCCTCTACATAAGAAACAAATAAGACAATCCTGTAGTTTGAAAATAAAGAATGAACATAAGTTATACTAGCAAATGGAGGATAGGTGCAAGCTGTGCTAGTGTACTGTCACTAATGTCACAATGCCAGCGTGCTGTCACTAGTGTCACAATGCCAGCGTGCTGTCACTAGTGTCACAATGACAGCGTACTGTCACTAGTGTCACAATGACAGCGTACGGTCACTAATGTCACAATGCCAGCGTGCTGTCACTAGTGTCACAATGACAGCGTACTGTAACTAGTGTCACAATGACAGCGTACTGTCACTAGTGTCACAATGACAGCGTACTGTCACTAGTGTCACAATGACAGCGTACTGTAACTAGTGTCACAATGACAGCGTACTGTAACTAGTGTCACAATGACAGCGTACTGTAACTAGTGTCACAATGACAGCATACTGTCACTAGTGTCACAATGACAGCGTACTGTCACTAGTGTCACAACTACATGTGGATGTATATTCCTACTACAGTCAGCAGAAGAAGCAGCAGCAGCAGCAGCCAGCAGGAATAAAACATGTCTTGTCCCGGTCGACCTTTGATTCACATGTTTTGTTGGATGAGGTCAGAAACATGGTATATTTCTGTCACTATCTGCTGCAGTCATCACTAGGTGTACACAAACACAGGGTGTATATGTGACTATATGTGACTATGTGTGGAGGGGGAAGACTACTGGTTAGCACTAGTATATGACTATATGAGGAGGAGAAATGTGAATGTATTGGGAGACCTACCCGTCACTGTGGCAGTAATTGGAACAAGAACCCAAGCAGCATTAATGATGAGTCATGATGAGTAGTACAGGTGAGGGGGAAGTACACAGTTACACTGGGGCGCGGGGACATCATTCATACCCACTCAATAACTACTACTTACACTAGCACCTGCCATACAGGACACAACACAATCTTACAGAATCTCTTTATTTATGTTGTTCTAAGTGTTGCTGAGGCTGATATAGTAGCTTTACACTCCAGTATTTATACTTGGTAAAAATTGATTAAAATGAAGTAAGCCTACACTAGGGAGATTAAGCAGACCTGAACCCACCGTAAGGCCTCCTCCACATGACGTCACTATGTCACCATGTGAGGAAATAGACATGAAGGCCGCTTGTTGCATAGAGTGTGACAACTCTAGCAAGTTTAAACGGAAACAAGTTGGTAGCAATCGTAAATATGTTCATGAAGATTTATCAGAGAAAACATGATACAAAGAGCGCTGGTATACAGAACCATCGCTGGAGCATTTTCCTCCACATCTAGCCACTGACATAGTGACCTCATTAGGCTATGACATAGTGACCTCATTATGTTAGGGCGGGGTGGTGAGGTCTGGTTAAAGTGCCTTATGTGGTGGCGTGCTACGTATATGTCTACTTACCCTGTACCGCCCTACACAGCATGTACACTCTACATGTACCGCCCTACACAGCATGTACACACTACACCTGCACTATACACACATCTACACCTCGTCAACCTGAACCAGCTACTCTACCCGCTGGCTCAGGTTGACATCACTTCCACTCACAACATTCTGCTCAAAATTCTGTCCCCAAAAGTGTCTGATAAATACCAAATAATGATCTTGTTTTCTTTAACTTTACATTTTTCACCGCAGTCCAGCTCAGCAAGTTCAAGTTTGTCGTACATATTTCAATGTAAGCAGATAAAGTCAATTTCATGTTGTGAAGACGTGGAAGTGGCATGGAGTGCAACTATTAGTAAATAACCTATTCTAGCAACAAACAACTCCACTCACACATGGAAAGGAAATCTCAAAATTCACACATTATGTGAGGAGGTAAATTTTTGCATTTGAGTGGAGGAAATAATAATCTATACTGGGTGGAGACAAGTCAGTGAACATTTGAGTGGAGGAAATAATAGTCTATACTGGGTGGAGACACGTCAGTGAACATTTGAGTGGAGGAAATAATAGTCTATACTGGGTGGAGACAAGTCAGTGAACATTTGAGTGGAGGAAATAATAGTCTATACTGGGTGGAGACATGTCAGTGAACATTTGAGTGGAGGAAATAATAGTCTATACTGGGTGGAGACACGTCAGTGAACATTTGAGTGGAGGAAATAATAGTCTATACTGGGTGGAGACACGTCAGTGAACATTTGAGTGGAGGAAATAATAGTCTATACTGGGAGGAAATAATAATCTATACTGGGTGGAACAATTGTCTATACTGGGTGGAACAATTGTCTATACTGGGTGGAACAATTGTCTATACTGGGTGGAACAATTGTCTATACTGGGTGGAACAATTGTCTATACTGGGTGGAACAATTGTCTATACTGGGTGGAACAATTGTCTATACTGGGTGGAACAATTGTCTATACTGGGGAGACTACAAGTCAGTGAACAGTGAACAGTGAATGAAGGACACAAAGTTGTACACAATGAAGTAGAGTGCTGAGTCACTAGAGGGAGGAGGTGTAAGGAGGGCGTGGACACATTCACTCCGGGGTGGGTGGGCAGGTAGCGTAAGCCTCCGTGTGTCATCACCTACTCATGGGTGCAGCTTCACCAACCTGGCAGAGCATTCTTTGAAACATTGTTTCAATTTGATCCTTTAATTCATTAAATTTACTATTTATAAATTAGTGTTAGTAAATAGTTAGAATGTAGGTGAGTGCTATCTGCCAAGCAGCACACAAGTTGTGTAGAAGATGGGGCGGGGTCCCTACTGTACACCGCTCCTAACTCACTCACTAATAACAACAACAAGAATAACAACAAGAGCTGTAGCAAGAACAAGGGATGACCCTGCAGAGGGGGGCAGTATGACATCATACAGCTGGAACAGCCAGAGAGGGAGAGGGCATCTTCCAACTATCCCAGTATAGAGTGTAGTAGGTGGCTCTACCTGGATTGAGTTGGTGGTGGCTGGAAGAGGAGGAAGATGTATGTTGGTGGTTGTGTGTAGGTGGCAGCAGTGAGGGAAATGGTTATGGGCTGTTTGTAGTGGGAAGTGTACACATTGTTTGTGTAAAGGTGGCAGTTGTACTAATTGGCCTGGATTGACCCTTTTCAGTCAGTGTGTGAATTCAGGGTTACTAAATATAGCCTGTGGGCCCTGGCAACAATGTAAATGTATGCAAATAAGCTGTTGAAACAAGTATATCTTTGATTCTTCCTTCCCGTTTGGTAGGTGTTTGTAGAGGGTAAATGAGATGGGATTGTTGTATGAAAGGGTGAATGTTGATGTTAGAGAAAGATGTGATAATTATTTATGTATGATTTTGGTTAGTAAGGTTTTGTAGTAGAATGGTGGGATTGGGTGTGAAGAGGGTAAATGTTGAGGTGTGAAGAGGGGTTAGAATGTTGAGTTCTTTTTTTTTTTTTTTTTTTTTTTTTTTTTTGAGACAGCAGTGTTGGGGGCAGACAGAGAGACAGGGAGAGAGAGGCAGACAGACAGATAGATAGATAGAGTGGTACTTGTATGGCGATGTATGTATGCCCTGTAGGTGAGATGTATGTATGTGTGTGTGTGCGGTTGTTGTTGCAGACAGGGACAGACAGACAGATAGATAGATAGATAGATAGATAGATAGATAGATAGATGGATGGATGGATAGACTGGTGATAGATACCAGAATGCTGATGTATGCTGGTGGTGTTGTATGCTGATGTATGCCAAAGTGGACACAGATGGACAGGGAAAATTGTCTTTTTTGTGGGGCAGACATGGATTCAGATGGACAGATGAAATGTGTTATTTTGGTAGAACAGAAAGGGACGCATACAGGGGACAGATGGAGAGGGGATATAAAGAGACAGATAGACACACAGTAGACAAACGGACATAAATGAACAGATGGAAAGGGAAAAGTTTTTTTTGGGCAGACAGGATCGCAGACAGATAGATGGACAGATGAAATGCGATTTTGAGTGTGTGTGTGTGTGTGTGTGGGAGGGGGGGGGGAGGCAGAGGGAGCAGAACAGACAGGTACATATACAGGGGATGCTGACAGAAATGGACAGATGTAAAGGGGACAGACAGACAGACAGACAGACAGACAGACAGACAGAAGGGTAGTTTGAATCACAAGGACTGATGAAATGCGATTTCTGTGAACAGACAGGGATGCAGACTGGGGACACAGACAGATATTGGATAGATTGGATACAGATGGACAGATGAAATGCGTTTTCTTTTGTTTTCCATACAGGGGACGCAGGCGGATGGGACAGATTAGATAGAAAGATGGGAGGGGAAATGTTTTTTTTGACAGACACGATCAGACAGACAAGACAGACAGATTGGACGGACAGATGGTTAGGGATGGATAGAGATGCGCTTTTTCTGACAGACAGGATCCGACAGATGGACGCAAAAATAGCTAGATGGATAGCTAGATAGATAGATAGATAGACAGATAGATCGACACACATGTAGATAAAGACAGACAGACAGACACACACAGGTGGATAGACAGACAGACAGACACACAGAGACAGACAGATAGATGGATAGATAGATAGATCGATAGAAAGATACTAAAGATAGATATATATATATAGATAGATAGATTGATAGAAAAATAGATTGATTGATAGATAGATAGATAGATAGATAGATAGATAGATAGATAGATAGAAAGATAGATTGATTGATAGATCGATAGAAAGACCAATGATAGATAGATTGATAGAAAGATAGATAGATTGATAAATCAATAGAAAGATAGATACATTGATGATAGATAGACTGATAGATAGATAAATAGATAGATAGATAGATAGATAGACAGATAGATAGATAAATAGATAGATAGATAGAGACAGACAGACACACACAGGTGGATAGACAGACATACACACAAATAGACTGAGCCAGACACACAGATAGATAGATAGATAGATAGATAGATAAATAGACAGACAGAGACATACACACAAAGATGGATAGACACAGACAGATAGATATCTGCCCTGTTCCTGACCCTGTCTCCATTTCTAGATACAGATGGACATTCATAGATAGACAGAGAGATCAAGGATCAAAGGGATAGATGTTGCATTTCCCTGTCCCATTCACCTGTCCCCCCCCCCCCCCCCCCAAACCACATCATATCTGCCCTTGAGATGTGCCCAGCTCCCCCGGGACACACTCCAGCAAGGGCGGCAGCCAATTCTGACAACAAGCCCTTCTCCCTCCCAAGAGAAAGCAAGTCTCAAGTCATGCGTCTCAAAATGGCTCTAAAACACCCAATAAAATAAAGAATTACTACATCTTCACCCAAATCGAGTCTCAGTACATGTCTTATAATGCTTTTTGTCAAGTTTTCTGCTCTTCATATTGACTCTATTTACAGCAATTAGATCGTTTCTGGTCACAAAATTATTTTGTTCAGTTTGACGGCCTTGTATTATCGCTCATACCCGACTTTATAGACCCAATTGCAGACAGTCAGCATTTTATTTTTACCTGGAATTCCGAATTCATAATGCCCAGGCTATCAGCACAGGGTCATATTCTAGCCCCTCATTAAGAAATCAGAAGGTTTTATGCTGTTTTACACCTCCAAAAAGGGGCCGAAAAAAATATGTCTGTTGCAAACAATGGTCAGAACCAAAAAGTGTCAAAAGTGGTGGGGAGGAAACATTTATGAATCTGTAAATACACTTCCCCCTCTGTCCCATCGAAACTAAATCAAATGTATTTGCAAAGTCCAATGTCTCTAGACTTGGAATAAAAAAGATTTGAATGGAATCCATCCAGTAAAAGGCAAGAAATAAGAACATTTGTTCAGCAAGTTGACTTTTGCAATGAGTAAATGATATTGTCACAATCCACTCATAAATTCCGAAATATCTTTTGTCAATTTACACAGCACTGGGAGCTCGCAGAAACTCGGGACCAATTTTATTGGAATCCTCATCTTTTTTTACATCAGAATTTCTACTTCTCATTTATTTTTATTTAGTTCTGACATGTACACGCCATTTTCCAAAATTCACTGACCAAGTGGTTAAGAAATGCTTACAGGTTAACCTAGGTTGCAATGGGAAGTTGGGCCAAAATAAACATTTTCATTTCTCTTGTGAAAATTAAATTTTTTTTCTCACCAAGGAACATGTAAAGCAACACTAAATAACATGTCCAACACACAGCCAAATTCCATGATTAATTACCAAGTTATTAAGCAAAAACTAATTGAGAAACAGTGCTGTCATCTTGTGTGGAGGAGAGGAAGTAAGCAGGAACCAGAAAGTAAGAAGGGGTTTCCCCAGTCAATGGCAGAAGTGTGTTCTCAAAAGCTCTCACATGGATTGTTGTTTCTAACCTCTCAAATCGGATTTATTCTCTTCCTATGATACATGGACATACAAAGGATTAGAAGCAGAACACAGTGATTACATTTGGACCATGGAATAAAGGTAGGATTTAATATGATTTGGCTGTGATAATGTCTGTTTATGAGTGGGATTTGCCCGCCGTTTTTTTGGCTGATGCAATGACTGTGGAGAGGCACCCTTTGGCCATGCTACCTGCGCTCTGGGAGACACACACACACACACACTCTCACTCCCTCTCTCTCCCTCTCCCCCGACCTGTACACACTGTACCCGACCTGTATACACTGTACCCGACCTGTATACACTGTACCCGACCTGTATACACTGCACCCGACCTGTACACTCTGTACCAGACCTGTATACACTATACCCGACCTGTATACACTGTACCCGACCTGTATACACTGTACCCGACCTGTACACTCTGTACCCGACCTGTATACTCTGTATCCGACCTGTAACACTGTACCCGACCTGTATACTCTATACCCGACCTGTGCACTCTATACCCGACCTGTGCACTCTATACCCGACCTGTAACACTGTACCCGACCTGTATACACTATACCCGACCTGTAACACTGTACCCGACCTGTACACTCTATACCCGACCTGTATACACTATACCCGACCTGTAACACTGCACCCGACCTGTAACACTGTACCCGACCTGTATACACTATACCCGACCTGTGCACTCTATACCCGACCTGTATACACTATACCCGACCTGTATACACTATACCCGACCTGTGCACTCTATACCCGACCTGTGCACTCTATACCCGACCTGTAACACTGTACCCGACCTGTACACACTGTACCCGACCTGTAACACTGTACCCGACCTGTACACTCTATACCCGACCTGTATACACTATACCCGACCTGTAACACTGCACCCGACCTGTAACACTGTACCCGACCTGTATACACTATACCCGACCTGTGCACTCTATACCCGACCTGTATACACTATACCCGACCTGTATACACTATACCCGACCTGTGCACTCTATACCCGACCTGTGCACTCTATACCTGACCTGTATACACTATACCCGACCTGTATACACTATACCCGACCTGTGCACTCTATACCCGACCTGTACACTCTGCACCCGACCTGTATACTCTGTACCAGACCTGTATACTCTATACCCGACCTGTACACACTCTATACCCGACCTGTATACTCTGTACCCGACCTGTACACTCTATACCCGACCTGTATACTCTATACCCGACCTGTATACACTATACCCGACCTGTATACACTATACCAGACCTGTATACACTATACCCGACCTGTGCACTCTATACCCGACCTGTATACACTCTATACCCGACCTGTAACACTGTACCCGACCTGTACACACTGTACCCGACCTGTACACTCTATACCCGACCTGTATACTCTGTACCCGACCTGTAACACTATACCCGACCTGTAACACTGTACCCGTCCTGTATACACTATACCCGACCTGTAACACTGCACACACCTGTATACACTATACCCGACCTGTAACACTATATCCGACCTGTAACACTGTACCCGACCTGTATACACTGTACCCGACCTGTACACACTGCACCCGACCTGTAACACTCTGTACCCGACCTGTAACACTGTACCCGACCTGTATACACTATACCCGACCTGTATACACTGTACCCGACCTGTAACACTGTACCCGACCTGTATACACTGTACCACACCTGTATACTCTATACCCGACCTGTATACTCTATACCCGACCTGTATACTCTATACCCGACCTGTATACTCTATACCCGACCTGTATACTCTATACCCGACCTGTATACTCTATACCCGACCTGTATACACTATACCCGACCTGTAACACTATATCCGACCTGTAACACTGTACCCGACCTGTATACACTGTACCCGACCTGTAACACTGTACCCGACCTGTACACACTGCACCCGACCTGTAACACTGTACCCGACCTGTATACACTGTACCCGACCTGTATACTCTGTACCCGACCTGTATACTCTGTACCCGACCTGTAACACTCTGTACCCGACCTGTAACACTGTACCCGACCTGTACACACTGTACCCGACCTGTACACACTGCACCCGACCTGTAACACTGTACCCGACCTGTATACACTGTACCCGACCTGTACACACTGCACCCGACCTGTGCACTCTATACCAGACCTGTACACACTGTACCCGACCTGTGCACTCTATACCCGACCTGTACACTCTATACCCGACCTGTGCACTCTATACCCGACCTGTACACACTGTACCCGACCTGTACACTCTATACCCGACCTGTACACACTGTACCCGACCTGTACACTCTATACCCGACCTGTATACTCTGTACCCGACCTGTAACACTGTACCCGACCTGTATACTCTATACCCGACCTGTATACTCTATACCCGACCTGTATACTCTGTACCCGACCTGTAACACTGTACCCGACCTGTGCACTCTATACCAGACCTGTGCACTCTATACCCGACCTGTACACACTGTACCCGACCTGTACACTCTGTACCCGACCTGTGCACTCTATACCCGACCTGTACACACTGTACCCGACCTGTACACTCTATACCCGACCTGTATACTCTCTATTCACATGTATGAGTGTCTTGTGTTTCATGTGTGCCAGGTCATGTATATGTCATGTCATGTGTGTCATGTCATGTGTGTCAGTCAAGTATGTCATGTCATGTGTGCCATGTCATGTATGCCATGTCATGTGTGTCAGTCATGTGTGTCAGTCTTGTGTGTCATGTCATGTGTGTCATGTTATGTGTGTCATGTCATGTGTCATGTCATGTGTGTCAGTCATGTGTGTCAGTCATGTGTGTCATGTCATGTGTGTCATGTCATGTCATGTAATGTCATGTGTGTCATGTCATGTGTGTCATGTTATGTGTGCCATGTCATGTGTGTCAGTCATGTGTGTCAGTCACGTGTGTCAGTCATGTGTGTCAGTCATGTGTGTCAGTCATGTGTGTCATGTCATGTCATGTAATGTCATGTGTGTCAGTCATGTGTGTCATGTCATGTGTGTCATGTCATGTCATGTGTCATGTCATGTGTGTCATGTCAGGTGTGTCATGTTATGTGTGTAATGTCATGTGTGTCATGTTATGTGTGTCAGTCATGTGTGTCAGTCATGTGTGTCATGTCATGTCATGTAATGTCATGTGTGTCAGTCATGTGTGTCAGTCATGTGTGTCATGTCATGTCATGTGTCATGTCATGTGTGTCATGTCATGTGTGTCATGTCATGCGTGTCAGTCAAGTGTGTCAGTCATGTGTGTCATGTCATGTGTGTCATGTCATGTGTGTCATGTTATGTGTGTCAATTATGTGTGTCATGTCAGGTGTGTCATGTCATGTGTGTGTCATGTCATGTAATGTCATGTGTGTCAGTCATGTGTGTCAGTCATGTCATGTGTGTCAGTCATGTCATGTGTGTCAGTCATGTCATGTGTGTGTCAGTCAGGTGTGTCAGTCAGGTGTGTCAGTCAGGTGTGTCAGTCATGTATGTCAGTCAGGTGTGTCAGTCATGTGTGTCATGTCAGGTGTGTCAGTCAGGTGTGTCAGTCAGGTGTGTCAGTCATGTGTGGCATGTCATGTGTGGCATGTCATGTGTGTCAGTCATGTGTGTCAGTCATGTGTGTCAGTCATGTGTGTCAGTCATGTCATGTGTGTGTGATGTCATGTGTGTGTCATGTCATGTGTGTGTCATGTCAGGTGTGTCATGTCATGTGTGTCATGTCAGGTGTGTCAGTCATGTGTGTCAGTCATGTGTGTCATGTTATGTGTGTCAGTCATGTGTGTCATGTTATGTGTGCCATGTCATGTGTGTCATGTTATGTGTGTCATGTCATGTGTGTCATGTTATGTGTGTCAATTATGTGTGTCATGTCAGGTGTGTCATGTCATGTGTGTGTCATGTCATGTGTGTCATGTTATGTGTGTCATGTTATGTGTGTCATGACATGTGTGTCAGTCAGGTGTGTCAGTCAGGTGTGTCAGTCAGGTGTGTCAGTCATGTGTTACAGTCAGGTGTGTCATGTCAGGTGTGTCATGTCATGTGTATCATGTCAGGTGTGTCAGTCATGTATGTCAGTCATGTGTGTCAGTCAGGTGTGTCAGTCAGGTGTGTCAGTCAGGTGTGTCAGTCAGGTGTGTCAGTCAGGTGTGTCAGTCAGGTGTGTCAGTCATGTGTGTCATGTCATGTGTATCATGTCAGGTGTGTCAGTCATGTGTGTCATGTTATGTGTGTCAGTCATGTGTGTCATGTTATGTGTGCCATGTCATGTGTGTCATGTTATGTGTGTCATGTCATGTGTGTCATGTTATGTGTGTCAATTATGTGTGTCATGTCAGGTGTGTCATGTCATGTGTGTGTCATGTCATGTGTGTCATGTCATGTGTGTCATGTTATGTGTGTCATGTCATGTGTGTCATGACATGTGTGTCAGTCAGGTGTGTCAGTTATGTGTGTCATGTCATGTGTGTTATGTTATGTGTGCCATGTCATGTGTGTCATGTTATGTGTGTCATGTCATGTGTGTCATGTTATGTGTGTCAATTATGTGTGTCATGTCAGGTGTGTCATGTCATGTGTGTGTCATGTCATGTGTGTCATGTCATGTGTGTCATGTTATGTGTGTCATGTCATGTGTGTCATGACATGTGTGTCAGTCAGGTGTGTCAGTTATGTGTGTCATGTCATGTGTGTTATGTCATGTGTGTCATGTCAGGTGTGTCATTGGCCAAGATGTGCTGAAAAGTTTAAATTTAAATAGACTTCTGTTCATCACCAAGCTTTCAGGCCAATTTGGCATTCTTTAGAAAGAAATTTCTACCCTTCATTCATATTTATATACATCTAATATAATAAAACATTGGTTTGATTCCACCTTGTCTAGTGTTTAGAAATGAAACCCACTTATCAATACCAGTTTTCAATGACCTCAACTTTTACTGGGAGTATTTTAATCATTTTTCGCATCATCCATCATCATTTAGTGCCTGAAAATAAGCATTTCAATCAGAGATATAAGCCTATGAGTCTGGTGCTACTGCTGTCATCTTGTGTATTCTGGCAGAACTCTTAGGTTCTCCCATCTCTCCTCCTGCTGCTACCCCGTTTACTAGTGTACCAGTCACTGAGGGGAGCAGACGTGTCCAACACTCACACACATGGGATTATTCTATCCTATCATACCTGGAAACACATAGGATACCATGGACTTACTTAGGAGACAATTGGATTTAGTTTCAAGCTGGGAGAAAGGTGGGTTTTGTGCCAATTTCTATTTGTCTGTGTGAGTGGGGGAGGGAGGGAGGGAGGGAGGGAGGGAGGTCGCCAGCACATGGTCCAATGGCTGGGGGAATACTGCCTGCCTGCCACCCATCATTCTCTCCCTCTCTCAGTCAGTCACTCATTTACTAATTCACTCTTTCTAAACGTTTGTTTTCATTCATACATTTGCTGGTATATGCTACTGTACCAATACTATAGGTGGTGGCGGCAGTGGTGTGTGAGGCAGAGGGCGGGGGACTGGTGGTGGTGGTGGTGGTGGTGGTGGTGGTGGTGGGCCTACAGGATACTGGTGGGGCCTACAGCATGCTGATGTCATGCCAGCGCTGGGAGTGGTGGTGGTGGTGGTGTTGTTGTTGGAGCTCAGAACAGACACACAGAGATGTGTCTCTCTCTCCCACTACCTCTCTCTCACTCTCTCTCCCTCAGTTTGTTTATCTATCTCTATCCCTATCTCTCTCTCACCCTCCCCCACTCTCTCTCACCCTCCCGCTCTCTGACTGGCCCCTCTCAAACCTTACAGTAAATGACTTACAAAGTGAAAGTTGAAAAATGCTTATTTATAAAAAAATCTGAATATAAAACTTGTGAAATGGCATTTGAAAACAATAACTACAAACCCAAGGGGACATCATTAAGGCTCTAAAAACCATTGATATCAACCTTTAAAATCACTAAACTGGGTCTGGAAAGGCCTTGAATGTCTTCAGTCCAAAAGCACAGAGACCCTGCACTCGCTCTCCCACTCTCAGTATCCACCTGCTCTCTCACCCACTCTCACTCTCTCCCTCCATCTGTCTCCCACTCTTTCTCCCTCCCTCCCTGTCTCATTCCCTCCCTCCCTCCCTCCCTGTCTCAGTCCCTTATGGAATGGTGGTGGCATGGGTGGTGCTGGAGCTGATGTGTGTGGGGTGGTGTTTGCATCCTACTAACTGTACTAACCTATTGTATATAACTTATGTCTCGTCCATCACATTAGTGTTCGTGGCTCTACGAGATGTATGTGCATGCGTGACACACATCAGTCCACATGCTTTTTCAAGACAGCGACGCAGGGAGTTTCAGGTTAGGTAAGTACTTTTGTATTTCTTTATTGGAAATCTTGATATTTTACTCTTGATTTTCCATATGGAGGTTATATATCACTTAGTGTAATTTAGTGTAAGTCAGTGTAAGCACTACCCCTAGTGTGTGCACTACCCTAGTGTATGCACTACTACCCCACTGTATGCACTGCCCTAGTGTATGCACTACTACCCTAGTGTGTGCATTAACCTAGTGTGTGCATAATGTATGTATGCAGGTGATGCACATTAGTTTTGTAAGTGATGCAGGTTAGGCGTTAGTTATGCAGTGTTAGGTTGCTTTTGCAGGTTGAGTGCATGTACTCATGTATAGCCTATCCATGTACATCTCTTAAGTGACAACACTTTTGATATTATTATTTGCATTGATTTTGGTAACTGGGTTCAAATCCCAGCTTGGTCAATTCAAACACGCTGGAGCAAAGAGGGCAGAAAGACCAATGGCCCCACCAGATCATTGCAAATAGTGTTAAATGTATGCTGTCATTTCCACCATTTTCACAACATTTGGCCCTTGAGCACCTGACATGGTGGAGGACCTTTAATATCTTTTGTCATATAAGTACGAGCCCTAACATGCAGGCAAAACAAATGCCCTGTTGTCCGAGTGAAATACAATAATTCTGGTAACCTCTAGAATACATTTATATCCATGGGCAGATGTGTTGCTTGATGATTACAAATTACCAAAATAAGTAAAAATAACAAATACATTGATCTAAAATAACAAATGCATTGACAATGCAAGTTTTAGTCAATTCGATTTTAAACTTCTTTCTCATGGGAAAAATATGTACAATGTTGATTTTATGCACAGTGCAGGGCTGAACTAATCTACAAACTTCAGTAATTTACTTGCCAAGTTGAAGTGCTTAGGGACAATCAGCATAACCCCCTGTACAACTTTGTGCAGTGAACTATCTGTAGTGCTTAGGGACAATCAGCACTGTAACACATGTTCCACTGTAACACATGGTTCACTGTATTTCCACCATAAACATTTACAATCATTTGATCATCGATATCTCAGCAGGAAAGTGGTACACCTGCCACTCCTGTAACTGACAACCCACATGTTAGAGAGCTTAATTTAGCACCTACAACTCAAAGCCACAAATTCCAGCAGTAACTAGCAGTTATTCACATCTATGTACATTTAACAGATCTACCATCGCAGGTGGGCAAATTGACAGATTGAGTGTTTGATCACTTTCCCGGAGAGTGAGTTTTTATTTACTTTCACACCCGCTTAGGACAAGTTTTATAAGGTGGTTTATAAACCTTCTGTTGCCTGACAATTCTTTTGTAATCTTTAAATTACTGTCATTGTGTTAGTTTATGCCATTAATTTATGCCATTCCTGTTCATGACTTAGCATGACTGGCCTCTTCAGGACCTCTCAATGAAACATCACTATTGTGAAATTTCAAAATAAAATTTGTTGAAGAAATGCATTGCAATGAACAGCAACACAAAGTAGAAAGAAAACAATGACTTACCAACCAGAGATATATATACCAGAGTGATGAAACTTAGGGCAATAATAAACCTTTACTTGTTCCCTCTGTGCATGTTTTCACTATGAGGATGAGCCATGTCCCCCCACACTGTAGCTGTAGCCACTGTGGGGGGGCCACCATTGGTGGGATGGGTGTGGGCAGGCAAATACTTCTCATGGGCCTCAATGAAAGAACTAGTTTTGGCAATAATGTGTGCGCGCTCTAGTCATTCACCACCATTTAATGTGCTCTTATAATGAATATGTATGTAACTCATTCTATGAACATTGTTACAGATACCGGCCGCCTTCACATCACCACTAGACAGACCTCACAGTCTCTGCCCCGCCCCACCAGAACCTCCCCTCTGCCCACCTCTGCCCCACCCCCCCACAAGGTCCCTTCCCCAACACCACAGAGGGCCCCAGGTCCCCACAAGGCCCCTTCCCCAACCCCACAGAGAACCCCCGGTCCCCCCAAGGCCCCCTCCCCCCTGCAACACCAGCGTTCCAGCCAGGAGCAGATCTCTGAGGAGCTCAAGGAGTTGTTCCTGGTGCCCCCTGCCATCCAACCCTGTAACCAGTCTGGGCTGGTGGGGGCGGGGCTTGTCGGGGGCGGAGCCAGTAAACCAGCCAATGATAGGAGGCGGAGGGAGGAGCTAGAAGAGGAGGAGGAAGAGGAGGAGGAGGAGCCTAGTAGTGCCAAACTCAACAATGCCGCCCCACCTGCTGAGCCTGCCCCGGCCAAGAAGAAAGATGCTTTCTCATTTGTAGACAACATCCTGCAGGAGGGCATCAAGTCCTTGCCTTCCAAGAAACTTCCCAACAAACCTCAAGGTCGCACCCGCACCACAGCAGCACCATCCCCCAGCAAGAAAGTAAACAACTTGGACACCACAAGTTCAGACGAGACGTGTGACATGGATGACGACTGTCCGTCGTCCCCGGTCTTCTAGTGGTGGTGACCACACATGTACCCACCTCATACACTAGTCACTAGAACTTGAACATCTCTTTATGAATCATTTATTCACTTGTCAGACTATTGTTGCCCTCTTGCTTCACTTCATTCTTTCATGTCATGAGTGTAATTTCCCTACTACGTGGAGGAGGGAAATCCAGAGCATACAAATGTTGTATACACTAGAGTATAACTACTGTGGACCACAAGTGATGACCAATATGGCTGCTGCTGCTGCTGCTGAGTATTACTGGAAGCTCACAGGTTCTGTTTATTGTTGTTGGAGGTTGAGTTAACATGTAGGGCTCTCCTGCATGTCTTGTGTATATAATGCAGGGTTCCCCTGGTGTAAATATATCATGACTCAGCGTTCATGCGGAGCCGCCATTTTGGAGGCAAGGTAATTTCAGGCCATGTATATACTGCTAAGGGGCGGGTAAGGGCCTTATACAAACCATCTCTCCCGTCACTACAATAACTTCCCCCCTGTAATATACAAACCATCTCTCCCGTCACTAAAATAACCTCACCCCTGTAACCACTCTCTCCCGTCACTAAAATAACCTCACACCTGTAAGATACAAACCACTCTCTCCCTACAATAACCTCACCCCTGTAAGATTGGCTCCCACTCTCTCCCTTCGCTACAATAAGTCAAATTAAATGTTTCCCAGTCTAGGAGTAAGTTTGCCAAAGTTAAGTCAAACCATTCATGTTCCCACAAACCCATAGTTAGGGAGATTTTCTTCTTGCATTTCTTGGCCAAGTATCAATATACGTGTGATGAGAGATTGGTGACAGTGTGGCCGGGATCTATAGAGACATGTAGCAGACTGTTATATTAGCTAAAGCCTTGTCCATGTACAGCCACTTAGCCCCGCCCCCACACACGGCCATGTACAGCCACTTAGCCCCGCCCCCACACACGGCCATGTACAGCCACTTAGCCCCGCCCCCACACACGGCCATGTACAGCCACTTAGCCCCGCCCCCACACACGGCCATGTACATATTGTCTTACATTCACTGGCTACCGTTTGGTGCATCGCTACGTAGTGTATAGTTAGTTTAGGTGAGGCCAGCACAGTTACCTCAGGGGCAGGGGTACAAAGGGTGTGAACAATAGATATTGGTGGGAGGGGCTTCGGGTGTATGTGGGTGTGGCCATGTTATTTATGAGTGGGGCTTGACATATATAACAGGTGGGGCCATGTTTGGGAGAAGGGGGAAATTGGTAGTGGCTACGACTGCGACAACTATTTGCAAATTACTGGCACTACCATATAACGCTGGTGTAAGGGCGGAGGGGGGCACTACCATATAATGCTGGTGTAAGTGCTGGGGGGGGGGCACTACCATATAATGCTGGTATAAAGGCGGGGGGAGGCACTACCATATAATGCTGGTGTAAGTGTGTGGGGGGGGGCACTACCATATAACGCTGGTGTAAGGGTGTGGGGGGGGCACTACCATATAACGCTGGTGTAAGTGGGGGGGGGGGCACTACCATATAACGCTGGTGTAAGGGTGGGGGGGGGGGCACTACCATATAATGCTGGTATAAGGGTGGGGGGGACACTACCATATGAAGCTGGTGTAAGGGCAGGGAGGGCACTACCATATAATGCTGGTGTAAGGGGGGGGGGGGGCACTACCATATAACGCTGGTGTAAGTGGGGGGGGGGCACTACCATATAATGCTGGTGTAAGGGGGGGCACTACCATATAACGCTGGTGTAAGGGGGGGGGGCACTACCATAATTATAACGCTGGTGTAAGTGGGGCTGTGGTGAGATTATTTTTGTATAAACTGATGATTCTGTACTGGTGCTTGTTATCGCTGAGCATGTAATAAACTTGAGCCAGACTTCACTCTTTCTTCTTGACTTGCCAACAAAAATTCATAATCAGAAAAAAATTGAAAACAAAGTTACATTCAGTTTTAAAAACTGGTCGATCTTTTAAGAAATTTTATTATTTTAATGAAATCACTTAGAAATGACTGGGGTAATGTTAACACCATAACAGACCTAGTAACTGCCAGGATACAATACTTAACATAACTCGTCTACTTCAGGAAGAACTGTACCCTCTAAGAACAATCTAAATTAAAAGCAGTAATGATTCTCCCTTGGAGGAAGTTTCTGCCTGTAGATAGGCCTTCGTTTGTAATACATAGACAAAATTGACTCCTGGACGAACAGCCCCCTTACCGCTATTCCGCTAGGAATAGCTCCGCTATGTTTCTCAAATCACGTGACCGGGGCACTGACCGAAGGGAGAAACGACGTATATACAGAAACTGCCCATCATCGACCTGTTTTCATGCTTTATTTTTTTCCCGAACTTTCTAACCGATCCCAGATGCTAGATCGAGTCAAGGGGAGCAAGGTTCAAATGGAAAAATGTTTCATTCAATGAATAATTAAAAAGTTATCGCTAACCGCATATTCGAAGCGAGGGCTGTTTAAAATGGCCGCCATAACAAAATAGATGGAAGAGGCCCACTACAACTCTAAGCCAATCATATCATCCGATTCGGTCACGTGACCATGTGCGCAATGACGTCATATATAGCGGCAGGTCGGGGAAGCCCTCCGATCAGAAAAACAAACCTGACAGCCTGTTGCAGGTAGAAAATCCGGGATTATCATTTATTCCATTAAAAAGGTAACGAAATATAGATTCTTCTGCTAAAATCTTATTGTCTGCTGCATGGTCGTTGGGTTGGTGGAACCCATACGACCTGAGCAGATAAACTCAAAGCAAAATGTCTGAACGAGAACGGGACTCGGTAGCCATGCCGTAACTGGCGTGACCAAGCAGCTAGAAATAGTTTAGTAATCGGGATTCCCGGGCGGTTTGGGAGGGCCGTTTTCACGACAATGCTTCATTTGTATATATAAAAACAATATTAGGCGTTCAGAAATATAACCAAACTATTAGAACAATCCAATTCAAGGCGGTACACTTTTCTGGATGTGTGAGAGGTGGTTATCTCCCGCGGGCGTAACAATTTGGTAAGGGGTGCATAGCACCGACGAAATTGTGTAGCACAAGGGAGATAACCACCTCTTACACAGCCAGAAGTCTATTTTGTATTTATTATACCTCTCCTGATGTTTCTTGGTGAAAAAATAGTGAAAATTCGATG
This sequence comes from Sthenelais limicola, assembly GCA_942159475.1. Lineage (NCBI taxonomy): Eukaryota > Metazoa > Annelida > Polychaeta > Phyllodocida > Sigalionidae > Sthenelais > Sthenelais limicola. The sequence goes on along the minus strand of OW804094.1, from coordinate 160,228,299 downwards.
GAAATTGGAGTTGGACCACAAGCTCTGTTCATCAGTCTGTTTGTTTACTTTCTCACTTCCGGTCCACCTCACGCATTTTCGGGTCTATTTTTCTATTTAAATACGCACTAAATTCGCAATTTCACAGTTGCTTATTATTGTCATTTATATTTTATCATTACGCACAATGTATAACGCATCTTTTTTCCACGAAAATAATTATTTGAATATAGAAAATAAGGAAGCGAACATGGGACTATTTTTTCAACTTTTCATTGTCAAATCTGAACATGATTCTGGGAGGTTCTTGATTATTTTACCAGCTTTTTCGTTATAATTTCTTTCCAAATATTTAGACCATAGGTCCCTCATTTTGTTACAAAGAAATGACCACTGTCATTATGAACATGACAGAAGCTGGGCTGATACTTCATGTCTAATATTATCTAAATATTCATTGCCTTGGATCATGCACGAGTTACTTGACACAATAAATGACAAGAACAAAACAAAAAACCTATTAACTCTAAAACAAAGGCTGATTGGGATGAGGGCAAACGTTAAAAAAGTTATCAAATCTAGCTAAATCTGGCAATGAAAGAAGCAAACAAGGATTATAATATAAATCCCACACTGGGCCACAGGTCCTTTTGTTAGTGTCTGTAGAGCGTAGACACTACAATTAGGGATTACTACTAATGGATTTCGGAGTTACTCTAATCACTCGGATCTCTCGCGATATACTTATAAATAGGGGTAGCTTCGATTGGTTAGACGTCTCAATAGGGATATAGTGCTTGGCTTGTAGTTTCGGTAGGTATAAGGTAAGGCGTGGAGTACAGAATGGCTTCTTTTATTAGACTTCAATATAACACAGTGTTCATGTATAGCAAGTTATAGCATGGTCAGTGTTCAAGGTGGCAGGGCTTCCAGTCAGTTCATCATCATACAGCATACGGTAGTACAGCTCTCCAGGAGAAGTCTGCCTATACAGTGACTGGGGGCCCTTATATATTCTAGGTATTGCACCAGACCTGGGATGCATTTCATCATCTTTCCCGGGCGTACTGCAATGGTCAGGGGGCATTTCGTCAGCCACCAGGGCTGTTGAGCATGCGCTGGCCCTTGCATCAGCCTCCAGGTTAATGGCGGAGTAGCTCACATGCAATGTCGCCGGGGGATTTCATCATCCAGAGACATTGCACCAGCTCTCTCCGCCCAGGGGTCAGACCCCCTCCCTACCACCGTTCATAAGATCGACCAGTAAATAAGTAAACAATCGACACACATATAAATATAACACACACATAGGCTTAAATATTATTAAAAATAAATTGGGACATTAACATCCTCCCCGACAAAGAAGAATGGCTGTCCCAGCCATAAACATTACATAATCTCAAAACAACATACAATTAATAAAAACCTTTGATCACCTTGGTGCACATTCTGTGATCTATTTAGCTGGCTTCTAATAACATACAAATACTTTATATACAGTTCAACGCTCGACATGTCCCTTAACATAAATACATAACTCCTCCGGGGTGTTCATCCAGAGATAAATAATATAAATATAAATACGTCTCTAAACCTTTTAATTTCTTCTTAAATTTATACAACACTGGTGCTGCCACCTGGCGGGAAACATAAAAACCTTGTTTTTAACTTAAAATTTCCCAAAAAGACTGGTGCTGCCACCTAGCGGGAAGCAAAACAAACACCTACAAAGCCTAAAAAGTCTCGTGGGAGTGGCTGGCGCCGCCACCTGGTGGAATGATCCAGAACTACTCAAGGCTAAAAAGTCCCAACCGGATAAGTATAAATATAGAAAAATATATACAGTCTTTTCGGCCGAACCATGGCTGCGGGTCAAGCTGACTTGCACGAGACGGACCGTCCTCTCTCCCTCCACCCTAGACCTTCACGGGTTCGTCGACTCGGGACGCACGGCAGAGGCCCATCAGGATGAGCGAGATGACCACGATGGATAGCATCACGAGGCCCACGGCGAACAAGAACAGCGGGGTCCACAGGATGTATAGCTCCCGCAGATCCACGTCCATATTCCGGGTCTCCACGATGATCACCGCAGTCAGATTTCGCCCGTATATCCAGAGGGATCCCACGCCTGGCACCAACAGACTAACGCCGTTCAGTACCAGAGCCGCTACCGTCCATCCCCTATCATCGCTCTGCCCGGCCTTGGTCGCAAGGACTCCCGAGAGAAAGAATAGCGGACCCGCCCAGTAACCGCAAGCTGACAACAGCACAATGGATCCGAATCCCAGTCGGACGTCGCTGGTGAGTTGCCAAATCAACTCCAGCCCGGCCAGCACACTCATTGCCACCCCCGATACTGCGATACACGTTTTCTGGCTTGTGCACATGTTGTTGTTTTGGGAGCCTGTCAAATCATCCGCTAGGGGCTAACTAAACCGGAAGTTACAATCATGGGCTCGGCGCGGAGGATAAACAGGTCAGCTTCCTTTTTGTTGTTAAACTTCCTTATCTCATAATTTCATTGAACTCTAAGGGTGTATAATTAAAGAGTTCGCGCTCGAGCCTTAACTGGTTTATAAATTTCTAACTATCTTCGATAATCTGAGTCAGTTTCAGTAGAAACTTTCTTTCGTAAAGCAAGATCTCTACTCGTGTTCCGCCATCTTGTTTCCTGTTATGATAACAAATGTCGGCCCCACTTATTCGCACGTGGTGGCCAGGGTAAATTTCTACTAGTTTTCGATATATTATCGCTCTTGGGTTATCATCTTATTCTGGGACAAAATCGGGTTGGATAACATAATTCTTTCGTAATCAGGTGGGTTTTTATTGTCTTCCCTTCATCAATCTAGTCTAAGTCAATTCGTAATTCTAGAAACAATTCATTCATCTCGTTTGATTACTTGTGTTTATTGCACTCGCCGACAAACGTTCTTGTTCCGCAATAAATTCTTTTACCCTGAGTAAACAAATTCACTCTTAATAATTACCTTATTAATTATGTAATGTCACACCTGATCAAATACTTTCACTCTTGAATAAATATTTTCACACTTGAATAAATATTTTCACACTTGAATAAATATTTTCACACTTGAATAAATACTTTTCATTCTTGAATAAACACTTTTCATTCCTGAATAAATGTTTTCACACTTGAATAAATACCTTTCATTCTTGAATAAATGTTTTCACACTTGAATAAATACTTTTCATTCTTGAATAAATGTTTTTCATTCTTGAATTGAAATAATTGTTCGTCATTTTCTCCTGTTGTTATTTCTTAAGAATCTTTTTAATCGCGTCATTGTTCTTTCTTCTATATGTTTTCTCTTAGGAATGTTCATTTCAGTTCGTTTGCTTCTTAGGTCATTTCTCCTGGACCCTTCCAAGTCTCAGGATACGCGATTGTTCTTCCTTCTGGTTTCTTGGTCCTCTGGCTCTTGGACTAAGCGTGGGGGAACGATGCCGGTGGGAATCTTTCGAAGTCACTCGAGGGCAAGTATCATTTCCAATCATGGCTATATCAGGTAGGGATTTCTACTGAGTTACTAAACTAAAATTTTCCTAAGCAAAATCGTTTTAGCCAAAGTCCTAAAATTTCTGAGGACTAACTTTGGCCAGTCAACTGAGTTTTCAAACAAACACTTTCCCCTAGATTTTTAACTTCCCAAACTTCTAACTTCCCTTTTCTAAGATTATAAATAAAACTATATAAGTTTGGAGAAATACTCCTAATTTTCTTAATCGGCCCAGTTGGGAGCTGGTTTCCAATTGCATTTACTGTTCCACTTGGGTTCTACGTCAAGGATGGGCGCTCCCGAGGGTATATACACCTCCAGGTGCCCTGGTGGATATTTTACCCTGGGGAAGTCTTCTTCCTTGCATCCCAATGGAACCGGAGGGGGTCCACTGGGAGCAAATCTTGCGATCCCATTAAGCGATCTTATTCGCTCTTTCCGCACCTGCTGCTCTTTTGTTAAAATCTTGTCTGTGAACATGGCCACGCCTCCCGGCAAGGCCGTGTCACAGAACAGGCAGGAGTCTCTGTGGACCTGGTGTCTCACATAGCATTTCTTGTGAGCCACCATTCCACAGCATGGGTATCTCGCCCCATCCTTTTCATATGTGGTCATTGGTCTTAACCCCTGTTTGACCACTGTTTTCGTATAGAACGGCTTGTGGCATAGTTGGCAGGTATACTTATATCCGTAGTAATCGGCTAGTGCCAACCCTCTTCCCAATCTTAAAACTGTTAACAGGCTAATATAATCAAATCTAGAGTATGGTCCTTCGGATTTATCCATGGCTCTCACTAGGTCGGTTGGGGTTAACCGGCACACGCCTGACAAAGCTCGGATGATCATGGGTACCGGTCCTCTACCATTGTTTGGACCCGGCGCCCATGTTCGTCTCAGCGACCACGTGTCTGCTAGCGATACCATCAGTTGGGTCAGAAGTTCTAAATTTCTTTTGGCTAACTGTCTGAAAATATCCGCCAAATAATGCTTATTGATCATGTACATTAAAAATAAAGCCCAATTGTTTCCCTCCTGTCCCGACGCCATTAGTTTGCCCAATTTCCTCATTGCTTTCTTGTCACTTCCCACTGACACCGCTCCCAGGACTCTTCTGTACATCTCCGGAGACAGCATGTTGGGCAGGAGACAGAACATTTCCCCGTCTCCCTCTCTCATGAGAGCTCCCACGAAGTTGAGTCTCCTCTTTACATTCGGCGATATCGGGACTGTGGTAAAGGTGCCAAACATCCCGAATAGCTTAATTCTGGAATTTGGAGCCGGCTGCTCTCTCAGCTTCCATTCCTTACGTTCATAGATCTTATCGTCCTTCTCCGTTTCGTACCCGCTGTCGGTACTGCCTTCCTCCGGTCTTCCCTCGACTGCTGGTTTTCCCCAAAGGATCTGGCAAATGAAAATCGACAGGTGGATAGAGTACAGTTTGAGACTTTGTCTTTTTTCTAAAGTACGGTGTTTTCCTTTAGTAAACAATACCCTTTAGCTGCGTAATAATCATCAAGATTATCAATTGGTCACAATCCTTTTATTCTGAATGTTTTTTCTCCTATTTTGTCAGACTTTTAAATTGTAAAATCCCTTGTCCCTTAATGGTGTGTTGCAAATCAATCTCCCCTTTTTTCCTTTCTTCTAGTAAATCTTTTTACCTCTGGTCTCTTTCTATCTTTACCTTCTTAATTATCCCTTAATTAGATTATTCCTTCCTGCCTGCTTGAGTAGATACTCTTCTACCCAGTATTCCCTGGGGCACTGTTTATTTTAGCTAGTAGGTGGTGTATGTTTCCCCCACATACCAGTCCCTTCCTTAATATATTGCCCTAATCAATTCCCTAGGGGCCGAGCCCGCCCTATCCTAAACTCATTAGGTCATGGCTCGGTGGTTATGAGTCGCGTGTCACTCCTTCCGCCCCTAAATCTTCTTCTAAAGCTTCGCTGCAGGCTTTATCTGTAAATCGTCTAAAGATTTCCCTCTGTTAAGCATAAGGATATAATATTCTTACTGAGTCGAGCACGCTCCCTTTAGCGATAGCTGCTCACCAATAAATACTCTCCCTGTTATACTTTACTCTTTTCTGAAGAGTGTCCTAAAGTTTCCATTTTTTCTTCTGTTTCATTCTTTTTAATACCTTGTTTTGTTTTTAGACGAAATTCGCTGGATCGGGTGCTGAGGGTGTGTTTTTACCGGAAAGAACCTTCTGGACCCCCTCCCCAAAATCCTTCCCCACCAAGAAAGGCTCGGTCTCCGAGCCATTCGCGGCTAGAGATCTAGGCAAGTCAGGGTAAATGTTCCCTCTAGGGGGGGTTTGTAAGGGTGGGTTAAAAGATGGATATCGAGTTCTGTTGGGCATTAATTCCATTGCTCTAGGCAAAATTAACCTATCGTCCTGCAAATGTATATGTTGATTCTTTCGTGACAAACATGGTGTCAATTCGGGGCTATCTCTGAATTTCTCCATTCTAGATTGAACTACCTGAGTCAAGTTACATTTTCGTTTAAGCATAATAGCGTAATATATGTCCCCTGTTTCTAACAATGCTCTTATTCTTCTACCCTTATACACAGGAACCACCACCGTATTGGATGTTTCTACCAGTATATCCGTCTTTCCTCTGGAGTATTTAAATTCTCCAGGGACATCAAGGAACACCTTTGATCGTCTACATCCGTTGGATACGTGAGTGATTCTGATACGGGGTATTGAAATGAAAGTTACGTGCTGAGGGAGGTCGAAAATCTCACCGATCACGATTGACTCTGAGATGACCATGTTACTGAACCTAAGTATTACTTCTGTATTTCCGCAGTCATCACTGTTCTTAGCTAGTGATGCACATTTGCTCATTAAATTATTTGGCATCCAAATGGATCCTTTTCTTGCCAAGGTTACCATTTGTCTAAAACATTTTCTTCCCAGTTTAATAGTAAAGATAAGTACCATAAATAACACCCAGGCCACAAATAATTTATCCATATGAGTTAAGTTTGCCAAAATACTCTCTTCTGTTTCTAATAAGTTACTATTTGGCGGTGTAACCGCTGGCCTAAGGGTTAGATATCTATCACTACTTGCTACCGTGGCTGCTCTCATTCCCGTTGCTCCTAACACCAATAGCGCTAGCTGCCTAACCATCCAAGACAGTCTAATGACCATTACCACACTAAATATTGTCAGTATCAGATTGATTAGCTGGTACACAAAGTCTGAGGACGCTGGTCTAGTATCATACCATCCCCAATGTATACCCGAGAGGTGTGGGCGTTTCATTCGTGCGATGATCTTCAGTTCATGCGCAAAGTCATAGAGGTTAGCTGTGTAATTCTCGCCAAATTTCTCTCTTAACTTCTCTAAATGGTCAGTGATGTTTGGAATAAATACTTTAACATGGAGCTTAGATTCAAAGGATAATTTCTCGGTTGGATTTGGAATATCGAATGCATGGAGGACTGGGAGATTTACGCTGTGAACTACCTCAATCATGGATATGTTAACACATTGCCCGCTTGCGCCCGTTATGGCGTATGGGCCTACTTTTAGGTCGCACCCGCAAGGCACCTGTATCGTGCATATAGTGCATGGGGGTGAAACTACATGTCTTTCTGTACAAAGTATCGAAATATTCTCCTTAGTTTTTATTATCAGGTACTTATTAATTGTCAACGGTGTTACCGATATCTGTACCTGAGCGAAAGGTTTTACCTTGATGTTACATAGGTTTCTGACCATCGTTGCGTTATCTAGATATAAAGCTAGCACGCAGGATGGAGAGGAGAATACTTTAAAAGGGATAGCGAAAGGGCATATCATCAAATCCTTTTGGGTACATTGCCCTAAGGTTTTTGATGACATCTCCGCATATTCCCCCGAAAGATAATTTATAGCTAGGTAGTCTGGTAAATCTGTAGTTAGTGAATACCCTGTGGTATTTATCCCATCTCCCGGTAAAGGAATTTGAACAGATTTTACCGAGTATAGGTCATATAACGCGGGTGTTGCAGCCACTGGTACGTTTAGAGTTATAAATAATTTTGATTCTGAGTACATAAATGATTGCAATAAGTCTCCGTAATAAACTGCCAAATCTCTAAAGATCAACTTCAAACCCTTGCTCTCCAGTGTTCCGGATATCCGCTGCAAAGCTAATTCAAGCTCCGCCGGAGGTATCAAGACCGCTGTGATGCGCCCTGCCTGGAGAGCCTGGACACCTGCCAGAAAATGGTTTAAGGAGTCCTCATACTGAGTAAGGAGATCTAGCTTAAGTTGGCGCTGCGACAGCGCTGCCTGAAAATACTGCAACCATAAAATATCTGACGCCTGACTGTCTACCTGGTTCAGCACCGTTTGATAGTTATTGAATAAGTCGGTGACTGCATTCTCTAATTCTTTAACTTGTTCTTCCTGATCTAAAGATTCGTCTGCTAGTTGCTGTAATTTACTTGATGAAGCATTAATAACTTCCATAAAAATACGGGTATTATCATTAATGGTATCTGAAAGATGATTCGAATAGTTGTAAAGTTTAAGAATAGCATCTTCCTCCTCTTTCACATCTTTCAGTCTAGCTAGTTCTAGTCCCAAAGCGACGTTCCCCACTACCTTTATAGGTTCTTTACTGGTTCTTTTTCGTCTTCTGACATTGTCCTGAAGTAAATCTCGTAGAATTTTTTCCCCTTTCTTGGCTCGAAATTTTGTTCTTACTAAGGTATCGTCCAGCTGGCTTATCATTGGTTGGAGGGCACTGCACACCGCCCGACCAAAGGTTGGTAAAGTCATTGTACTATGCTTTCCCAAAATGCCCTTTCTACTTCTGTTGCTTTCTATTTCAAGGCCCCCCTTGGCCCAATCCCACTTTTTAACACATAAAGATGGGTGAAAACGATATCCTCTAGCCATGCTCTTTGGCTTTTCTACCACAAACGTCAACTTGACGAATTTGTTCTTTCCCAATAAAATATTATTCGTTCTTTCCAGTATAACCCCTGCACCCTGCCGAATCAGGTAATTTGAAGGTTCGAAGGCAGAACTGGTGCATATAACCTTAAAAGAAAAATATTAAACCGTTCGTCACCTTCTTTCCCCATCAACCCCTGACAGTAATAATACATATCGCAAACAATCTTCAATCAAATACATTTCAAAAATTCAAAAGTCCTTGTGTATTCCAGTAGTGTATGTCCATGATAGCTAAAATAATTCTAAGTCCAACTACTCACCATCAACATTGAGGACAAGATCCTCATGATGTAGTCTATCACACCCATGGCAATTTGTAGTTGGAAGTCTGGACAGGTCAATCTGGCAGGAGTCTGGATCTTGTGGTCTCTGGTCAAAGCGCCCAAAGGTGACCACTGTCCAGTTTCGCCGCCCTTTTATGTCCAGAATTTCCCTCTGTTAGCTATCTAAAATCCCTAGCTCTCCTTTCATTGGAGGCATTCCTTTCCTGAGACCCTTGGATCCTCCCTTTTCTTTTCAAATAAGGCGATGGTCATTAAATTTTGGCATCGCGTCCTCGGATCCTTTTCCTGTAGAGCTTCTCATTCGCTCTTCTCTTTGGATCGCCAGAGCAATTTCTCGTGGCGTCCTTTCCTTTTCCAATCAGCTTGGAGTGACTCGAATTTTATTGATTCTAATTTGAATATTCTTCTACTTCCCCCCTCCTCCCTCTGAAGTGGGAAAAATATTTCCCCGATGAATTCCTAGGATTTTATGAAGAGATGGCCAGTCCCTAAATATGGAGTTGTTGACTACTTGACCAGTGCGCAAACATCATACCAATGTCTATGCTTAAGCCATTGAGTGCAACTTGTCCTACCCACAAATTCCTTCAGAGAGGAATCTGGATGGAAAAACGCAATTCTCAAGATTTTTATCCCTCATTTTCTTACTTAAACTTTTCCTCTAGTAATTATCATGTCGATGTCCTTAGAATCTTTCCTGTACCATTCCTACCGCGGATTTTGTAATTCTCTTATCATTATCTCAAACATGTGTACGTTCCTTCTCTTCATTTATAACTTCGTCATTCAAAATATTGTAACCTCGCTGTCCCAAACAGCGCTTACTTACAACTTTTTGTTCATCTAACTCCTAAAATATCTCTCATTCCCTAAAAATAAGTATATCTTAATTCTAGAAAAATGGAGCTTCTGAATAAATTGTCCTAGTGACAATTGGGTAAAAATTTTCTCCCGCCCCCTTTGGTGATCAGCCGTTGTTGACGTTAACGGAGAATTCCTAATATATCTATCTGAAATGTCGACTCTGCTAGGCGTGTTTATACACCAACATTCTTCAGACTCCATGACATATTCACTGGAGGGTATTTCTGAAGCAATCAAAACACCAGATTTTATTTGTTGTTCGCACCTAGCGCTTTCCTTACCCAACATTCCTCATTCTCCAATGTCCCCTTGAAATTGGTAACGTTTGGTGATGAATTCCAGAAAGGTTAGCGCGTGCAACGACTTAACCTCTGCACCCCCTGACGCCTCGGCGTTTGTTATCCGGTGTGCTACCTTATTACCTTCCAGGAAGTCGTTGCTACCCACCCCGGGTTAGGTGTACCTATTTTTTCCCAACAACCTGCTGGGCGCCGTATGCTCCTTTTTTATTTGTAATTCTAAAACATAGTACAATTCTTTATTCTAATCCGGACATATATCTTTTTCCTAATTCTCATAAACCTGTATTTCCCTTTTTCTTACTTTTATTCGTTCAAACTGAGTCACTCCCTGCTTTTTATATCACTTTTTCCTTCGTAAACCTTATTCTGGTTATTTTCCTTCTTTTGATTCCTACTCACTTCTTCTGTTCATTAATTTCTTATTCCTTTTCCTCAAAATTACTGATTTGCAACTTATAGTTCTTTTCTTAAGAGATCACATGTTTCTAAGCAACCTCGGGACAGTTCTAGCCTCCAAAGTTCGATCAAGATATTTTTCTTTTGCCGCTTCATTGAGACAGTCGTCTTCAACCCACTGTACTGACTTATCCTTGAATTTAATTCTGAATCTTAAACCATGATCTTTCACTTTTATAATGTCTAAAATATCGGAGATCTCATAATACTTCGGGTCGCCATTATCTTTGACCTTGGTGGCTGTAGGAATCTTCGAGTTCCTCGCTTCCTCCTCCTTATTTGGGAGTTCGGACAGCTCATCCCCTGCTTCCGCCTCCTCGTCCTCCGGAATTTCTTCGGGAGGGGGTTGCGCGGGTGGGGTTGGGAAATCTTTCTCCTCCAAAAGCTCCGGATCTGAAAATGGCCCTACTAAAGGATTCCATTTCCCCATATTTTGGTTTCTTACTTTCCCTGTTTTGAGCCTATCCACTGTTACTGGCTTGGTCAAAATTTTCCCGTCATTTATTCGTTTAAGGATAACCGTCTTCTCGGTAATAAACCTGACTATTAAGTATGGACCCTGATAAATACTATGCAACTTTAGCTTCTGCTTACCAGGCTTGGGAACTCTGGGCCAATATAAATACACCACGTCCCCAATCTGTAAATCTGGGCAGAACGCTTTTTTATCATATCTTTCTTTGGTACGCTCCTGGTTTGCTTCTAGGATTTTCTTTGCTACTCTTTCTGCCTTTTCTTGAGTTTGTAATATTTCAGTGAATACTTCCCTTCTCGATTTGGGTTCTTCCAATGGGTCAACTAATTTTGTTTCCATTGGTAACAACGCTTCCCTCCCGAATAATAGGAGAAAAGGGCTACATCCGTTTGCTTGTGACGGGGATATATTAATAATGTAATTTATCAGAGGCAAACATTCATCCCAGTCATCCTGCGAGTCTGAAACTAGGAATCTTAATTTATCTAGCACGTTTTTATTACATCTTTCCACTAAACCTGAAGCTTTCGGGTTCAGCGAAGTGATGAAGGAGTGCTTAATTCTCGCTCTTTGACAGAAATCTGAGAAAGCTTTGCTTATGAAAAGGGAACCGTTATCCGATATTATCCGTTTTACCGCCCCAAATCTTAATATTACATGGTTGAAAAAGTTCTTTATCAAAGTATCTGCTGTAAGGTCAGGAACTGGTATTGATATGACAAATCGGCTGTAATAATCACAAATATTTATTATATGTTTCATCCCTGACTTACTAGCTGGCAGATTCTCTAGCGCATCCATGTTTACTGTCTCCCATGGGTGAGTCGCCGGTTCTCTCACTACCATCGGAGCCCTAATCGGTCTAGTCATTCTTCTCTTCTGGCAACACATCTCGCAAGAGTCACAAAACTCTCTCACGTCTTTATACAATGACTTCCAGAAGTATTTTCTTCTTAGTATCGGTATTAACTTACTCGGTCCTATATGGGCCATAATTTCTGACTCGTGGTATAGGGATAAAAGCTGTGGCACTATTTGCTTTGGCACTACTAGTTGTGCTGAATTTTGTACACCATGTCTAGACGTCGTGGGATATCTAAATAACAAATTTTGGTGCAAAAAATAATCTGGTTCGAATCTCAAGATAGATCGAGCCTGTTCTTCGTTAGTAGGTAGTGTGCCGCTACGTAAGTATTCTATGATTGGACCTGTAAAAGGGTCTTCTTCTTGGCTATTGCTAATAATCGATATATCTGTTGCCAAGGTCTCGAATTCCGATACATCAACCTGTACTGGTTTCTTTTGGGTAGATCCCTCATATTTCTTCTTCTCTTTTTGCTTAGGGTATTGCGTGATTGCATGGACTGGTAATAGATCTGACAAAGGGGTAGGGTCCGGGTTGGATCTATATTTGATGCGTGATAGCGAATCTGGTACTTGATTCTGCTCGCCTCTAATATGGCGAACTGTGAAATCAAAACCTCTTAGTAACATTATCCACCGGGCAAACTTGCCCTTAGGTTTGTCATTTTTCAGAAGAGAACACAACGCTGAATGGTCGGTATATAATATAAATTTTCTTCCCTCTAAATATACCCTAAAATTCTTAACCGACCAGACCACTGCTAGTAATTCCTGTTCCGTTGTGCTCCATCTAGACTCTGTCTCTGAAAGGGTTTTAGCTGCGAAGGCTACTGGTCTTTTTCTACCTTCTTTATCTACTTGAGATAAGGTTGCTCCCAAACCCACGGAACTCGCGTCACATTCTAAAATGAACTCTTTTTCAAAGTCTGGGAAAGCTAAAATGATTTCCCCCTCTATCAGCGCTGTCTTTAGATCCTCAAAGGCTAAACTCTGCGGTTCGTCCCATATCCATGGTTGCTCTTTTTTGAGTAACATGGTTAACGGTTTTGATCTTACTGCATAATCTTTGATAAACTTTCTATAATATCCTACAATTCCTAAGAATCGCTGAATATCTAACCGTTTATTGGGAACTGCTATGTTTCTGAGTGGGGCTACGTTATCTTCATGCGGTGCTATTCCTTCCGCGGATATCGTGTGCCCTAGGAATTTGATCTTTTCTCTACACATGACGCATTTTGAAGGTTTAAGTTTTAGGTTAGCTTGTCTTAATCGCAAGAAAACCTCTTCCAAGTCACTAAGGTGTTGCTCAAAACTGGAACTAAATACACATATATCGTCGAGGTACACCAGACAAGTTTTATATTTTAGTCCCGCTAATACCATATCCATTAACAACTGAAAAGTTCTCGGGCTGTTCGTCATACCCATGGGTAACTTAGTATATCGATATTTTGTACCTGAGGAGGTTATAAACGCGGTCTTGTCGCGGTCCTCCTCACATATATCAACCTGAAAAAATCCCGATTGGAGATCTAAACAGGAGAATATCACGGGAGCATGCTGGCCTATACAATCTAAAACATCATCTATGCGGGGAATATTTAAAAATTGTGGTTCCGTGGCTTCATTTAACCCTCTGAAATCACAAACAAGCCTCCAATGGCGATAATCCCCAGGCTTTGCATTCCCTTTTGCCACGATGAAACATGGAGAGGCCCAGGCTCCGCCATAGGATTCTTCTATCACCCCCTGGTGAAGCTGTTCCTCTACCAACTTGTCCATCATTTCTCTCATAATCGGAGACTGGCGATATGGCAGCTTGTGTACCACATCGTATTCAGATTTTAATTTAATTTTATGTTCTAAAATATTGGTAGACCCCAACATGCCATCCTCCCCCACAAAAACATCACAGTATTGTGTACATAGATCATTCAATTCCTCCTTTTGTTCTTGGGATACCTTAGAGGCTTTTAGATCCAACTCAGGAGTAAAAATTTCATTCGTGTTGTCTTTCTCAGGAATGTTCCCTGACGCGCATACCTTAGGATCCTCCTCCACGAACCCGTCCTGGCTTACCCACCCTATTTGGGTGCGTGCCTGGATGTCCATGGGGATAGGAGAGTAATTCATTATCCGTACTGGTATGTTGTTGGCCTTGACCCTTGCCACGCACCTAGCTGTTATTAAACCCTCTTCTAATGCGTCACTCTTAGGATCAAACCAAACCTCGCGCCCATTTGGAAATACATTCCCACTTTTAATTTCCGCTCCCATAACTACCTCAGTCATAGGTGGTAAAGTTATGTCCTCTTTTGTACAAACTGCAGCAACTTGATCTTTCTCAGTTGCGCATCCCTCATAGCTTATTTGAAGTTCATGCTCCATGAGAAAATCCCGACCCATTATTAAATCCAGTCCGAAAAATAATTCCGGCCAAACTGTTACCTTAATATGATATCTTTTCGGGCTAGATCAAGCTTCATAGAACATGGACCGTAGCCCTGTATTAACCTTCCATCTGCCAAAACGCATTTCTTTACAGGCATGTCCGTCATTCTGGGTGTTCTGGCATTTAGACTCATGTACATTTTCTTACTCATAACAGATATAGACGCTCCTGTGTCAACCAAGGTCATTACTCTTGTTCCATACATATATGCGTCGACACAGTGCTGTTCCCTATCTATCGGTATTGCAAAGTAATCCCACGAGTTATTTACATAGCAGACATCTGTTAGTAAATGGGGCTGTCCCCTGATCGTTATACCTCTATTATCTAACTTTTCCTTTTTTCCTTTTGAGTTTATATTCCTTCCCTGCGGCCCCTGTGCGTCGTCTCTCCCCCCAATGTGCCCCAATGAAGGGAGAGACATTAGTTTGGGTTATCCGATGCAAAGAAAGGTCCCTCCGAATTACCAGTTATCATTCCCCCATTCCCTGTATAGTCGACTGCACCTACTTGTTTCTTTTGACTAGGCATACTTTGACTCCCTTGGGTCCCGTTTCTCCCCTGTCTCTGAGCCCGACATTCTGTCTGATAGTGACCAAAATTTTGACAATTAAAACACTTAACTCTGGGTTTGAACTTCGGGAATCCATCGTCGTTCTGCTGTCTCTCGCCTTTCCACGGTGCCTGATTGTTGTGGTGGCCTCGGCCTCTGTTTCCTCTGCTATTGTTGTAGCCTCTTCCCCCTGTCGACGACGGTTGATTTCCTCCATTACCCTGCCATTGCTGTTGGTCTTGCTGCCGCCACTGTTGCTGGTTCCCTTGTTGGTTGCCCCAGGGCTGCTGATTCCATTGATTCGGATTGTTGTTCTGCTGTGGCCATTGGTATTCGTTCTGGTGCCACCGCTGGCCCTGATTCTGATCATTTCGGCCGTGAATTTGGTTTGGTACTGCTGCTATGGCTGTTGCTTGGCTTTTGAACGTGGCCTCTAATCGTGCTATATTCTTTTCCATGCTCTTTTCCATTGATTTTTCCATGGATTTCTCCATGGATTTCTCCATAGCCTTTTGCACCTTCTTTAAATCGTCTGCTGTCATTTGATGTGTCGGCGCACCCTTTTCTCTCTGAAGTAGATGTTCCATCATTTTAGTCACGGTGAGCGCCTGCTTAGTTAGCAACATCGTTCTGTATCTTGGAAGAAGGGACGCTAAGAAATGTTCTTTTATATTGTCTGCATCATTCACTTCCGCCTTTACCATTCTGGTCTGGAAATCTTTGAAGAAATCTGCCAGTTTTTCCCCTTCGACCATATTCACCTGCTTTAGCGCCTTTCTGTCCATATCGGACATGTGTTCATATCTGTCCAGAAAAGCTTTCTTCAGATTTGCCCAGTTGTTGTATGGGTCCGGAGTCTCCAGTAATCTCAACCAGTGTCGAGCCGAACCGCCTAAATACGTTGCAAACTGTCTGCAGAACTGGTTCAAATCATCTGGGTACAATCGTTGTGCTATGGCTGTGCAATCTTCCATGAAGGTTCTTGGATCTTCTCCATCATTATTTGAAAACTTTGGGGGTGCTAGTAGGGTCTGGACTCGATTCTCGAACAACGCCATTCCTTCTTCCTCTGCTTGTTCTTCTTCTTCTTCTTCTTCTCGAATCACGATCTCGGGTCTATGTTGTCCGTTTTCCCGTGGCGGTGGCCCGTTGAGTACAGGATCGGCGTTCTGGTTTTCTACTATGGGCGCTGGATGCCCGTTCTGATGTTGGGGCACGCCGTTTCTTCCCTGTGTTTGTTGTCGGCCGTGTGCTTCAGCGTTCTCCCGGGCTCGCTGTAGTCTTTGCTCGTGTTCCTCTTCTTCTGCCTGTATTCTGTCGGCTTCTGCTTGTCTCTGTCTTTCTGCTCTATCTTCTTCTTCCTGAGCTATTCGCCGTCTGTCTTCCTGCTCTTCCTCGGCCAACTGTCTGTCTCTCTCTCTCTGCTGTTCGCGCTGTAATTCTTCCTGCCGTTGTTGTTCCAGCTCTCTTTCTTCCTGTTCCTGCTCTTGCTGGAGCTGCTCTTGTTGTTGCTTATTTAACGGCTGGTTTAGCTCTGCGTCTCTGAGTTTTCGCAATTCGGCACCCAATTCTTTCTGTAACTGCCTGGCAGCTTCGTCTATTCCACGTGGTTCTGTTTCCTGCTTCTCCTGATTTTTTCGTGGCGTGTCTGCCCAAACCCCTTGGTGGGTTTCTTCTTCTGCCAGGATAAGGGTTTCTTCCTCTGCCACTAATGTATCTTGGCTGTCTATGCTGCTTTGGTCGTCTATGTCTTCTAACTCTTCTTCCGATTCGTGCCCTGCTCGAGCCAAATGTTCAAATTCCCCGTGAATTATGTCGGCTTTATCGTGTAGTTTTTCTGTTATTTTCTCTGCGACCAGTAATTTTGTATCTTCGACTTGTTGCTCTTTCTCTGCCTTCTTGCTTAGCTGTGGAGCTATGTCTGGAATGCCCGCGTCAGTGTCCTTGAACCCTCCTCTAGTCACACAATTTAATCTGAAATTTGCTCTTGATTTAGGTCTCGCCTTTTCATCGTTCGCCATTCGGCATTATGAAACGGAATATGTCCATATCAAATCTCCAGGCCCGGGTTCTTTCACCAAATGTTAGTGTCTGTAGAGCGTAGACACTACAATTAGGGATTACTACTAATGGATTTCGGAGTTACTCTAATCACTCGGATCTCTCGCGATATACTTATAAATAGGGGTAGCTTCGATTGGTTAGACGTCTCAATAGGGATATAGTGCTTGGCTTGTAGTTTCGGTAGGTATAAGGTAAGGCGTGGAGTACAGAATGGCTTCTTTTATTAGACTTCAATATAACACAGTGTTCATGTATAGCAAGTTATAGCATGGTCAGTGTTCAAGGTGGCAGGGCTTCCAGTCAGTTCATCATCATACAGCATACGGTAGTACAGCTCTCCAGGAGAAGTCTGCCTATACAGTGACTGGGGGCCCTTATATATTCTAGGTATTGCACCAGACCTGGGATGCATTTCATCATCTTTCCCGGGCGTACTGCAATGGTCAGGGGGCATTTCGTCAGCCACCAGGGCTGTTGAGCATGCGCTGGCCCTTGCATCAGCCTCCAGGTTAATGGCGGAGTAGCTCACATGCAATGTCGCCGGGGGATTTCATCATCCAGAGACATTGCACCAGCTCTCTCCGCCCAGGGGTCAGACCCCCTCCCTACCACCGTTCATAAGATCGACCAGTAAATAAGTAAACAATCGACACACATATAAATATAACACACACATAGGCTTAAATATTATTAAAAATAAATTGGGACATTAACACTTTTAAGGCTGGGTTTCCATTGACGAGGATTTTTACCACGAATCCAGGCATGCAACCCAGTTCCTGAACATTGCCCATGTAGATTGATTGGCTTCCATACATTATTCAAAGGTACATGTAATATATTAAGTAGGCTATAACGGTATAGGGACAAACTATTAAACATAATTACATTATCAGGGTGAGTGATTGAACACTTCTAACACTCCGCATCTCCGCATGTTGGGCACTGGTCCAGCGGGAAACACTGCTTCACACTTGCACCGCTAGAGGGCCATGAATGACGTCACATCACACAAATGACGTCATCACGTAATGGCCGCCACGAGGAGAAGCCAACCGTCATCTGCGTAACTTTCCCGTCTTGCTGCCCAACTTTACACTTTCACGTTCACATTTACATTATTGACACAGTTACAAGTTGAACTTTTCACTCAACCCAGGCTCCAAATTATTAAGTTGATATTTTGCGTTTATTAACTTTATTTAAAACACTTACGTACGGCTCCAGCAGATCTTTCTTCCTTTTAGTTTAGAGCGGCGAGGTAAAACCTGCCTTGTCCTCGTGTACAAGTGCAGCTTATTAAATTTCTGTTTGTTGGCAGTTTCGAAATAATTATTCTAAAATGCAAATTACCTCTCCACAATGTTGCAATGTTATCCTTGTCAAAATGTTGGGTTTTAATATTACGTTATAATTTATCCAGTTACTGTAGACAACGGTGCATATATAGATGGAACCTAGCAAGGGGAAGGTCTGTACACTTGTTATTGACCGAGGGATCACGGGAAGTTAGAGGGCGTTAGCCCGAGATCTTCTGTGCTCCCGAGGTCACTAACAAGTGTAAAGACTTCACCCGAGCTTTGTTCCATATTTATTACACCCCATTAAAAAATAAAAAATATAAATAATTAAAAATAAAAGAAGTAATTTACGTTTTGGGCGGACCTACTTGTTGTATGTCCCCAGGGTGACATAACTCACATGTTATGCACCACTTTGACCAAGTGTGACATACAATGCTGAAGGTATAGGAAGCAACAGCACAGGGGTGTAATAAAAGCCTTGCTACACCTTCACATTCCGTTGGATTCGATAAGACCGTCCTTGTGAGTTCTCACTTTTCACATTAAACTGAAGCAAAGATTCTCTCAAGTGTTGTCGGCGAGCAGTTATAGATATCAGGGTTATAATCCGTAGCTATTGAATTACTAGAATTGATCTTCAATTAGCAAATGATTTCATTGTTATAATAAGCAGGATATATATGTACCGTACAGACGGACAGCTATATATATATATGTCTGGGTAGAAATGCAACTCACTGGAAAATAGATCGACATCAGTGATCACTGTTGTTTAATAGCTGGGAGGCAACTTGAGAAAATCGTGCACTTTTGGTGAATCTTTAATATTACAGAAGATAGAGAAGTTTAATTTGATTCAATGATCCAATGTTTCCCTTGGTTAGGTGGAGCGCCCGGGTGGGTTTAGACCCAAGTTTCCTAATCCCAATCTTATATACTACTCGCGTAGGTGCTGCCACCATACTGATACTATGCCAACCTTAGCCATTACAATTTCTCACTAACTTCACGTCATATCAACCCCCACCCATCATTTCATTTCATATGGATTTAACGCATATTATTTCTTAACTAATTGAGTACATATGTTCTAATTAAGCCCTAAAATATATGGTGATATGGTGGTAACAAAAAATTTATTTTTATTTAGCAGATGTCAAATGTAGCAAGCAAACGTCATTATGGGACCCAAATATTTATTTCCTATTACACTTTGTATTGGTAGTCCCGACTTCATTTTTCAAATGCCATAAAAACACTAGTTGGCAGCAATATTTTAGGGTCGGTCAGAAACAAAGAAAATTTTATTTTTAAGCCTAAACAGCTTAGGTATGTACCTTCTAAACAAGTTAGTTCTAAACGCTAGTTAAAATTACATATTTTATATGATTACAAAAAATACCAAGAAATTAAAAAGATAGACCTTTAAATCATAGATTAAAGTAAAATAATTAGATAGAACTGAACGAGAGGTTAGAACTACAAGTGTGATTCAATCACTTTAGTTGACACTTTATTTCGTATCCAACACATGTCTGTATGTCGCATGTTGGATGTGAAATAAAGTGTCAACAAAAGTCATTGAATCACACTTCTTAACCTTGAGTACAGTTCTTTCTTTATACTACGACCCCGAGTCACGGCTAACAATGCTTGTCTGTGATTGGTCAATATCACCATCATTGATGACATCAACACTTTCGTATACACGCTTACAGAAATGAACACACTATTAAATGTGCGTACCCCGTATTCTTTCCACTTGCAGTGAATCACCCATTCAGTTGTAGTAAAAACAACCTCCCCAAGTCACCTTGTTGAATCATGTTTTTGGATTTCCATTTGTAAGCATTTTAATAACCTATTGTATGGTTCCCGTGGCCAACAGCTTCTCTCAGTGCAGTGGCACGCTTTAGTTAGGACCCTGATAACATTAAAATGGTTAGAGTTCATTCAATTGCCTACTGCGAGATTATCTCATGTACTGACACCAGACGGCGTTGGCGGTTGGAAATGGAGCCCTCGGTCGACATAACATTGCCATAGCATATGCATGCCGAGTATGTATACCATTGGCAAACATTATACATGAACGTCATCTTATTAAAAGCAGCTTAATCATCGAGAAAAACATTCACATTATGTTACTAGGTAGACATAATGATTCCCAAGATGAAATTTTCATACTTCAAGCCCGTTGAAGAATCGCTCCCATAGAAATTGGCCTGGCCGCGCTGCTATTATGTCGACGAAAATGGCAAAAGTACATAAGAAAACCGTTGATACGCCTTATACTAGGTGGCGCGATCGGCATTCAATTACAAGCTAATTATCGAAAGTCATGTAAACAAGTATGGATTTGATGACGGCAATTTATGAGTATATATAGGAGGTACCAAAAATGAAATAAGCTCTTCTTTTGCCTTTAATAGGTCCTAATATGATTCTATTGACATATTGCAGTTTGGAGCAAGACCTTGGACTAGACTGCGATGATGAAATAGTTTTTAAAAAATCGTAATTTCTGTTTGCCTCTAGTAGCTCCTAATGGGATTTTATGAAATTTTGTGGTTCTGCTTGACCTGAACTAGGTTTTCCCTAGGAGTTCAGGCTAGTGTCATTTATTACTTTGTCATCGATTCATAATTTCCTAGTAAAATAATAAAAGTAGGAGATATTCTAGGCTTGTTGAAGTCATTACCAATATATCCACTATAGCGGTGTGCTGTACTAAGGTAGAATAAGGAGGTGGACAAGTGAGGCTTCTCTCCATATGCAGCATGATGGCCACAAACTTTATTTACAATGCATGATTCTCTAACAGAATAAACCGTCATATATACACAAATATCTCATTTATAATGTAACTAGCAGCCAGGCCACCAAGCAGCACTTCTCTACAAGTCGCAAATAAAAACTTTTAAATATGCAAATAATTACACGTTCTGAAGAGCTCTCTTATATGCACCAAACATAAGACATTAAGTGTATAAAATACTATCACATAAAACCATCTTGTCTGCTGCAGCTGCTGCTTCTGCTGGCCACCACGCGGGGGCGGTGGCACTCAAGTGTTGATAACTTACATGTGGCTGCTGCTGCTGGCATGTACAGACGCTACATCCTAGTGTGGGACCCACACATGCCTCCTCCACCCCCACCCTGCCACCCGCAGCACAGGCACACCATGCAGGCTAATATCCACCCCAACAATCAACAAGTTTATATCAGTTGTTTTTACATGGATTAATTCTAGATATAATGTTGCTCCATTAGGAGGAGGAGGAGGAGGCAACCTGCTATATATATGATTGTGGTGGAACATGTGAAACTGGTACATCTACACACCCAGTGTGTGCCTGTGCTCTGGCCATGCACTAGAGGAGGAGGAGGAGGAACACGTGTGGGTGCAATAAAAGCCTGCATACAGGTGCACCATTTACCCACACCACCAGGCCTCATGCCTGCTTCATATCATCTGAGGTGGAGAAGGAGGAAAAACAGTAAAATCTTCCATTAAAAAACTAATTTATACAAAGGCTAAATACCGGTATTAACCACCATTGGAAGTTTGTGTTATCTACGCTGTGGACTAATGTCGTCATCGGCTTTATCATCATTATCATCATCATAGTGCGATCATCGCGTCATTGTGCTGAGTAATAAGAGGGACAAAATGTGACATTCTACAACACTAGGGGATAAGACTAGGCTACTCTATGATCTTCTTTCATTCATGTTTATCAGGAGCCTGCGCTAGGGGCTTGACAGTGCAGCAGGATACAGAGAGAGATATCACTTCATTGATTTATACACCGCCACCAGATGGAGCCCTTGTATAAGGCCATCTGGAGGCCAGGAGAGGAGGAGGAAGAGGAGGGGGCAGATAAATATATATATATATATATGTATATACATAACAATAAGTTGTGTCTATGTTACATGCTACTCTATGACCTGCTGTGCCGGCTTCTACTTATTCACCCCGTCCCTGACCCCTAACCCTACCTCTTCCTCCTCATTCTGCACCTCTCAACTACATGTGCCCAGCCACTGTATGTACACATTCCTCACTGTGTAGTGGTGGAGTAAGTGAGAGGTGCACTAGAATACACATAGCCCGCTATACACATAGGCAATTCACACATCCCGCTCACAAGTTTATCTAAGACTAATTCTAGAACATACAGCAGCAGAGAAAACGAAATTTCCCCCAATGAACACATCACATAAGTACTGTATAATCAGAGCTCATTCTTGGCTTTGGTCAGTGAAACAGGAATTGTAGTTGGTGAGGCTTGGAGCCCAGGTTTAGCGTGATACACAGGGCTGCTTGTTGCTCACAGCAGCACATCTAGTCCACATCAAGGGTGGATGAATGGGATCCTGCAGTCCTCCTCACCGTACACAGCAGCAGGTACATTGGGAGTAACTGCCTCAACATTGACAGCCAGGCCTGGAGTCCACCTGTGTCCATCATCACACATGGCGGCCAAACACTCACCCTGCTGCACATAGCTTGATGATGATGATGATACACGGATCTCTTGTGACCCCACGAAAGTCTGGCTGCTGGATGAAAGGACAATTTAATGTCACAGGAGAGGTGATGAGGGACGCGGTGGCCACATCCCAGGCTGCAGGACTCATACAGTAGGCTACATACAGCAATACTCTCAGGGCTTTAAGTAACTTTGACCATTGTCTACTAAGGGGGATCAGGAGGAGGAGGAGCAGGAGGCAGGGGTGAAGGAGGCAGCAATGACTAGAACAATAACCTCAGCTGCTGCATGCCTGCCACCGCCCGGCCCAGCCCCTATGGTATGGAATGTCAAGCTCAGAGAGAGTACAGCTATTCTATGTGGAATTATCACCAGACAAGAGCCCCCCCTCCAGTACCTCCCTCCCTCCTACAGGTACAGGAGGGAGGTGAGCAGCAGGCAGAGACAACTTACCCTCTGTGTACAGCACATTACACAGTTGTTACCCATGAGGAGGCACCCCCTAGGCTTGGTCCCCGCGGCACAGACAATATCAAAATTACTGACCAATTCCCCAAGTTTTTAACCAACCTTTTACTGACTAAATGAAGCCATGTTAGCTGGCCAATAAAAGCTTGATGTTTGAATAGTCAGTATGGATGTAACAGATTTTTCCCTGGCTATTTACAAATGTGTTCAAATTAAAAAACTATGAAAGGTTTCACTGTAGGTTTTTGTGAGCTTTCCAATGTTCGAGCCCTTGCTACGATTACGTTTCTACGGCACTCAGATAAAAAAATTTGTATTTGTTTTTGTTAAGATTGAAAGTTATAGAATTTTTACTGACCCACAACGAAAATTACTGACTTTTAAGGTCCTTAAAAACCCAAACTCCAAATTACTGACTTTTTAATGACCGCGGGAACCATGCTAGGAAAGTATTCTTATTAAGGAAATCTAGAGAGAATAACCTGGGTAGAATTTACTGTTGAGCATGATGAAATGATATCATTGGCTACATGATAATGAATAGGTCTCCTCCCAGTAGAATGAGGTGTGGAGGGCAGTTGTTCTCTACCTGACATGTACATGTACATTATGTAAGCCCCTGAGTGATACATGAGGAGGAGGAGGAGGAGGAGGAGGAGGAGCTGGTGGCAGGGGACCCTGGTAGTGGAGACATCTGGTGGCAGCACCTAGAGGTGTGTCTGAAAGAGGCAGAGAGAGACATCTAGTGTACACCCAGTAAAACACACACAGCCCCCTCTCACAGGGTACCACCGGTACGATGCACCAGCAGACTTTCCCTCTCACAGCCTACCACCGGTACGATGCACCAGCAGGCTTCCCAGTGGCTTCAACATCTCACTGCAAACATAATCAAATCTAATTTGGGAACTTTCTGTACCTTGGATTTGGAAATTTTGTGAAACTGGGTAATGTTATAGAGTTGTTGCTGTTGGCACATCATAGGTTGTGAGAGAGGGCGGTGAGAGTGCATCAGTTGACACACAACATATCCTACATGTTAACACATACATGTTCTTGCTTATATCAGTCCCTAGCTGCCCACTAGGGTCCACACTAAGGGAGGCCAAGATGGCAGCAATATTTAATACAAATTTCTCTATTACATATATTGTATCTTAAGGGAGGCTAAATATTGGCCTTGACTTAAATACCTGATAATTAGCAACAGTGATTTAACCAATATACATGCCTGTAACACTTGTATAAATAATTCCTCTTATGCAAAAGATGCAGCTTATATTTAGAAGACACCATTTGTTCATTAGTAGGGTGGGAAGGTTGCAGCGTGTACATATAGCTGCTGCTTATCTCCCCGTAAGCTGTACACATGGTATAGTAGGGCTCCACTCTCCCATACCTGCCCACTCAACCCTCCACGCATCAATTTTCAAACAAAGTTATGCAAATGATCTGCTAATGACAGTTGAGTTACCCTCTTGTCATTGTTAGTGGCTTGTGTTAGATCTTGTAAATGTTTATAAATAAATCAGTCATCATTCAAACAGTCAATCAGTCTTCCTTGCCACAGAGTAGGAGATGATCATCAGTCCACCTCACAGTGAAGGACATGTTAGCAATGTCGCCATCAAGGCCTACTCAGCCACAACATTTTAACAAAGACAACAAAAATATATTAGGGAAAAGTGATAAAGAAGGCATTTGCAGGTCCATGGAAGGAGTGGGGCCGCTACTGTACATGTAGTACAGGGACAGGTTGATGTGACAGTCTCTAGTCTTTATATAGTTGTTATTAGTATGTATATAGACACCTGGGACCTTGCCCCCGCCCCCCAGCGCCTGTCTACCGCTACACAGTAGGGTAGGACAGATGCTGGATAGATATTACTCACATGTAGGGGCAGGGGAGGGGGAGGGGGCTGTTGTTAGGGGGAGGGGTAAGTAACCATGGTCAAACCCTCCACTAGAGCACTTCTCTGCCTGGTGGTGGAGGAAGGGGGAAGTGGAGGTTGATAAGGTGGGTAACATCTACATCTCATATTGTAGTAGATATATCTACTATTCACACTGTACAGATACACGCTGGCCCCCCACCCTGGTCACGCGGCCGCGGCCTCTAGTAGAAGTAGTAGGGTGGAGTGGTGGTGGGCGTGGTGGTGGTGGTGGTCTCTGCCTTAAAGGGTGGGTCTTTCAGCAGGATGGGTGCTGGTGCCTATTACTGCTGTAGAGAGAAAGAAAAAACACAAACACACGAGTTATAGTTTGACCACAATCAGGTGGAGGAGGAGGAGCAAACATGTTAGTGAGATAGTGAGTGTGTGCAGTACAGGCGTGTGGTTACTGACCACCGGGCGATACTACTGATGAACAGCCGCTGAATAACCAGCCTTAAACACTAGGTTAGAGAATAAGGACAGCAGCTGGTGAGGGATGCAATAGTCTCACACTCCTGTACTACAGCCCCAGAGAGCAGCAAGAGTGACTACAGTAAGGCTATGTACTGACTACAGTAAGGCTATGTACTGACTACAGTAAGGCTATGTACTGACTACAGTAAGGCTATGTACTGACTACAGTAAGGCTATGTACTGACTACAGTAAGGCTATGTACTGACTACAGTAAGGCTATGTACTGACTACAGTAAGGCTATGTACTGACTACAGTAAGGCTATGTACTGACTACAGTAAGGCTATGTACTGACTACAGTAAGGCTATGTACTGACTACAGTAAGGCTATGTACTGACTACAGTAAGGCTATGTACTGACTACAGTAAGGCTATGTACTGACTACAGTAAGGCTATGTACTGACTACAGTAAGGCTATGTACTGACTACAGTAAGGCTATGTACTGACTACAGTAAGGCTATGTACTGACTACAGTAAGGCTATGTACTGACTACAGTAAGGCTATGTACTGACTACAGTAAGGCTATGTACTGACTACAGTAAGGCTATGTACTGTAGCTAGCTACCACCACACAGTGAAGGAGGCCCCACATGTCGAGAATACACTATGTTCTACATAACCTCAACTCAAGGGGAAAGTTCAGGTTAACTGAAAATTCAGCTAAAGAGAACAGATACATTAAGTTGGAAGTCTGCAGGGAAATTGCAAAAGGTTCGGGTTAACTGAAAATTCAGGTAAACTGAGTTCAGGTTAAGCGTAACTTAGTGTGTTTAGCACAACTCCTGCTACTGCTAGGTTTTAGACCAGAGTGTCACACTTGGTCAGGTGTATAGAGTTTTGTATGGAGCTCTTCTCAATTTCAGAAATTAAGTTTTGTTTTCAGTTTAAATTTAATTTGGATATTTCCTTGAATCAGCAAGGATTGTTTTTACTACAGTGTGCAACATAGTGAATTGGGAGACCAGAGACCGTTGGTCTCTGTCAAATTGTAACAGTGGAGACCGACAGGATTTTACAGAGACCGAAAAAAGGGGGGTATTAATATGGTTATTAAAAAATAACCCAGAATAAGAAAAGTTAGACAAGATAATTTTATCACTTGTTCATTTCATTTGAGACAGTCGGACTCAGCCTAATATCAATATCAGAGACCGACACAAATTCAATGGAGACCTGGGCGTCGGTCTCTGGGTTATGTTGCACACTGTTACTATGAAGCCAAAGAAGGAGAAAGAGATTTTCCAGTAGAAGTAAGTAGGCACAGTGGGTGCGCCAAGCAGTCAGGACGTATGCGGCCACCAACAGGGTGCTTGAGCTCTCATCACTAATCAACCTAATGTATCACAGTGTTGCCAATGGTGGCATGTGATTGTGTAAGGGTTCACTCTGTTGGTGTATAATAGTCATCAGTTATACACTACGTCTACTAGGCAAGCCGTGTATAATGCAGTTATACAGCGTAGTGTCTACGAGACAGCAGATGTTAGGGAGGTTCAGCAAGTCTAACCTATACGTAAACGTATCCTTATTTCTGATATACAAACATACGTTAAGGAAGAAAGAGGTTCAGCAAAACAGGACGGGGAAACGTAACATAACATATCAAGCGAGATATTTCATCTCACAATTCATTTTGTATAGAAATATGTTAATTATGTAATTGAGGCTTGCTTGCGGAACCTCTCTATGAGTGGTAGATTAATAGGCAAATACTATATACAAGATGAAGCACACAGCAGCAGCAGGGGAGGGGCTGGGGGCAGTCTACCAGCATTGACACCTCAGTAAGAGCTGACATGGGGGACATGGGGAGGGGCTGGGGGCAGTCTACCAGCATTGACACCTCAGTAAGAGCTGACATGGGGGACATGGGGAGGGGCTGGGGGCAGTCTACCAGCATTGACACCTCAGTAAGAGGGGGACATGGGGAGGGGCTGGGGGCAGTCTACCAGCATTGACACCTCAGTAAGAGCTGACATGGGGGACATGGGGAGGGGCTGGGGGCAGTCTACCAGCATTGACACCTCAGTAAGAGGGGGACATGGGGAGGGGCTGGGGGCAGTCTACCAGCATTGACACCTCAGTAAGAGCTGACATGGGGGACATGGGGAGGGGCTGGGGGCAGTCTACCAGCATTGACACCTCAGTAAGAGGGGGACATGGGGAGGGGCTGGGGGCAGTCTACCAGCATTGACACCTCAGTAAGAGCTGACATGGGGGACATGGGGAGGGGCTGGGGGCAGTCTACCAGCATTGACACCTCAGTAAGAGCTGACATGGGGGACATGGGGAGGAGGAGGGATTATGGTAATCAGCGTTCCACCACCAGTAGGTGCCTTGTACTGCTGCCGTTACACAGGATCCAGGGACCAAGTGTATGTGTGTGTTTATGTCATGTATCTACATGAATTGTACATCCACTAAGCAGGAAATCTGGGGTGGTGAAGGAGGTGTGGGTGGTTGAGACAGAGGACGGGAGGAGAAATTGATGGATGTTTAACAGTAGGAGCTATGCCTCCCTCTTGTTCTCAGGGTTTGGGCTCAATGTGCGGCAGCAGAAGGTGTGGCGGTAGGGAGGAGTATGAAGAGGAGGTGGCAGAGAGGGGGAGGAGCATGAAGAGGAGGAGGCAGAGAGGGGGAGGAGCATGAAGAGGAGGAGGCAGAGAGGGGGAGGAGCATGAAGAGGTGACTAAGGCTAAGGAGGCTTACATGCTTACAGAGTCTGTAGAGTAGAAGTGTAAGTGTTAGTTAACTTGCTCATCCCCGACAGACACGTGGCGTGCCCGTGGTGCAGTGTTGGCTGCGTTGCTGATGTCAGGGTTGTGTCGGGGGAGGCTGAAAGCCTCAGGGTTGAATTGGACCTGGTAGTCAGGGGTAGGTCCCAGCTCCATGGACCTGGCTTTGAGAATGCTACCTGCCCCCCCGGGCTGGGCTAGCCGGTGACGCTCCAAGCCAGGGTCAGAGCCAAGCCCATCCAGCGACATGCCACTGCCATTGCCGAGGTCTCCACCCAGCGTGGCTACGGAGAGGGAGGCACCGCGGGCCAGCACTGGCTGCATGTGGCGCTATGATCCAGTTGTGGTGGTGGTGGTGGGAGGAGGGCAGGAAAAGATAGAACATTGTGTTAGCAGCAGCACCAACCCCCAGTAACGGTACAATCACCAGCCTAACGAGGGACGTGTGCACTACAAGTACTGGTAGCTGCTGCAGCAGTGCAGGGCAAGTGTGCTGCACACATGCAGCATCACACACACCTCAGTTATACCATTTACACACATCACACACCCATACTATAGCACAACTTCACACACACACACACACACACACACAGCACACTTGACTCAGCGGCAGATCCACACATGCAGGGCGGTGCCCAGAAGCAGGCCTAGCTGTTGCCATGGTGACAATGACTGCTGTGATGTTATCTTGAGCTGTATGTCTTGTTGCCATGGTGATACAAATGTCACTGGAGTCACGAGTGAGAATTAAAGAATGGAGAGAAGTAAATGTGAGACAGGAAAAGAAAGAGATAAGGTAAAGGGGTAGAGAGGAGAAAGGAGGGAGGATAGAAAGTAGGGAAAGGAAGGAAAAGGAGGATAGTAATAGAGATGAAAGGAAGAAAAGAAGGTTTAAAAGGGAGAGAAAGAGGGTAAAGAAGGAAAGAGGCAGAGATGGAGAAAGATAGATGGAAAGAACAGTGAAGAGAGAAGAAAGAAAAGAAAAGAGAGGGAGAGGTGATTCTAGCATGGCAAGGGAAGCAATGCTACACAACTACAGCCATTCTATGCTAGTACAGCCTGGGTACATGAGGGAATGCAGCATGCCGGGCAGGGAGAGGGGTTAGTGACGTCATGGTATGCACCTACACTACACCTAGTGGAGGCACATACAACTAACTTAGAGCTAGCTAGCTTAGTACATACAGACATGTATATTTAGCAACAGCTTAATACACTTTATTTAGAGATTGTACAACAAAGGGAATAATTAATGACTATTTAGAGATGGTGTACAACAAAGGGTATAATTAATGATTCATAGTTTCCCTCTCACCAATCTACTGCTAGTCTGCAGGGGCTTACGGCAGCGATTGACTGCTGGAATATGTCACATAGAATAGTTCTGCTTTAGTTATGTACATATATGATGTGTATATAGGTCGGGAGCAAAATATTTACTCTATTCTTTTTGGACTGCAGCGGAGTGGTGAGAGGCCGCCCTATGACTCATAGTACAATTTATATTTGATATGACATTGACTGGGGGTCTCCACTGAGCAGGTAGCCATCTTGTCCTTATGAGGTATATTTAGAGAAGCAGTGAATTAAGAGTATTTTTACACATGAGGAGGAGCTTATGCTGGAGAACATGCTGGAGACCAGCCTCAGCCTTCAGTCTACATCTAGCTCCAGTAATTTATTGCCTTTTCTATGAATTAGGAATCAACTAATGCCTGCTGGTGGAGCCCTGAATAACCCTGCCGCCCGGCCCTCACTCACCACATGCTCCACTTGTGCCTCCCCGTGTTGTGAGTCGTTGCTCCCCAATGTGCCCATCCCACTGTCCGTTGTACTTGCTGTTGTACTTCCCCGTTTGGCAGAGTGGATGTCGTCTAGTCCCCGCGTTGTTGTTCTTGTTGTGGTGGTGGCACTATACGAGGAGGAAGTCACGCCTGTCACCTCCAGTTCAATCTGTTCTGAGCTCACGGTGACGATGTCGGCCGCTACCTGAGCTATGTGTGCACCTGCACTGCTCCCCCGGCCGGAGAACTGGGGGGTGTCTGGAGAGAGCAGAATTCTTAATACACGCTCACACCAGTCTTATGAACAAGTTTTATATCATTGTGAGCAAATTATAACAGCTGCAGCAGCAAGTTACAACTGAACCGTCAGGAGTAAAGAGAGAATAAGAGTTTAACTGAGGCCACCACGGCTAGCTGTGAAGGTGAAGGTATAGGCAAGCATAGACAGGGAGAAATGGTATAATAAAATATATCTACAGATGTGTGGCAAGGACAGGTAAGTGGCAGTGTATACACATACTTGGGGGAGTTCTGCACATTTAGATATTTACAGCCTCAAGTAAATTGTAGTTTGTATGAAGAAGCTTTCTATGACATCCTACTTTTCACATTAATGCAGACACAGCACAATGCCATTCACTGCCACTACACAAGCCAGAAATGATGGCCTCAAGTTAAAGATGCAGCCACAATAATCAAACGGTGCAGGTTCAAAGGTCCAGAAAGATGAAGTATGAATAGGATATATATAGTATTCACATGATGTCACACAGGCCAGTGGCTAAACCCACGGGCAGGCATTACGTGTGGCTAAACCCACGGGCAGGCATTACGTGTGGCTAAACCCACGGGCAGGCATTATGTGTGGCTACAGAGAGCGGTAGGCACCAGATCGACTGGCTTTCCTGTTGTGTAGGTTAAACATGGTGAACTTATTTTCCCATCATTCTACACTACAGAATGACTATCTAACATATTAACATAATTATATTGGGTTCGCTAAAACTTGTGGAGGTGATAATGGCAGTCTTGCAGCACAAATGGTCAGAAGGGCTGACAGAAAATAGCAAGCCCCGGCCAGCGCTGTGATGTCAGTGAATACTATGTATTATCAGGCTCAATAGGAACATGGGAGCTCTGCTGAGAGAGGCCAGTGCGGCGTATGTGAGGAGTTGGTTATGACTGCCACTAACTTTACGTCACATACTCTATCTGTCCTTTCACCATAATTCAGTGACTAAAGCAAAACATGAATTATAATTCTTGAGAAATATAGAATCTCTGACTATTTCTGATTGTGACTTATTTGAGAGGAAATTTTAGTGATTGTAAGAATTCAAAATCGCAGATAAGACAAAATAATTGATGAAGACAAAAAACAAAAGCAAGAGAAAAGTGTTTAGGAGGAAGAAAGCATGCGGCGGCACGAGAAGCTTGTATAATAGACATGAGACATAATAAGCAATGCTTCATTCAGTCATTATATCATGGATGAATCATGAGAGAAAAACAGCTCAAAATCTGGTAATAAGTGAAATGTCAGTAAAACAGGCCATGGTGTGGAGGTTTACACACAGCTCTAACTCACATATAGGCAGGTGTCAGGGGGCGGGACTTAACGTAGTGGGTGGACTACATGTATATAGTGGGTGGACTATACAGAGTGGGTGGGAGGTATACATACAGGGTGGGGCTTATAATAGTGGGTGGGGCTTATAATAGTGGGTGGGGCTTATAATAGTGGGTGGGGCTTATATGTAAAGGGTGGGGCTTATATGTAAAGGGTGGGGCTTATAATAGTGGGTAGGGCTTATAATAGTGGGTAGGGCTTATAATAGTGGGTGGGGCTTATATGTAAAGGGTGGGGCTTATAATAGTGGGTGGGGCTTATAATAGTGGGCAGGGCTTATAATAGTGGGTGGGGCTTATAATAGTGGGTAGGGCTTATAATAGTGGGTAGGGCTTATAATAGTGGGTGGGGCTTATATGTAAAGGGTGGGGCTTATAATAGTGGGTGGGGCTTATAATAGTGGGTGGGGCTTATAATAGTGGGTAGGGCTTATAATAGTGGGAGGGAGACAGTCAAGTGGAGCAAATGGGTTAAAACTAGAGAGGGGAGAAGGGAGGGAGATGAGTGAGCGGTGGATAGGCAGGTCCACATATATTATACATGTAAATATGAGAAGGTAGTGAGGTAGTAAGGA
This sequence comes from Sthenelais limicola, assembly GCA_942159475.1. Classification (NCBI taxonomy): domain Eukaryota; kingdom Metazoa; phylum Annelida; class Polychaeta; order Phyllodocida; family Sigalionidae; genus Sthenelais; species Sthenelais limicola. The sequence continues at coordinate 160,196,101 of OW804094.1, read as the reverse complement.
GAGTGAGACGCATACCTAGCATATCACTAGAACAACTCGGACTAGACGTGGTAAAACTAGGCGTACCCTCGGTGTATTCGGTGTGGGTCGGGGTTGACTCGGAGATGCTGTGAGCGGGGGAGCCGCCCGAGTGGAAGGAGGACGTAGATGTGGTCACCACATCATGCCTGCAAGAGAGGAGAGTTGTTAGGTTCATGCAGCACTGTAAAATACTAGTAAAAGTATATCATGGGCTGGCAAAAGTATATTGTGGACCGGCAAAAGTATATTATGGACTGGTGAAAGTATATCAGACCACTTGTGGTAGCTTCACAATATTTAGCAACAGATAAGAAAACTACATGAGGAAATTGGTGTTGAGGAAAAAAGACTCTTTGCTCCTTACAGCCTTCTGCTCCTTACAGCCTCTGGCTTATGGCTCATTATTATACCTTTCTAGAGGTCGGTATGATACTGCCATAGGCTTAAGCACTGAGCTCCACATAAACAATAAAGAGGGTAATAATGAGTCTGTATTACCCACACCTGCCGCCATATTACCCACACCTGACGCCGTGACTCGTTTACTCTAGAGATGGCACCACCATGTCTTACTGACCTGTCACTAGCGGAGAGTCTGTTGCCATGGATACTGGAGGCCTTGGTGGTGGCCAGAGCGGTGCCGGTGGAGTGGTGGTGGTGAAACATGGAGGAGGAGGGCTCTGATGATGCAATGGCTTCCGCAAACGTGGGTGGCGGAGTGGAGGTGGTGGGCAGCAAGTCAGGCCGCCCTCCCATGGCTCCTGCAATAACAAGTCAAGAAGGATCATTATTTATCATATGGAGTAAGGTACAAAAGGGATCATTATTTGCCATATGGAGTAAGGTACAAAAGGTATCATTATTTGTCATATGGAGTAAGGTACAAAAGGTATCATTATTTATCATATGGAGTAAGTTACAAAAGGTATCATTATCTGTCATATGGAGTAAGGTACAAAAGGTATCATTATCTGTCATATGGAGTAAGGTACAAAAGGTATCATTATTTGTCATATGGAGTAAGTTACAAAAGGGATCATTATTTGTCATATGGAGTAAGGTACAAAAGGGATCATTATTTATCATATGGAGTAAGGTACAAAAGGTATCATTATTTGTCATATGGAGTAAGTTACAAAAGGTATCATTATTTGTCATATGGAGTAAGGTACAAAAGGTATCATTATTTGTCATATGGAGTAAGTTACAAAAGGGATCATTATTTGTCATATGGAGTAAGGTACAAAAGGTATCATTATTTGTCATATGGAGTAAGGTACAAAAGGGATCATTATTTGTCATATGGAGTAAGGTACAAAAGGTATCATTATTTGTCATATGGAGTAAGGTACAAAAGGGATCATTATCATGTCCTCATGTTTACCATCATTGGAATAGACATGATCTTTTCAAAAATGATAATATCTCAAAGCTATTTTTGTGTTGCTTACCTGCTGCTTCATCTGTGAGTGATGTTTGAGCACGTAGACGCTCAGGCCCCTGCCTGTCCATGCCACGTCCCTCTACCTCTGACGTGGTGACAGAACGCTGTCGTTGTGTGCCCTTCTTCTTAGACGGGGAATGTTTGAGTGCTGCAAGACAAGGCAGCAGCAGGGGTGAGTAGCGGCACAATATAAGACTGGGTTTCACAAGTATACAATGTTACATATTCTACACATGAAGATGATGATGTCTGATTATATTATACCACTACATACAGCATACACATGGTTACCATAGTTACCAGGTGGGGAGAGGGAGGTCTACAGCTACAACTACACATGTACAGTGTACAACACAGGCCACTCTTGCCCGCTGCTGCATCAAGCTGCATTTGTTTACAACAGCTTTAATGCAATTAAACTCAAATATTATAAATATTTGAGTCTCTGGACAGATGCAGTAAAATGGACTGAGGAGTGCCTGTGTCTACCTGTATGCAACATTGTGGACTACTACACTAGATGATGGGCCCGCCACTACCGCCCCCCAACACCTCACCCGTACACACCGGGTGCCTGGTGGCACATGAGCTGTACATGAGGGAGGGTGAAGGGGCGGCAGCGCGGGGAGGAGGCAAACAGAACTATAGCCTACCCTTGGCAGCTGTGGTGGGAAGGAGGAGGAAGAGAAGAAGGTCCAAAGTGGCAAAGTTAACAAACAAGACACATTCATTAAGATAAAATACACCGGGTTGTCACAGCAATGTCTCCATAGAAACACAATCATTGAGCTACGTAGGGAATCATGACACATCGATAGAACACTGTCAAATGCCGTCAGGGCCAAACATAATCAGTTATATCAGACTGGTAAAGTACATCAGACATTGAGTGAGGCCAAACACAATGTAGGTTATATCAGACTGGTAAAGTATGTCAGACATTGAGGCTTAATTAGGTAGAGAGAATTAGCTTTAACACAAGGAAACCTTCAGGAAAGGATAACTACTACTTTTCTTCTTATTCCAAATTTGTATTGACCGTGAATAATTATTTGGTAAGTTATGGTGAGTAAGGCACAGAAGTGAGGAGGACAACCCAAACCTGAACTGCATGGGGAGGGGGGAGGAGGGGAGAGAGATGGTGGCAGTTTTGATTGTTCAAGGAGGATATATACTGATATATGGAGATATCTAGTTAGGATATATTGATAGAATTTCTGTAATTATGGCCCAATCTTGACTAACCAAAATATACCCTTTGCTCCAACTGGTCTTGAGTTCATGCAGGTATAGTAATATATTCTCCCGCTACACAGTCACGATATAAGACATGGTGAAACCTGCCGGACTGCGGTCCTTGACCGTTGAAAGACAAGTTGGACCGGTGAAAGTTCTAAAGTTTTCGCCATGTCTGGGATATTATCACTTGAATAGGCTTAAGGCCTCCACTGACTGGGCATATATTCCTTTACTTGTGTAGTCTTGAAAATGATGGTGAATTGCCCAATACCATGATATCATGGTGACCATATGGAGGACATGGGGAACAATCCTAGAAGTAATGGGGAGATGACCGAGTGGTCTCCAAGGAACAACAAAGGGGGACAGGGTCAGACATTTGGTTAGTCATGTGTTACTGTAGTCCAGGCCTGATATACAAGAGCACTCTGGTGGGAGAAGGTTAGTCATGTGTTACTGTAGTCCAGGCCTGATATACAAGAGCACTCTGGTGGGAGAAGGTTAGTCATGTGTTACTGTAGTCCAGGCCTGATATACAAGAGCACTCTGGTGGGAGAAGGTTAGTCATGTGTTACTGTAGTCCAGGCCTGATATACAAGAGCACTCTGGTGGGAGAAGGTTAGTCATGTGTTACTGTAGTCCAGGCCTGATATACAAGAGCACTCTGGTGGGAGAAGGTTAGTCATGTGTTACTGTAGTCCAGGACTGATATACAAGAGCACTCTGGTGGGAGAAGGTTAGTCATGTGTTACTGTAGTCCAGGCCTGATATACAAGAGCACTCTGGTGGGAGAAGGTTAGTCATGTGTTACTCCAGGCCTGATATACAAGAGCACTCTGGTGGGAGAAGGTTAGTCATGTGTTACTGTAGTCCAGGCCTGATATACAAGAGCACTCTGGTGGGAGAAGGTTAGTCATGTGTTACTGTAGTCCAGGACTGATATACAAGAGCACTCTGGTGGGAGAAGGTTAGTCATGTGTTACTGTAGTCCAGGACTGATATACAAGAGCACTCTGGTGGGAGAAGGTTAGTCATGTGTTACTGTAGTCCAGGCCTGATATACAAGAGCACTCTAGTGGGAGAAGGTTAGTCATGTGTTACTGTAGTCCAGGACTGATATACAAGAGCACTCTGGTGGGAGAAGGTTAGTCATGTGTTACTGTAGTCCAGGCCTGATATACAAGAGCACTCTGGTGGGAGAAGGTTAGTCATGTGTTACTGTAGTCCAGGCCTGATATACAAGAGCACTCTGGTGGGAGAAGGTTAGTCATGTGTTACTGTAGTCCAGGCCTGATATACAAGAGCACTCTGGTGGGAGAAGGTTAGTCATGTGTTACTGTAGTCCAGGACTGATATACAAGAGCACTCTGGTGGGAGAAGGTTAGTCATGTGTTACTGTAGTCCAGGCCTGATATACAAGAGCACTCTGGTGGGAGAAGGTTAGTCATGTGTTACTGTAGTCCAGGACTGATATACAAGAGCACTCTGGTGGGAGAAGGTTAGTCATGTGTTACTGTAGTCCAGGCCTGATATACAAGAGCACTCTGGTGGGAGAAGGTTAGTCATGTGTTACTGTAGTCCAGGCCTGATATACAAGAGCACTCTGGTGGGAGAAGGTTAGTCATGTGTTACTGTAGTCCAGGCCTGATATACAAGAGCACTCTGGTGGGAGAAGGTTAGTCATGTGTTACTGTAGTCCAGGCCTGATATACAAGAGCACTCTGGTGGGAGAAGGTTAGTCATGTGTTACTGTAGTCCAGGCCTGATATACAAGAGCACTCTGGTGGGAGAAGGTTAGTCATGGGCTTAACATCTAGTCCTGAGTCACATACAACAACTGTGGGGGAGACTTTCTATCATTGACATCTTCCACACAGCCTGGGAACGACTCCGCAGCTCAAACAATGAGATCAATATCAGGCAACAAGAGGAGAAAACTGGGCGATTAGCAGCAAATTGATACAACAACATTAGCAGCTGTCAACATCTAGCGCTTGAATCATGGCTACACAGTACAAGACCAACAAGATGATATAAAGTGCCACATGCATGTAAGCAGAGTAAGCCAGCAGGAGCAAGCTATGTGAAGGTACAATCTACAACTTACACCCATTGCTACAAGCTATGGGAAGGTACCTATCTAGAACTTACAACCATTGCTACAAGCTATGTGTTAGTGGTACAATCTACAGCCTACAACCATTGCTACAAGCTACGTGTTAGTGGTACAATCTACACACACTGGCATGTGTTCACCATGACAGTGTGACAGCTAACAGCACACAAGTTGACAGCTGACCAAATAACAGCAGCAAACATCCCAAACAGTATATATCACATCTGTAGCTAATAGTTGAATTATTGTCCATAATGTATCACGCTACTATAATGGACTCTTAGTAATTTGAGAGAATGTACAAAGACATTTATACTGAAGGTATTTGAAAGTTAAAATGATTTCAGCTTTGATATATTGAGAGCAAAGGCCTCTACATAAGAAACAAATAAGACAATCCTGTAGTTTGAAAATAAAGAATGAACATAAGTTATACTAGCAAATGGAGGATAGGTGCAAGCTGTGCTAGTGTACTGTCACTAATGTCACAATGCCAGTGTGCTGTCACTAGTGTCACAATGACAGCGTACTGTAACTAGTGTCACAATGACAGCGTACTGTAACTAGTGTCACAATGACAGCGTACTGTCACTAGTGTCACAATGACAGCGTACTGTCACTAGTGTCACAATGACAGCGTACTGTCACTAGTGTCACAATGACAGCGTACTGTCACTAGTGTCACAATGACAGCGTACTGTCACTAGTGTCACAATGACAGCGTACTGTCACTAGTGTCACAATGACAGCGTACTGTCACTAGTGTCACAATGACAGCGTACTGTCACTAGTGTCACAATGACAGCGTACTGTCACTAGTGTCACAATGACAGCGTACTGTCACTAGTGTCACAATGACAGCGTACTGTCACTAGTGTCACAATGACAGCGTACTGTCACTAGTGTCACAACTACATGTGGATGTATATTCCTACTACAGTCAGCAGAAGAAGCAGCAGCAGCAGCAGCAGCCAGCAGGAATAAAACATGTCTTGTCCCGGTCGACCTTTGATTCACATGTTTTGTTGGATGAGGTCAGAAACATGGTATATTTCTGTCACTATCTGCTGCAGTCATCACTAGGTGTACACAAACACAGGGTGTATATGTGACTATATGTGACTATGTGTGGAGGGGGAAGACTACTGGTTAGCACTAGTATATGACTATATGAGGAGGAGAAATGTGAATGTATTGGGAGACCTACCCGTCACTGTGGCAGTAATTGGAACAAGAACCCAAGCAGCATTAATGATGAGTCATGATGAGTAGTACAGGTGAGGGGGAAGTACACAGTTACACTGGGGCGCGGGGACATCATTCATACCCACTCAATAACTACTACTTACACTAGCACCTGCCATACAGGACACAACACAATCTTACAGAATCTCTTTATTTATGTTGTTCTAAGTGTTGCTGAGGCTGATATAGTAGCTTTACACTCCAGTATTTATACTTGGTAAAAATTGATTAAAATGAAGTAAGCCTACACTAGGGAGATTAAGCAGACCTGAACCCACCGTAAGGCCTCCTCCACATGACGTCACTATGTCACCATGTGAGGAAATAGACATGAAGGCCGCTTGTTGCATAGAGTGTGACAAATCTAGCAAGTTTAAACGGAAACAAGTTGGTAGCAATCTTAATTATGTTTATGAAGATTTATCAGAGAAAACATGATACAAAGAGCGCTGGTATACAGAACCATCGCTGGAGCATTTTCCTCCACATCTAGCCACTGACATAGTGACCTCATTAGGCTATGACATAGTGACCTCATTAGGCTATGACATAGTGACCTCATTATGTTAGGGCGGGGTGGTGAGGTCTGGTTAAAGTGCCTTATGTGGTGGCGTGGTACGTATATGTCTACTTACCCTGTACCGCCCTACACAGCATGTACACTCTACATGTACCGCCCTACACAGCCTCTACACTCTACATCTACACCTGCACTATACACACATCTACACATGTACAACCTGAACCAGCTACTCTACCCGCTGGCTCAGGTTGGCATCACTTCCACTCACAACATTCTGCTCAAAATTCTGTCCCCAAAAGTGTCTGATAAATACCAAATAATGATCTTGTTTTCTTTAACTTTACATTTTTCACCGCAGTCCCGCTCAGCAAGTTTGTCGTACATATTTCAATGTCAGCAGATAAAGTCAATTTCATGTTGAGAAGACGTGGAAGTGGCGTGGAGTGCAACTATTAGTAAACAACCTATTCTAGCAACAAACAACTCCACTCACACATGGAAAGGAACATTTGAGTGGAGGAAATAATAGTCTATACTGGGTGGAGACACGTCAGTGAACATTTGAGTGGAGGAAATAATAGTCAATACTGGGTGGAGACAAGTCAGTGAACATTTGAGTGGAGGAAATAATAGTCTATACTGGGTGGAGACAGTGAACATTTGAAATAATAGTCTATACTGGGTGGAGACAAGTCAGTGAACATTTGAGTGGAGGAAATAATAGTCTATACTGGGTGGAGACACGTCAGTGAACATTTGAGTGGAGGAAATAATAGTCTATACTGGGTGGAGACACGTCAGTGAACATTTGAGTGGAGGAAATAATAGTCTATACTGGGTGGAGACACGTCAGTGAACATTTGAGTGGAGGAAATAATAGTCTATACTGGGTGGAGACACGTCAGTGAACATTTGAGTGGAGGAAATAATAGTCTATACTGGGTGGAGACAGTGAACATTTGAGTGGAGGAAATAATAGTCTATACTGGGTGGAGACAAGTCAGTGAACATTTGAGTGGAGGAAATAATAGTCTATACTGGGTGGAGACACGTCAGTGAACATTTGAGTGGAGGAAATAATAGTCTATACTGGGTGGAGACACGTCAGTGAACATTTGAGTGGAGGAAATAATAGTCTATACTGGGTGGAGACAAGTCAGTGAACATTTGAGTGGAGGAAATAATAGTCTATACTGGGTGGAGACAAGTCAGTGAACATTTGAGTGGAGGAAATAATAGTCTATACTGGGTGGAGACACGTCAGTGAACATTTGAGTGGAGGAAATAATAGTCTATACTGGGTGGAGACACGTCAGTGAACATTTGAGTGGAGGAAATAATAATCTATACTGGGTGGAGACACGTCAGTGAACATTTGAGTGGAGGAAATAATAGTCTATACTGGGTGGAGACACGTCAGTGAACATTTGAGTGGAGGAAATAATAGTCTATACTGGGTGGAGACACGTCAGTGAACATTTGAGTGGAGGAAATAATAATCTATACTGGGTGGAGACACGTCAGTGAACATTTGAGTGGAGGAAATAATAATCTATACTGGGTGGAGACACGTCAGTGAACATTTGAGTGGAGGAAATAATAGTCTATACTGGGTGGAGACACGTCAGTGAACATTTGAGTGGAGGAAATAATAGTCTATACTGGGTGGAGACACGTCAGTGAACATTTGAGTGGAGGAAATAATAGTCTATACTGGGTGGAGACACGTCAGTGAACATTTGAGTGGAGGAAATAATAGTCTATACTGGGTGGAGACAAGTCAGTGAACATTTGAGTGGAGGAAATAATAGTCTATACTGGGTGGAGACAGTGAACATTTGAGTGGAGGAAATAATAGTCTATACTGGGTGGAGACAAGTCAGTGAACATTTGAGTGGAGGAAATAATAGTCTATACTGGGTGGAGACAGTGAACATTTGAGTGGAGGAAATAATAGTCTATACTGGGTGGAGACAAGTCAGTGAACATTTGAGTGGAGGAAATAATAGTCTATACTGGGTGGAGACACGTCAGTGAACATTTGAGTGGAGGAAATAATAGTCTATACTGGGTGGAGACACGTCAGTGAACATTTGAGTGGAGGAAATAATAGTCTATACTGGGTGGAGACAAGTCAGTGAACATTTGAGTGGAGGAAATAATAGTCTATACTGGGTGGAGACAAGTCAGTGAACATTTGAGTGGAGGAAATAATAGTCTATACTGGGTGGAGACAGTGAACATTTGGGTGGAGGAAATAATAATCTATACTGGGTGGAGACACGTCAGTGAACATTTGAGTGGAGGAAATAATAGTCTATACTGGGTGGAGACAGTGAACATTTGAGTGGAGGAAATAATAGTCTATACTGGGTGGAACAATTGTCTATACTGGGTGAAACAATTGTCTATACTGGGTGGAACAATTGTCTATACTGGGTGGAACAATTGTCTATACTGGGTGGAACAATTGTCTATACTGGGTGGAACAATTGTCTATACTGGGTGGAACAATTGTCTATACTGGGTGGAACAATTGTCTATACTGGGTGGAACAATTGTCTATACTGGGTGGAACAATAGTCTATACTGGGTGGAACAATTGTCTATACTGGGGAGACTACAAGTCACAAGTCAGTGAACAGTGAATGAAGGACACAAAGTTGTACACAATGAAGTAGAGTGCTGAGTCACTAGAGGGAGGAGGTGTAAGGAGGGCGTGGACACATTCACTCCGGGGTGGGTGGGCAGGTAGCATAAGCCTCCGTGTGTCATCACCTACTCATGGGTGCAGCTTCACCAACCTGGCAGAGCATTCTTTGAAACATTGTTTCAATTTGATCCTTTAATTCATTAAATTTACTATTTATAAATTAGTGTTAGTAAATAGTTAGAATGTAGGTGAGTGCTATCTGCCAAGCAGCACACAAGTTGTGTAGAAGATGGGGCGGGGTCCCTACTGTACACCGCTCCTAACGCACTCACTAATAACAACAACAAGAATAACAACAAGAGCTGTAGCAAGAACAAGGGATGACCCTGCAGAGGGGGGCAGTATGACATCATATAGCTGGAACAGCCAGAGAGGGAGAGGGAATGGCATGACCGGGGAGTGAGAGGTAATGGCGTGACTGGGGAGGGAGAGGGAATGGCATGACCGGGGAGTGAGAGGTAATGGCGTGACTGGGGAGGGAGAGGGAATGGTTTGATTGGGGAGGGAGAGGGAATGGCATGACTGGGGAGGGAGAGGGAATGGCATGACTGGGGAGGGAGAGGGAATGGCATGACTGGGGAGGGAGAGGGAATGGTTTGATTGGGGAGGGAGAGGGAATGGCATGACTGGGGAGGGAGAGGGAATGGCATGACTGGGGAGGGAGAGGGAATGGCATGACCGGGGAGTGAGAGGTAATGGCAGGACTGGGGAGGGAGAGGGAATGGCAGGACTGGGGAGGGAGAGGGAATGGCATGACTGGGGAGGGAGAGGGAATGGCAGGACTGGGGAGGGAGAGGGAATGGCAGGACTGGGGAGGGAGAGGGAATGGTTTGATTGGGGAGTGAGAGGTAATGGCGTGACTGGGGAGGGAGAGGGAATGGCGTGACTGGGGAGGGAGAGGGAATGGCAGGACTGGGGAGGGAGAGGGAATGGCAGGACTGGGGAGGGAGAGGGAATGGCATGACAATGGTGGTATGGGGAGGGAGTAACATGGAGCGACCAGATAGAGTTAGACAGAGGTAGAAGCAAGCAGGGAACAACAGAGGGAAAGTGGGTGAGTAGGAGGGAAAGTGTGGGTGAGTAGGAGGGAAAGTGTGGGTGAGTAGGAGGGAAAGTGTGGGTGAGTAGGAGGGAAAGTGTGGGTGAGTAGGAGGGAAAGTGTGGGTGAGTAGGAGGGAAAGTGTGGGTGAGTAGGAGGGAAAGTGTGGGTGAGTAGGAGGGAAAGTGTGGGTGAGTAGGAGGGAAAGTGTGGGTGAGTAGGAGGAGGGAAAGTGAGAGAGTGAAAGTGCAGAACGCTGAACAACAATACATCAACAAACTGTTGTAACCAAACAAGAGAAACCAAGTGTTACCACCCGAGTGTTACACTGAGGCCAGAAACTGTTACTAAGACAACTGAGTGTTACTAAGACAACAAGAGCAGAAACAAGCATGCGGTGGCAGTGTTGCCACACACAGTGGTTGAGGGGAGGACACTCAATAGTTACCTAGGTGTACCAGCTTTCTAAAGCGCATGTGCGGCCCTTTGAACTGGTGTTGGTCCACTGTCACCATGGAAAGAGGAAAAGAGCCACCTGGTGTTAAACTCCTGCATCATAATCATCAACAAGAAGCGCTGGCGGTGGTGGGGGGAGGAACCACCGGAGCATGAGAAGCATGGGACAAGGTACAATCTGCCTGTATGTGTGTGTTATTGGCCACCGTGGCACTCCATCGCTCTGTACCGCCCCTCACCCTAACACAACAACCGCTATGCAGCTGCCTGCAGGCTGAGTGAGTGATACAGTCACATACAGAGTGGTAGGCTTCCCACATGGAACTCTTCAGTAAGGAGGAGCCAACATGTGGCTGCCTCCTTGTGTGAAGAGTTCCACAGTAGGGAAGACCTACAGGTGGCTGACTCTAGTGGTTAAACCTGTGGTTAGTATGTAGCCCTGGGCAGGCGGCGGGGGCGGCAGTTGTCATACAAGAGGAGAAGATGTTAATCTACACATGTCTTAGTGTTTAAATCATACAAACTATTGTTGGAAAGTAAACGCTTAAATCATGTTAATTGGTTGCTATGGTAATGTGGTCACATGGTAGAAGCTATATTAGGGCAGCAGACATGCGCAGAAAGCACTTCCTGTATGAGAGCTGCTTGGTTTCTGACCTTTCCCCTTCATGTGGGTACAGGGCAGGGAGGGGTGGGGTACAAGGTGGGGACAGGGCGGGGCGGGGTACAGGGCGGGGTGGGGGCCCGTTGAAATAACTTCAGACACATCTAGTGTAAATGTATGCATCATCTTTCATGGCCTGGCCGCTCTCAATGATACATACATGTACACAGCTGGTGTGTCTGATATGCTATTGCAGAACCACCACTCGCTGCATTCTAAGTTACTTTGTGATACTTTCTATACCAAGTTGCACGATGGAGGTTTGTTATGGATTCAAGATCACTGGGAAAGCAGGGACCAAACCTTACAGACGGCCATTTGGTATTATCACAATTTTGGTCTAGTACTAGTAACTGAACATGTAGGCAATAAATATGGGATTAACTTGTAATGGTAATTCATACAAAGGGGAGGAGGTAGTAAAAGGTAGGGGGGTGGGGTGGCAGTCAGAAACCTGTAGAACTGTTTATTATAGGAGGTTCACAGGGCGAATGTAAGCAGTCAGGCTATATATATATATATATGTGTAGTGTACATTTATATATATGTACTACATATCATACACATGTCTAAAGTACACATATATATATGAATGGACATGAGGGCGTCCAGTATACCGTATTTCCTTGAAATACCACCACCGGTGCTTATTAACTCAAGAACTTTATACCCGGTGCTAATTCAAGGCCCGGCAGTATTTCAAGGAAATACGGTATGTCTGCTCCCATATCTGCTCCATGTGACAGCGCATCTGGGTCCCTCCACCATATTTACTGCGGTGTACTGTCACATGGAGAATAGACTTCCACTCTACAGCTGTCACCAGCAGGAGCCGCTGTCACAACAGCTCCAGACAGCTGTCACCAGCAGGAGCCGCTGTCACAAGCAGGAGCCGCTGTCACATAGCTGTCACAAGAGCTCCAGGTGTGGACACTGGTTGAGTAGTGTGTAGCCTGCTGCTGCTTACACCCCGCCATGTGATGCATGTCGTGGAAGGCCGCAGCAGTAGCGGCAGCAGCAGCCCAGCAGCAAGCAGTGGTTGGCACCAAGAGCAGCAGGAGCAGGAGGAAAAGAGGCAATACTTACATGAAGGGATTTTCTTAAATACTCTCTGCGCATAGAAATTCTGAAACCGTGTTGCATAGAATCCTGGTCGATGAACAGAAATGGTGTCCTGTGGGGGGCAGAGAGAGGCAGTTAGTACTGGAGGAGTTATACCATGGTTCCCGCTACCCACACAATATCACAAGGACTGACTTTTACTGGCCAATTCCCCCCAGTTTTTATGTTAGCTGGTCAATAAAGGCTTGATGTTTGAATAGTCAGTATGGATGCAACAGATTTTTACCTGGCTATTTACAAATGTGTTTGAATTAAAAACTATTGAGTTTCCATTGTAAGTTTTTGATAGCTTCCTGATGTTTGACCCTTGCTTTTGATTACACTTCTACGGCTGTCATATAGATATATGGCCTTGTTACCAACTTTATACAGTAAGGGAGCATATCATTGAATGATTAGTTGTAGAAGGTATACAGTAAGGGAGCATATTGAGAGCTCATCTTTATACAGTAAGGGAGCATATCATTGAATGATTAGTTGTAGAAGGTATACAGTAAGGGAGCATATTGACAGCTCAACTTTATACATTAAGGGAGCATATCATTGAATGATTAGTTGTAGAACGTATACAGTAAGGGAGCATATCATGGAATGGTTAGTTCTAGAAGGAAGGAGTCAGCGTGTTGTTGTCTCACCCCATCATGAACCATGGCCTTCATGACGTGCTCTAGTTTCTTCTGCAGACGGTAGGACTGCAGGATGTCGATGATACCCGCATACAAAAGGAGGCGTTCACCCCGTCCGTTTCTAGCAGGAATACCACCGGGGCTGCAACCAGAGATATGAACAATTAATTGTATTTACAACTGTCATTATAGATTCACCTTGTGTTTACTAATCTTGGTTTGCCTGGAAGACCTGCTTCGCCGCAGATGGTGTATTCGTTTCTGATTGTCTATTCGGAATAAAAATCCTATATAGAGAGAGAATGGGACGAGCCGGCAATAATCGAAAATTTATAGGACGAATCAAGTCCTATAAATTTTCGATTATTGCTGGCAAGTTCCATTCTATATTTATTATATGTGCATAAAATTTGATCATCATCAGATATCACTGAAAAAGTATTAAAGAACTCTCAGAGTCCCGCTGCCCCGCTGAGAGCACCGCTGAGAGCACCGTCAGTAGGCTACAACGGTGAGCTGTCAGGACTGTGTGATCATGCAGTGTTTACTTACTGACTTTGTTGAACTAAAACGTTCATATCGTAGCCATTTCTTGAGCTACAATAATCAACCTTACATCATTTGATAGAGAATTTAATTCTCTATTTAATGGTGTGGTGTTTATTATGTATTTTTATAATCACAGTTGGATTACCGATCGCGGGGATCTCCGCGGAGACAGCGGAAGTGCTGAGTCAGAGCTATTTTTAGACAACTACATTTTTATAGGACGCGTCCTATATGACTATTTTTATAGCACCCCACTTATAGCACCTCTCATATAGCATGCACGTATAATAAATATAGATAACATACATGTACAAACAATTCTAACACACATTTTATTTTGTTGAAAAATGTTGCTGGTTGTTTTCCGTTATTCCTCAGTTTCTACTAACTACATCCACAAAAAGAAAACAGATTCTGAAAGGGTTGAGTTGAATCTATAAGACTTGTAAATTCTGTAAAGATTAATTAATTCTACTTTAGCTGATAAAACACAGCCCAAAAGTTTCCAATCTGCCTGCTGACAGTGCTGTTGATTTTGGAAGAAAAAGTTCTAATTTTTCCATTATTATTCCTTTATTGTGAGTGTAGTAAATATAGAACCACACCCGGGAGGTGTGTGGTAGTGTAGTAAATATAGAACCAGACTTGGGAGGTGTGTGGTAGTGTATTAAATATAGAACCACATTTGGGAGGTGTGTGGTAGTGTAGTAAATATAGAACCAGACTCGGGAGGTGTGTGGTAGTGTAGTAAATATAGAACCAGACTTGGGAGGTGTGTGGTAGTGTATTAAATATAGAACCAGACTCGGGAGGTGTGTGGTAGTGTAGTAAATATAGAACCAGACTTGGGAGGTGTGTGGTAGTGTAGTAAATATAGAACCAGACTTGGGAGGTGTGTGGTAGTGTAGTAAATATAGAACCACACTCAGGAGGTGGTGTATGAATGTGTTATACTCAGGTGCTTGAACCATCTCGCCTTCTTAATCCTCCCAGGCAGAATGTTCCCACACCTGGGTGCTTCTATCATAACATCAAGTTGCACAGACCAGACCCACCTAATCCCAATGTCACTTTCACAAACTTTATGAAACATTACAGGGCTTGAAAAAACCTTTGTTTACTTCCCGGGGCAACTAAAAGATGTCTCTGGGCAAGTAAAATTTAATGTTAGTTGCTTGATTCAAATTCAAATTCAGAAAATTCTTTATTGCATGATCTTGTTTACAATAGGTCGGTCAATTCTGACACCGAGACAATGCCAGTTCTTCCGATGACTGCCGACGTCTCTTTCTTGAATGTTTGTTTACAACAATAATGTGAAAAATCCCTTTTTAGGGCAAGTAAAAATCTCCATGGTGCTGATTTCAAACCCCTTTTATGATGTCTACTTACAATGAAACAAGATACATACAGATCAGTGTGATTTCATTTATAATTTTGCAAATAAATTTGGGCAAGTGAAAAATGATGTTGGGCAAGTAAATCTTGGCTGCCACTGGGCCCAATGGGCAAGTGAAGTTGGTAGGTTTTTTTCGAGCCCTGTATTACAATCAGAATGAGGAACTTAGGCAATGGCTATATTTGAATAATGTTCACAGCCAATCATAGAATTCATGTAGAAAGGCAGGGTCAGGACAAACTTACGGCACGTCTTCATTTTCTATTTCAAAAGGTTCAGCTTGGATGGCCTCCATGGCTGTGGAGTAGTTGGCGATCCTCTGCTTCATCGACCGGCCTCGTGAGAAGGCTGCGGGGAAGACAACAAGTTAGTGCACGTGCTGATAGACTTGTTTTATGAATAGAAAATCTTTTATTTGTCCAATTAAGTTAATACAATTACAATGATGTGTAGACAAATGGGTCGACATACCTATGCATCGAATCAGAGTCCAATGCATATCTTCCAGCTGTTACCCTAATTTGTAATTTCTAAGATGCTTCATTTGGTTAAATATTTAAGTTGAGTAGGGTGTCTAGTGACTAGTATAGTATTTCTTATCTTATTTCTTATTTCCTCTTTCCTGCCATTCGGAGGCGAAGGCTTAATAAAATAAAACAATAATAAGACCTTCAATAACAAATCCTCCCCACTCAAGACTTCACTTATTATCGCTCACCAGCAGCTTCTTTTGCTTGGCTGTTTTGGCTTCAAATTCATGTATACGGTCTACATATAAGAGCGGCAGAATATTGATAAATTCAGTTGTATTAGTCATAATATGAGTAAATTTGGTAAGATTTGCTTTGTAGTAATAGCTGAGAATGCAGCTCTAACCAAGAGGCTTGTTCATTATAAACTTATAAATTGTACTTTGTTTACCCACACAAACCCAAGATGGGAAAACCTACCAATATATCAACATGATGATACAGATAATCTAAAGAGACGCTAAAAACTAATTGCTCATATAAACTTGTGTCTACATCATGTCATTCAAATTTCGAACCAAGCAGACTTTTAAAACCAACTTAATGCCAAATACACTCAGACAAATGTAGTTTTTTATCACTTTTCTGTCTAATTTAACAGAATATATTTAACGTGTGCTGATTGTACATGAAGATCTGACCGTACGTACAATACACGATGACTAAACATTTGTCGTGTTAAATTGCCCTCATATTACATGTTATCTATGTTTATATTATTTCTATTATTTTTTCAATTTTAATTATCTTTTTTGTTTATCTTTATGGCTGGTCAAACTCAGGCAGCATTGGTAGATCACCGTTAGGTGAGCTGTGGTTTTGTGTTCAATATCCTAGGTGACCTGCTCTTTGTTAAATTTAAGCCGTGCCAGAATAAAGAACCTGCAGCCTGTAGTACTTACATGCATTACACGCGGCCCCTTGTTGATCTAACCATATGTACAATACACAATGTACTTACATGCATTACACGCGGCCCCTTGTTGATCTAACCATATGTACAATACACAATGTACTTACATGCATTACACGCGGCCCCTTGTTGATCTAACCATATGTACAATACACAATGTACTTACATGCATTACACGCGGCCCCTTGTTGATCTAACCATATGTACAATACACAATGTACTTACATGCATTACACGCGGCCCCTTGTTGATCTAACCATATGTACAATACACAATGTACTTACATGCATTACATGCAGCCCCTTGTTGATCTAACCATATGTACAATACACAATGTACTTACATGCATTACATGCAGCCCCTTGTTGATCTAACCATATGTACAATACACAATGTACTTACATGCATTACATGCAGCCCCTTGTTGATCTAACCCTATGTACAATACACAATGTACTTACATGCATTACACGCGGCCCCTTGTTGATCTAACCATATGTACAATACACAATGTACTTACATGCATTACACGCAGCCCCTTGTTGATCTAACCCTATGTACAATACACAATGTACTTACATGCATTACATGCAGCCCCTTGTTGATCTAACCATATGTACAATACACAATGTACTTACATGCATTACACGCGGCCCCTTGTTGATCTAACCATATGTACAATACACAATGTACTTACATGCATTACACGCGGCCCCTTGTTGATCTAACCATATGTACAATACACAATGTACTTACATGCATTACACGCGGCCCCTTGTTGATCTAACCATATGTACAATACACAATGTACTTACATGCATTACACGCGGCCCCTTGTTGATCTAACCATATGTACAATACACAATGTACTTACATGCATTACACGCAGCCCCTTGTTGATCTAACCATATGTACAATACACAATGTACTTACATGCATTACATGCAGCCCCTTGTTGATCTAACCATATGTACAATACACAATGTACTTACATGCATTACACGCAGCCCCTTGTTGATCTAACCATATGTACAATACACAATGTACTTACATGCATTACATGCAGCCCCTTGTTGATCTAACCATATGTACAATACACAATGTACTTACATGCATTACACGCGGCCCCTTGTTGATCTAACCATATGTACAATACACAATGTACTTACATGCATTACACGCGGCCCCTTGTTGATCTAACCATATGTACAATACACAATGTACTTACATGCATTACACGCGGCCCCTTGTTGCGTAGACTCGTGTGACGTCGCTGGCTCTGTAGCACCACTGGCCTCTCCCTGCTGTCGACATAAACAATTTACAATTTATTGAATTTTGAACTTGATTTACCAGCATTAAACG
The DNA here is from genome assembly GCA_942159475.1 of Sthenelais limicola. Classification (NCBI taxonomy): domain Eukaryota; kingdom Metazoa; phylum Annelida; class Polychaeta; order Phyllodocida; family Sigalionidae; genus Sthenelais; species Sthenelais limicola. The sequence goes on along the minus strand of OW804094.1, from coordinate 160,178,137 downwards.
CTAGCACCACTAGACCTACACAAGGCTACCACAGATATCGTGTAACATGTATTCTCACTGTTCAATGTTATAGAGCGCTGATACCAACAGAAACAAATGTAAAACAACCAAGAATTTATTGTATTGACGTCCATATTGTATATTGTTTACTGTGAATTTAAAAACTTAACTTGTAAAAGTTGTAGAGACTCAACCTGAGTCAATGACCAAGGCGAGATTGTTCTTCTACAAGCTCATAATTATTATTGTATATGACTGGGAAGAGGCAGAAATCCTCCCATTAGCTGGAGTGACCCTCTTCCACAGCATTTAACCAAATGAATAAAAAATTTATTTAATTCAACATGTGAAGGTGTACTCACGCGGTCACGTATTGACTGGTCTAGGTTGTGGACACCCAGCAATAAACTGTAGTCCATGATTTTAAAACTTTGTAAAACCTAGAATACAAAACACACCATTAGGAGACTTCTTTTTATCCGCATTGCTCTGAAAACAACTTATCTAGAGTGAGTTAAGCCGTATTTTACCAGTGGGTTATTGGGGTTGTCATGGCAACCAAAAGATTACGCTGAAATTCAAATTTTTTTACTCGATTTTTTATTCTATTTTCATGATTGAAAGCATCCCCACTATATTAATTGTGGATTTACAACATGCAAGGCTCTGCAAAGTTATAAAAGGCTTTTTACTGGCTGCATGTACAAGGCTCTAACTTACATAGATCTCAAGTGATGTTACTTGGGTACTGATTTCCCCAAAATAATTATTTTAAGGAAGTGATTTTGAAGCTATTTCCATGCTATTCCATTTGGAAGATTGCACATGGTTCAACCCACTTCCTGCAGCTGAGTTTTACGACATAGCGGGCTGATGAAATGTCCAGTCGCAGAGTGTTCCCACCCTCTTAGTGTGCTCTGTTTCTCTCTAAGTGGGTGTGGGGGTCGGAATGTGGGATGGAGTAATTAAATAGAAACTATATTTAAACAGAATTACTACCCGTTTTAAACAGCGGGCATCTAGTATATAATAAATCTGCTAACTAACTTGTTGGTTTTAGTCGCTTAAAATATTACACTCCAATATTCACGCTCCCTCCACCAACTCGTTAGTTAACCTATATATATAACAGCTGTACACATTAACTACTCACCCTACAATCTCTCTCTATAGTTAACCTATATATATATAACAGCTCTACATCACTCACCCTACAATCTCTCTCTATAGTTTTGATGAGAGCGGTATAGGTGTCTGCCTCCAACATGAGTCCCTCTGAGTGGATGTCCAGGAAGTTCAGGTCCTTGTAGGTGGGGGTTGCTTTCTTCTGCTCACGACGCGAGGCTTTACGCTTGTACGTGGATCCCTTCAAGTCATACTTCTCATGTAGCTTGATACTGGAGGGCAGGAGGTTGTTCATGACCACGAACCGGATGTTCTTACCTCCACACTGGAGAACAAGCACATATATTAATATTCATATGTAGTGAACCTGCTGAAAAATGCCATTGCCTTTCGCGATGCTCTACCAACTGAGCTATCGCGGCGCAGGCTATCCTCAACAGGTCACAATGCCAGGTTCATCCACCAGGACCACTACACATACTTATATTTCCCTACACAATTTACACAATATGCAGCAAGAGGCAACCGTCAGCTCACTACAGCAGGTGTGCCACCATGTGGAAATGTACAGGTGTGCTCTAATATTAATGATGGATTTAAGACAACTTAGTGCTATCATTCTTTACAGTGTATCACTTCTGAGTTTAATTTACAGTGTATCATTTCTGAGATCATCATCAATACCTCATACAGTAGGTTATCCATAATCTCGCTCTCTATATATAAATGTGTTTATTTCCTTTATAAACAGATTACATCAAATAGGAAAAAGGATATTATACTTTCTGTGCCCTCACACTTCTTCCAAGAAACACATATTTACTTTTACTGATACATTTTGTGAAATTTATTATCAAACAACAACGACATCCCCTTAACAGCTTTGTTTAAAATACTTTGTTTAAAATACAATATCGTTTTACTAATTCCTTATTTAACAAGAAAAGTAAACAGCACAGAATTTGAAATGTTATGAATGGAACTTGGCCAGGCTGTGTGGGTGTGTGTGTGTGCTTGTACCTAGTATGATAGTTTTTTTTTGTTTTTTTTAAAAATTTTATTGGTCAAAGTTTCATACCATGATAATTCTCATTTGCCAATTGAAAACAATATTCCTAACAATCTCTACTATATTATTACATCTCGATCATCTCAACTACCTTACATTATACTTTATCTTGTTTAATCTGTTATTTTCTACTTTTCTATTTTCTACTAGTTGATGTACAGAAGTAAGGAGAAACAGTTCCTCGTTATTAATTATGGAAAGTAATTATTCATACTCTTACTTTGTGTTATAACCAAAGTTTAAAGCCTCAGTAAGACTTAATAATTGCAGAGGAGATTAGTCTGGTTTCTCTGCCCGTATATCCTGGCTAGAAGTACACACACAGCCTGACCAAGCACAGCCAGGAGCTGAACAACTATAAACATGATTATTGAACAAGGCAACATGTAGGACGCACAATGCGACGTGCTGCCAGCACCTGGGGGTGAGACATGTGCAGAGAATGAAGGCAACAATTAGAGAAAGCAGGGCTCCGGAGGCAGGTGCTCATTTTTCTTGTCACTACCAAGATTGAAGAAACAACAATTTTCGTTTGTCACTAAGAAAATTCTTTTGTCGTTTGTTACTTAATTTTCGCAATATGCACAGATTATTGTCGCTGATGACTATTAAGGGCTTTGTTGATTTGTCCATCAAGGTAAAGGCCATGTTGATTTGTCAAGAGCCCAAAAAGCAGGGTTAGCTAGAGGTCACTAAGGTACAGCGCTGTGGGTTCACTCACCTGGTAGCAGTAAAGCCCGTAGAACTTGGGTAACAATGTGCGCGGGTTCTGGTTCAGGTTCTGTAACAGACACGTTCAGCATTTAGCAAAAATAACCACATTATACAGTCCCTGAATTAACACATGTATACATCTGTTAGCAATAATAACCACATTATACAGTCCCTGAATTAACACATGTATACATCTGTTAGTAAAATAACCACATTATACAGTCCCTGAACTAACATATGTATACATCTGTTAGCAATAATAACCATATTATACAGTCCCTGAATTAGTGCAACACATCTATACAGCTGCACCAGGGTTTATGTGAAATATAGTGTTTTCTCTCGTCAGTCAAATATTGGTATATCAGCCTATAGTAGGCTGAACAGTGAGTGAATTTGATAAGGTTTTTCGGGTAATAACTGGGAATGCAGCTTTAATATATATTGAGTCTGCTATCATTTGTTTGCTAGGAAAAGTTTTTCCACCCATTCTCAATTTTGCCAATTATTCAGATTATAACCAGTTCTTTTGAAAATATTGAGGTATAAAAAGCACAATAATCACACCAAAGAAGAGACATTTTTACTCCACCCCCGCCACCCCACCCCGGGAAGACTTCTTTGTATAAGAAGACTAGCAGATAGCTGGGTGCACCCACCATGTAGTAGCCTGGCAGCAGTTTCTGCAAGAACTCCGCCTCCTTGTGCTGCACAGTTTTGATGATGAACTCGTCGTCGTTGGTGATGTAGAAGATGCTGCCGCTGGCGCCTGGGTTGGACAACTCCCGCAGCTGCTCATTACACAGCGACAACTAGTGGAGGACAAACACATTACTGCTGTTAGTACCACTCTACCCCGCATGGTGGTAAGCTTATCAACACTATAGAACTATTCACTGTTCCTTTACATAGACATAGATTAACCCCACAAATAATAGTTTAATGTATTTTTAACACTTTACACCTTTTCACTGTTCCTTTACATAGACATAGATTAACCCCACAAATAATTGTTTAGTGTGTTTATTCTCTCCATCAGCATGTACCAAGAAGTACATATACACTCTGTTTGAGACCTACTTAGAGTAAACATCAAAGCAACCCAATGTTAACCCTACCGTGAACCGCCCCAAGTGGATCTCATAGAGTGTACATAGATTAACCCCACAAATAATTGTTTAATGTATTTATTCTCCCCATCAGCACATACCAAGAAGTCGTCCGGCTGGATGCCAAACAGCTCACGGAAATAACGGAATGCAATCGGGGCATAGGTCTTAAACCGGAAGTCACTGTAGTGGTGCGCCGGCGTTAGGTTACTTCCCTCCCTGAAAGAAATGGGCTCTTCCTGTGACGTCATGCTTCATGTAGTGATATCATAACGACATCATCCATGTCTTCATAAACAATGATGACATCACCAATGACGTCAGAATGATGACGCTATGACGTCACTAAACAAAGGTAGCATCTATGACGTCACTAATAGATAATACAGAGATGCAGCATGTGCAGTAGTTGTGAGAATAAACTAGAGAATCACAGAGTGTGCTCATATAAACACAGATAATAATTCTATATTCATCAATAATCAATAATAATCATTAAATCATCATAATAAAGCGACCTGCAGCGGTAGCGGCGGGAAATTAAATCATGGGGAATGGGGGGTGGGGCGGGGGGGGGGCTTAGCCATTCAGGGCAATTTATAGTCACATGACTTCCTTCAAGCCAATGAGAAGTCAGGATAGAGGTCATGTGATGAGGGCAATAAAACAAGATGGCGGCCAGGGGGGAGCAGCGAATTACTCTTGCCTTGTTTCCCAAGGTTTGCCAAGGACGTCAACAAAACGCTGTATATGATGTCATCATGACATCACAAACCAGAAACTCTAAAACAACGCCGGAAGGATCCACTCTGAGAAAGTAGGGGGGTCAGGTTTTGGTTAGACCAGCAGCAAAACGGCAACAAAGAAAGCGAATGAACCCAGAGACAAGGATGAGGGGGGGAAGGGAGAGACGGGAGGGGGCAGTTAATACATAGTGAATAATTAGTAAACAACAAACTTAGACAACAAGATACACAGATGGACACCATGCGGGGGCAAACCACTCCCTCAAGTATTATTGAACAATAACCTCAATACTGCAGTATTTATTGAACTCCCTCAATACTGTACAATAATGCAGTATTTATTGAACTCCCTCAATACTGTACAATAATGCAGTATTTATTGAACTCCCTCAATACTGTACAATAATGCAGTATTTATTGAACTCCCTCAATACTGTACAATAATGCAGTATTTATTGAACTCCCTCAATACTGTACAATAATGCAGTATATATTGAACTCCCTCAATACTGTACAATAATGCAGTATTTATTGAACTCCCTCAATACTGTACAATAATGCAGTATTTATTGAACTCCCTCAATACTGTACAATAATGCAGTATTTATTGAACTCCCTCAATACTGTACAATAATGCAGTATATATTGAACTCCCTCAATACTGTACAATAATGCAGTATTTATTGAACTCCCTCAATACTGTACAATAATGCAGTATATATTGAACTCCCTCAATACTGTACAATAATGCAGTATTTATTGAACTCCCTCAATACTGTACAATAATGCAGTATTTATTGAACTCCCTCAATACTACAATAATGCAGTATTTATTGAACTCCCTCAATACTGTACAATAATGCAGTATATATTGAACTCCCTCAATACTGTACAATAATGCAGTATATATTGAACTCCCTCAATACTGAACACTAATGCAGTATTTATTGAACTCCCTCAATACTGTACAATATTGCAGTATTTATTGAACTCCCCCAATACTGTACAATAATGCAGTATATATTGAACTCCCTCAATACTGTACAATATTGCAGTATTTATTGAACTCCCCCAATACTGTACAATAATGCAGTATATATTGAACTCCCCCAATACTGTACAATAATGCAGTATTCATTGAACTCCCTCAATACTGTACAATAATGCAGTATTTATTGAACTCCCTCAATACTGTACAATAATGCAGTATATATTGAACTCCCTCAATACTGTACAATAATGCAGTATTTATTGAACTCCCTCAATACTGTACAATAATGCAGTATATATTGAACTCCCTCAATACTGTACAATAATGCAGTATGTACTGAACTCCCTCAATACTGTACAATAATGCAGTATTTATTGAACTCCCCCAATACTGTACAATAATGCAGTATTTATTGAACTCCCCCAATACTGTACAATAATGCAGTATTTATTGAACTCCCTCAATACTGTACAATAATGCAGTATATATTGAACTCCCTCAATACTGTACAATAATGCAGTATTTATTGAACTCCCCCAATACTGTACAATAATGCAGTATTTATTGAACTCCCTCAATACTGAACTTATCACAATGATGCAGTATTTATATAAAAGTAGCCACATAATATTCAATTTAGGTTCAAGTTTTTATGAAAATGTGAAAAATGGTAAATAGTTCAAACTGAGTACTTGTAAACTAATGATTATTAAATATCTGATTGCCTGGAGTCCAATGTCTCCAAATCATGTTTTTCATAGACTTAAACAATTACAAACCTTCAAAGCTAAAATGAGAGTTTCATCAATAATTATAGAATTCATATTAATAATAAGAGTGATACAATTAAACTAGAGTAATTTAATGAAGCTAATCTGGTATAATGGAAATATCATGCAGCAATCTGCCGGTAATAGAAGCAACCGTTTAATGGAGAAATGGTGAACAGGAGAACTTGAGGGGAATAATTACAAACATTCTCCAGCATTATGTAACCTAACTACATTATCATGAAAGCTAACTATATATTGTTGTAAATATCACAAAAGAAAGTGAAGGGAAATTGTGTTAAACATGGCACGGGGAGTGAGTGAGTAGTGGTTGATTAATGCAGACCATGACACAGCGATTGCCCAGTTTTGTCCCACTATAAATACTTTAGCTCTACCAGCTGCTGCCAAACAGGCAAATACTCATATAGTTTTAGTGGCCCGGGACAATACTTTTGTTTTGCCAGGAGCTAGAAAAAACTTAAAATTCTGCATTTGTCAGTGAGAAAATATCCGAAAAGATAAAGAAAGGGGTTAGGGATGAGAGGGCAGTCCCCCCGCGGCCCCACGTCCCCGCTGATGGTCAGGACCTGGGAGCATTAATTACAAGCATGACATACACCAAGTGGTGTATATCCACATGCAGTAGTACAAGCCATGCAACATGCAGCAACAACAACAACCAACATGGTGCAACAACCAACAAGGTGCAACAACAGCAACAGAAATTAGTGGAACACCACACAAGCCCTTACCCCTCTTACCCACCCGCCCTCACACCTCACATCTCACACTCTTGCTTATCAAGCAGGCTATTTACATCTACCCCTCCCCCCGCCCCCACACCATGCTGTTAGTACATCAGTTAGTACATAGCGTCTCCATCCTCCCCCGCCTCCTACTGACGACACTCCATACCAATGGCAGAGGTTGACGTCCCCAACTCCTTCACCACTTGTGGAAGCCCCAACTACATCCCAGTAACCAGGGAAACACAGTGAATGTCCCAAGTTCTCCATAGACAAGATTGAGAAAGCCAGGAAGTCTTAACTATGTCCCCACTCCCCCACCTAGTGTCAGGAATGCTAAACTAACCCTGGTTCCCCCTAGTGTCAGGAAGTCCAAACTAACCCTGATTCCCCCTAGTGTCAGGAAGTCCAAACTAACCCTGATTCCCCCTAGTGTCAGGAAGTCCAAACTAACCCTGATTCCCCCTAGTGTCAGGAAGTCCAAACTAACCCTGATTCCCCCTAGTGTCAGGAAGTCCAAACTAACCCTGATTCCCCCTAGTGTCAGGAAGTCCAAACTAACCCTGATTTCCCCTAGTGTCAGGAAGTCCAAACTAACCCTGATTCCCCCTAGTGTCAGGAAGTCCAAACTAACCCTGATTTCCCCTAGTGTCAGGAAGTCCAAACTAACCCTGATTCCCCCTAGTGTCAGGAAGTCCAAACTAACCCTGATTCCCCCTAGTGTCAGGAAGTCCAAACTAACCCTGTTTCCCCCTAGTGTCAGGAAGTCCAAACTAACCCTGATTCCCCCTAGTGTCAGGAAGTCCAACTAACTCTGATTCCCCCTAGTGTCAGGAAGTCCAACTAACTCTGATTCCCCCTAGTGTCAGGAAGTCCAAACTAACTCTGATTCCCCCTAGTGTCAGGAAGTCCAACTAACTCTGATTCCCCCTAGTGTCAGGAAGTCCAAACTAACTCTGATTCCCCCTAGTGTCAGGAAGTCCAACTAACTCTGATTCCCCCTAGTGTCAGGAAGTCCTAACTAACCCTGGTTCCCCCTAGTGTCAGGAAGTCCAAACTAACCCTGATTCCCCCTAGTGTCAGGAAGTCCAAACTAACCCTGATTCCCCCTAGTGTCAGGAAGTCCAAACTAACCCTGATTCCCCCTAGTGTCAGGAAGTCCAAACTATCTTCCCCTAGTGTCAGGAAGTCCAAACTAACCCTGATTCCCCCTAGTGTCAGGAAGTCCAAACTAACCCTGTTTCCCCCTAGTGTCAGGAAGTCCAAACTAACCCTGATTCCCCCTAGTGTCAGGAAGTCCAACTAACTCTGATTCCCCCTAGTGTCAGGACGTCCAAACTAACCCTGATTCCCCCTAGTGTCAGGAAGTCCAACTAACCCTGATTCCCCCTAGTGTCAGGAAGTCCAAACTAACCCTGATTCCCCCTAGTGTCAGGAAGTCCAACTAACCCTGATTCCCCCTAGTGTCAGGAAGTCCAAACTAACCCTGTTTCCCCCTAGTGTCAGGAAGTCCAAACTAACCCTGGTTCCCCCTAGTGTCAGGAAGTCCAAACTAGGTGTAGTCTTACAAAAGTGGGCCCTGCAAGAATTTAGAAATTGTCAATGTGTGGCGCTACTCTTCAACTATCTAGCACCCGCCGCCCCCAACTTCATACTTACTGAGCAATAAATACAACAACCACCAACAGGGCTGCACCAAAATACACCTGGTGGACAAAAGCTGAACAACTAGGTGAGCGATAAAAAGTGAAGATAAAGAAGAAAAGAGAAAGTGGGAAAATAGAACAATTTCCTTCCTTCCTGCCTCCTGCTCTTCCTGCCCTTCTGCATGTGAGAGCGGGGAGAACAGGGGGAGGAAGAGAGGAAGGAGAGGTGCACATAAGCGCGTCGTCACACCCTTACCTTGGGAAAAACACTGTCTCAACAATGGAAAAGTCTTGCAAGAGCAAGTCGCGTTTGGGTTTGGTGGAGAGGGAGGTGATACTCTGTCCGATGCCTAACTGCATGGCAGCCATCAGCTCCGACGTGGGTTTCTGGAGGAGAGACACACAGACAGACACACTTTATCTCGCTCGCTGCTCTTAAGCTTACCTGGGGAAAAACACACTTTCTACAATGGAAAAATCCTGGTGGAGTACGTCCCGCTGCGGCTTGGAGGCAAGACTGCCGATACTCTGTCCTAAACCCAGCTGTATGGCCGTCTTCAGCTCTGATGTGGGTTTCTATGGAAACAGTTACCATTATATAACAGTTATTGTGCTGGTGGGGGACACTGCAAGGCAAGGAGACAGCATCGGGGACATGACATGGATGGGGTAAGGTAACGGGGGGACATGACATGGAAGGGGTAAGGTAACGGGGGGACATGACATGGAAGGGGTAAGGTAACGGGGGGACATGACATGGAAGGGGTAAGGTAACGGGGGGACATGACATGGAAGGGGTAAGGTAACGGGGGGACATGACATGGAAGGGGTAAGGTAACGGGGGGACATGACATGGAAGGGGTAAGGTAACGGGGGGACATGACATGGAAGGGGTAAGGTAACGGGGGGACATGACATGGAAGGGGTAAGGTAACGGGGGGACATGACATGGAAGGGGTAAGGTAACGGGGGGACATGACATGGAAGGGGTAAGGTAACGGGGGGACATGACATGGAAGGGGTAAGGTAACGGGGGGACATGACATGGAAGGGGTAAGGTAACGGGGACATGACATGGAAGGGGTAAGGTAACGGGGGGACATGACATGGAAGGGGTAAGGTAACGGGGGGACATGACATGGAAGGGGTAAGGTAACGGGGACATGACATGGAAGGGGTAAGGTAACGGGGGGACATGACATGGAAGGGGTAAGGTAACGGGGGGACATGTCATGGAAGGGGTAAGGTAACGGGGACATGACATGGAAGGGGTAAGGTAACGGGGGACATGACATGGAAGGGGTAAGGTAACAGGGGGACATGACATGGAAGGGGTAAGGTAACAGGGGGAGGGGGTACAATACAGGGGAAGGGTAAGGAAACTGGGAGGAATTGCAGAGGGAACGAGAGAGAGAAAGGGAGATACAAGTGTAATACAAAATAGAATCTCCCCATAAGCTTCTAAGTAGGGCTGCAGTTAGGAGATGGGGGAGATGGGGGAGGAGGGGGAGGAGGGAAGGTGGTTAATAGGTAGGAATAACCAGGGAGAGAGGCTGCAACTGAAAGGAGCTGAAACATAGATGCAGCAAGTGTTAAAGACATTAGTACATCAGGTTGGGGGCAGGTAGAACCCGGCAGGTGGGAGGGGGTATATATATACCTGGAGGAGCAGTACAGGTAAGGCTGCCACACCCCACATCTATACAACACCTGTACATATATAGGTCTAGGGGTCGGTGGTGTAAGCTAGCCGTGGTATACAGCGCTTCATATGTGGGTAACTAGGGGCAATGTGGGGGTAACTAGGGGCAACATGGGGGTAACTAGGGGCAACATGGGGGTAACTAGGGGCAACATGGAGGTAACTAGGGGCAACATGGGGGTAACTAGGGGCAACATGGGGGTAACTAGGGGCAACGTGGAGGTAACTAGGGGCAACGTGGAGGTAACTAGGGGCAACATGGGGGTAACTAGGGGCAACATGGGGGTAACTAGGGGCAACATGGGGGTAACTAGGGGCAACGTGGAGGTAACTAGGGGCAACATGGTGGTAACTAGGGAAATCTTTGGGTGACTAGGGGCAATGTTGGGGTAACTAGCGGCAAAATGGGGGTAACTAGGGGCAATGTGGGAGTAACTAGGGGCAATGTGGGAGTAACTAGGGGCAATGTGGGAGTAACTAGGGGCAATGTGGGAGTAACTAGGGGTAAAATGGGGGAATTAGGGGCAACATGGGGTAACTAGGGGCAACGTGGGGGTAACTAGGGGCAACATGGGGGTAACTAGTGACAACGTGGAGGTAACTAGGGACAATGTGGGGGTAACTAGTGACAATGTGGGGGTAACTAGGGTCAATGTGGAGGTAACTAGGGTCAATGTGGAGGTAACTAGGGTCAATGTGGAGGTAACTAGGGACAACGTGGAGGTAACTAGGGACAACGTGGAGGTAACTAGGGTCAATGTGGGGGTAACTAGGGTCAATGTGGAGGTAACTAGGGTCAATGTGGAGGTAACTAGGGTCAATGTGGGGGTAACTAGGGTCAATGTGGAGGTAACTAGGGTCAATGTGGGGGTAACTAGGGACAATGTGGGGGTAACTAGGGACAATGTGGAGGTAACTAGGGTCAATGTGGGGGTAACTAGGGACAATGTGGGGGTAACTAGGGACAATGTGGAGGTAACTAGGGTCAATGTGGGGGTAACTAGGGACAATGTGGGGGTAACTAGGGTCAATGTGGGGGTAACTAGGGACAATGTGGGGGTAACTAGGGACAATGTGGAGGTTACTAGGGTCAATGTGGGGTAACTAGGGTCAATGTGGGGTAACTAGGGTCAATGTGGAGGTAACTAGGGTCAATGTGGGGTAAGTAGGGACAATATGAGGGTGATGCGAGAGAAACAAGGAGTGACATTGGAGGGGGAGTAGGGGTAAAATGGAACAAGTGAAGCAGTGTTAATAATCCAACATAGACAGCTGTATGTGTGTGTACTCATGTCCACTAACTTTCATACTTATTTAAACATTACCACACAGACATTCATACTTCTCTCCTAGCAACCCTTCCCACTAACTACCCAAGCCATGCTGTTCACAAACACATTGTGAGGCATCTTCTACACTTGTACATATGTTATTGCAATATAATCCTATATATTGTATTCACAAAGAGCAGTAACCAAGTACCAACAGTTGTTGGTACAGACTTACAGTGATGTTGGGCATCGGCCACGTGAGGGTGATTGGGGTGAGAAGGTCCTCTTCCCACCCACCGCCTCCTCCTCTTCCTCTCATCTCCTCTTCATCATAGATACTATAAATGTTCTGCGCCCGTCCCCCGCCTCTCACTTCCACCCCCGCTGCTGCACGCTGGATCTCTCCGTAGCTCCAGAAGGACATGGATTTACTGACGCCCCGTACTGGTGGTCCATCCAGCGTCCACACACTCAGTAGTGAGGGATCCTCGCCACCCCTGGAATGTCCTCCCTGCCCCTCACCACCCCTGGAGCGTCCTCCCTGCCCCTTGCTAGAGTAACCCTCATAGTCTGGGGAGGGGTGGGGGTCCTCCTCTCCACCCCTCTGCACCCCATCATACAGTAGGGAGGCATCCTCTCCATGCCCCAGTATGGGCTGGATGCTGCCCTGTGCTGGTGCAGGCCTGGGTTGACTGAGGTACACACGGTAGGGGGAGGGTGCACTGTGGTGGGAGGGTACACCTACAGGTGCACTGTGGTGGGAGGGTACACCTACAGGTGCACTGTGGTGGGAGGGTACACCTACAGGTGCACTGTGGTGGGAGGGTACACCTACAGGTGCACTGTGGTGGGAGGGTACACCTACAGGTGCACTGTGGTGGGAGGGTACACCTACAGGTGCACTGTGGTGGGAGGGTACACCTACAGGTGCACTGTGGTGGGAGGGTACACCTACAGGTGCACTGTGGTGGGAGGGTACACCTACAGGTGCACTGTGGTGGGAGGGTACACCAGGGTTGTCTATAGCTGATACACTGTGGTGCAGGGCAGGTGCAGGGTGCTGGTAGAGACTGTCACTGGTCCAGTCACGTCCATAGGCACCCGGGAGTTGGTGTAGAGCAGAGGTGGAGACAGAGTGAGCGGGGTGGCACTGCGGGGGGACGGTGGTACCACCGCTACATTCAGCACACCAACAATCCCTCACTGACGTAGTCCTGCACTCACCATACAAGGCATGCTGGGATACACTCCATGTGTTGAACCTGTTGCCATGGGATACCACCCTGGAGGTGGTGTGTGTGGGTGAGAGTACACCGGCCCTCGGCCCCACCTTGCAGGTTGCAGTGTGTGTGGGTGAGACCACCCCGGCCCGCTGTCCGACCAGTTGGTGTTGTCTCCATTGGTCAGGGTTGAGTATGACAGGTACAGAGCGCACACGGTGCATGGGGTGTCCCTCAGGTTTAGCCTTCATCTTGGTGACCGGGTGCGGGGAGCCGCCCATATCTCATGCACAGGTCTCTATAGTAACACTTATAGTTAACGTGTGGTACATGTCCACCTGTCTCTATAGCACAGTTAACGCTGGGTACATGTCCACCTGTAGGGTCCCTAGTGTAGTGCGTTATGACAGGCACAGGGCTTTTGCACACAGGATCCTTGTCTTGTCTTGTGTTTGTCCACTAGGTGGCGTTGTGTGTGGGTGTAGCAGTCCTCCTCTACAGGGATTATTATACCTAATAGCACTCTGTTCAGTTTGTAATTGATCGAGACGTTGGGTCAAATCACACGACACCCCAAAGGTGGAGTGTGATTTGACCCAACGTCTCGAGCAATTACAAACCGAACAGAGTGCTGTTAGGTATCAATAAGAACTTGATTTTAATAGTATTTTACCTTACTTTCCATCAATCTTGTGGATATTTGGCTCAAATAGCACAGGTGCTATTTGACTTTTCAAATAGCACCCCTGAATAGCACCCCTGAAACCACATACATATGTAATAACTACCAATACAGAACATGAGGTGGTGTGTATAGCACACATATATATTATATAGCCCCACAGTAGGTGGAGGAGGGAGACCAAGGACAGCCAGGGTTGGGGGTAATCTCCTCCTCCACCCTGAGCTGTAGATAATCCCTAGATTAAGCTGGATTAGCTACCAGACTCTCACACACAAGGTCATGCACTGCCTCTCTGTGCTGCCAGCCGCCACCGCCGCCGCCGCTAGCTAACGTGGGAGTATTTCCCCCCATCCACCTGTACCCACCTGTCCATCACTCACCCTATCTGGGATCTATCAATACATGTATCTGTCTAATACTTGATCTATCAATACATGTATCTGTCTAATATTTGATCTATCAATACATGTATCTGTCTAATATTTGATCTATCAATACATGTACCTGTCTAATATTTGATCTATCAATACATGTATCTGTCTAATATTTGATCTATCAATACATGTACCTGTCTAATATTTGATCTATCAATACATGTATCTGTCTAATACTTGATCTATCAATACATGTATCTGTCTAATATTTGATCTATCAATACATGTATCTGTCTAATACTTGATCTATCAATACATGTATCTGTCTAATATTTGATCTATCAATACATGTATCTGTCTAATACTTGATCTATCAATACATGTATCTGTCTAATATTTGATCTATCAATACATGTATCTGTCTAATATTTGATCTATCAATACATGTATCTGTCTAATACTTGATCTATCAATACATGTATCTGTCTAATACTTGATCTATCAATACATGTATCTGTCTAATACTTGATCTATCAATACATGTATCTGTCTAATACTTGATCTATCAATACATGTATCTGTCTAATATTTGATCTATCAATACATGTATCTGTCTAATACTTGATCTATCAATACATGTATCTGTCTAATATTTGATCTATCAATACATGTATCTGTCTAATACTTGATCTATCAATACATGTATCTGTCTAATATTTGATCTATCAATACATGTACCTGTCTAATACTTGATCTATCAATACATGTATCTGTCTAATACTTGATCTATCAATACATGTATCTGTCTAATACTTGATCTATCAATACATGTATCTGGCTAATACTTGATCTATCAATACATGTATCTGTCTAATACTTGATCTATCAATACATGTATCTGTCTAATATTTGATCTATCAATACATGTATCTGTCTGTCTAATATTTGATCTATCAATACATGTATCTGTCTAATACTTGATCTATCAATACATGTATCTGTCTAATATTTGATCTATCAATATATGTATCTGTCTGTCTAATATTTGATCTATCAATATATGTATCTGTCTGTCTAATATTTGATCTATCAATACATGTATCTGTCTAATATTTGATCTATCAATACATGTATGACTATCTGTCTAATATTTTATCTATCAATACATGTATCCATCTGTCACTGGTAGAATGTACAGAGAGATAAACTTCTCCCTCACTTCTGTCCCTAGTTCCTCCTTTCCTCTGTCCTTATCCTCACATAATCTGAAACCCTTCTTTTGTAATCATCTATAACTGTCTCTCTCTCCTCTCTGTCCTCACATCTCTCTCTCCTCTCTATCCTCACATCTCTCTCTCCTCTCTACCCTAACACCTGTCTCTCCTCTCTACCCTAACACCTGTCTCTCCTCTCTACCCTAACACCTGTCTCTCCTCTCTACCCTAACACCTGTCTCTCCTCTCTGCCCTAACACCTGTCTCTCCTCTCTACCCTAACACCTGTCTCTCCTCTCTACCCTAACACCTGTCTCTCCTCTCTACCCTAACACCTGTCTCTCCTCTCTGCCCTAACACCTGTCTCTCCTCTCTACCCTAACACCTGTCTCTCCTCTCTACCCTAACACCTGTCTCTCCTCTCTGCCCTAACACCTGTCTCTCCTCTCTGCCCTAACACCTGTCTTTTCTCTCTACCCTAACACCTGTCTCTCCTCTCTACCCTAACACCTGTCTCTCCTCTCTACCCTAACACCTGTCTCTCCTCTCTACCCTAACACCTGTCTCTCCTCTCTACCCTAACACCTGTCTCTCCTCTCTACCCTAACACCTGTCTCTCCTCTCTACCCTAACACCTGTCTCTCCTCTCTACCCTAACACCTGTCTGTCCTCTCCTGTCCTCACACCTGTCTCTCCTCTCTACCCTAACACCTGTCTCTCCTCTCTACCCTAACACCTGTCTCTCCTCTCTACCCTAACACCTGTCTCTCCTCTCTACCCTAACACCTGTCTCTCCTCTCTATCTTCACATCTCTCTGTCCTTTCTATCTTCACACCTGTCTGTCCTCTCCTGTCCTCACATCTCTCTATCCTGTCCTGTCCTTTCTATCCTCCTGTCTCTGAAACCCATCCACTGTAATACCTATAACTGGTCAATAATCCATGCGGCATGCAAGGGTTAAGGGCTCGTTATAACTTCACTGTTATGCCCCCACCTCTGCCCCCTGGTGGCACTCAGGTTAATCACCTTCTGCCCTCTCTAATCACTGCCACACACGCTAGGTGGCGGCAGTGGTGGGGCCACACAGGGTCAAGGCCACTCTGTAAGGTCAGGCATAGGTACATGTAGGGTTGATATGAAATGTATCTGTAAAAACTACCGACAGCGATAACTCTTCTATTTTACCCTTTAGGAGTGGGAGGGGGCAAGAATAATACCCTTAACCCTAGTATCCAGGGGGAGGGGGAGCTGTAGATACCTATAGCCTCCATGGGTGCAGCAGGGATTATCCAGGTGTTACTCCAGCAGGTGTAGTATACTACCGTGGTGTGGATGGCAGGGAAGTATACTGCATCCAGAAGCAGGCTTATGTGACCTTGCATGAGGCCACGCTGGTTCACACCCAGGGTTACATCCAGGTGTAGCAGGCACTGGTGGCATCTTAGATCCTGGACAATGAAGGACACATTGGAACATAGCAACAAACGCTGACAAGTGTGGCCTGGAAGGTTGTGTGATATGTGTCTAGTGGGTAGAATACAGCATAACGTGTCTAGTGGGTAGAATAGTCCATAACGTGTCTATGGTAGAGACAAGGCTTATATATAAGTCTCCTCCTCCTGTTCCTCAGCTGCTTGCATGTCCTCCTCCTTCCTGCAGTGTACTACACGTACAGGTGATACTGGAGGAACTGCCTCCTCCTCCTTCTGTTCCTCCTGCTTGGTGCTGGAAGTGGTGCCAGTGGTAGAGGTGGTGGTAGAGGTGGTGCTGTGGAGGTGGTGGTGGTGGTGGTGGATCAATGAAGCAAGACTTGACACCCTGGAGGCGGTCTAGTGCTGCCACCTGGGGTGTAGCGCCCACACTAGAGCTTACACATACCACCACTAGGTGGAAGCACTAGTCATGGACCTTTGGAGGCAATACAGAGTGGGGCTAGATGCCCTTCTATACACTACCACTATCTTTCATTTAGAAATATGTTTGTCGTATTCGATAACTTGCATAACTAGGGACATTTGTGTGGAATACCAGAGTTCTATATTCCTTAGATTATTTGATATCTGTTGATGTATGTGGTAGGGATTCCAACGGGGGAATTTAAATCTGAGAGAGGCAAGTAACTTGACAATAGAGTGCTGCCATTGGAGCATGGTGGAGGGGTGTGAAGTAGGAGTGAGTCAGGAGGTACATGGTCACATATATATACCCTGTCCCAGCCAGGTGGTAGTACTTAACTAATTAAGATAAGATGCATACAGGCGGCGAGACCTCGTCCAACTGCCATGTCTGAGAGACTATAGTGTGCTGGAGGCACCCCACGAAATTTGAAGTTTTAAACTCTTATATATTCCAAATACTTGTATTTCATACATTAATGCTCCCAGGTATTGGTTAATGGCATAATGATCCAGAACATTGTTGAAATTCAAGCGTATGTCAAAAGAATCAGGAGCTCAGCGGCAAGTGTCACTTTAAACTATGAGGTTCCTAGAATCCTGGATTCTAATCCCATAGTGACTTACTAAACGCATCATTCACCTCCCACCCAGTGCCGGCTGACTGGGTTACCCAAGGCCGGCCATGATATACGCATGTAGAAGAAACATTGCTAATATTTGAAAAGAGCAGGGTATTGTATCCTGTTAGCGTGTTTCCTCTCTCACCCTGATAGGATCAATATATACAAAAAGTATGGTGTCAAAACAGGGCGCAAAGCAACCGATCCCCGACCCCCAACCAATCTAAGACATTAAACACACTCAGCCATTCCCTCTTCCTCCATACACACACACACACACACACACACACACACACACCAGCATCTCACACTGTTAACACAACTGGTTCTACCAACACACTCTGAGTAATGAGGGTTCAGTAGTAGGGGGATGTGACGTCACATCTATGACGTCACTGACAATCACCTTGCCCTGACAACCCATGACTGACGTCACAAAAAGACATAATTAGGCTGTGAGACGCATGTCCAGCGTTCACTGTCAGCAGGATTTACTTTACTGTCACAATTTCACTCTAAACCTGTTCCACATTCAGCAGAACAAAACGGTTGCACGTCAGTGGGCAAGGTGAGCGTCCCCTACACTGAGGTTGCTATGGTAACAGCATAAACAAGCTAGCAGTAACAACTGAGTAAGAATTGAGTAACAGTATTATGTTGTATGCAGACATGGCCAAAACTTTACAACTTTCACCGGTCCTTTTTCACTGGGCAGTTGGACCGGTGAAGCTGAAGTTTCCCCGGTCAAGGACGGCGGTCCAACAGGTTTCACCATGTCTGCTGTATGCAGCAAGTTGTATCATCTACAATAATTGCAGCAGTAACAGCAGAGTTGAGTTGCACATGAGAAGTGAGAAATACAAACTTGTGTCCAACTTGTGTTATATTATGAAGTGAAGCAGTTACAACATGTGCAACTGCTCCAACAAACCTCAGCTTCTAGTTGCCATGAGAATATATACCGTATAACCTCCAATAATTCCCAGGACGGCTATTAAGTCAATCCCCTTCTTACCCCGGCAGTTATTAGAGCCCCCGGCGTTTATTAGAATCCCAGCGCCTATTAACAAGTGGCCTGAACTCATATCCAGGATATCTCTTTCCATTACAGACATATAAGATAAGGTAGTATTGGGCAGCCATTAGCAACTGTATTGAGAGAAAGCTTGTCATCACAAGGAGTCAATTGACCATTCCCACCCCCACCATCCACACAGGGACCAGACATGGCAAAACCTGCCGGACCAGGGTCCTTGACCAATGAATGACATGTCGGACCAGTGAAACTTCAGTTTCACTGGTCCGACTGTCCAGTGAAAAAGGTCTATGCAACGTTGGAGAAACCTTTGGAGGACTGGTGAAACCTTTGGAGGACCGGTGAAACCTTTGGAGGACCGGTGAAACCTTTGGAGGACCGGTGAAACCTTTGGAGGACTGGAGAAACCTTTGGAGGACTGGTGAAACCTTTGGAGGACCGGTGAAACCTTTGGAGGACCGGTGAAACCTTTGGAGGACCGGTGAAACCTTTGGAGGACCGGTGAAACCTTTGGAGGACTGGTGAAAGTTCTTAAGTTTTCGCCATGTCGGCAGGACTACCACATTCACACCTAGCACTTATTAGAATCCTGACAACTATTAACAAATATCACTGATACCCCGGCAGTAATTAGATCCCGGCCATTATTGGAATCCTGGCAATTATTGGAGGTTATACGGTAATGCTACAGTGAATTACAGCAGGCTCAGTAGGTTCTATAGTGGAACACACACCAAATGAGTAAAACTAAGTTCAACCCTATAAACAGCCTCAATTCCACCAACACTACTCTTACTCTACAAATTGGCAACACTTAAATATATTTTGAAACTATATTTATGGGGAGGAGCAAACATGCCCCCTCCCCCGGTGGAAATTATATATATGGGGAGGAGCAAGGTTATCACTTGCCCCTACATGCCCCCCCACCCCCCCTGGTGGAGACCTGCGTACCTTCTTGTAGGTGACCTGTCCATCCTCGGCCACGCGCCGATGTCCAATCTTGCGGTCACGCTCATGTCCCTTTGGTGTGAGGGCACCCGGCGTCTTGGGTCCAGAGCTGGTCGACGTCATGCTCACCTGCGGCAAGGAGAGGGCAGAGTTAGAGACAACGGGCAAACAGCAAAACAGGAGAAATGCTGGAGGAACTTAAATTAAAGATGGGAGATGGGACTGCAGATCAAATAGCGTAGATTGTGATGAAAAAAATTTAAAAATAAATAACATAAATGTTTAAAAACACTTAGTATTGGAGAAACAATATATACACACATGCAATAACTTGGAAGAAAGGTAGAAAATGATAAAATTAGAAAAATATTATATGTAGATTGTGGTACAAGACATTAGTACATGATGTACCAGTGCATCAGTATTATACCTCCCCATGTATAGACATTGAGTGACAATATAGTAGTAATGTGGCACAATAGTACAACATGTAGCAGCAGCAGGGCCTTATATAGCACCAGTAGCATCAATATCAACATGCTCAGGTCATGGGAGTGCCAGAGGTTGGGGTAGATAAACCTGGATTTAACAGGAGCAAAAATAGCTCCAAAATGCAGGAGTGTAAGACCCGCAGGAAGCATAAACTTAAGAGTTGGACTGGTCACAAGCCGCAACTTCAGAAAACCT
This sequence comes from Sthenelais limicola, assembly GCA_942159475.1. Lineage (NCBI taxonomy): Eukaryota > Metazoa > Annelida > Polychaeta > Phyllodocida > Sigalionidae > Sthenelais > Sthenelais limicola. The sequence continues at coordinate 160,157,559 of OW804094.1, read as the reverse complement.
CCCATTGTCCATTGATCAGTGTTCCTCAAAACACAGATGCAGGTCAATATGGCCTGCGTAAACCAGCCGCACACAGACTAATACATTACAGGGCTTGAATATTTACTTGCCTGGGGCAACTAAAATATGTCTCTGGGCAAGTAAAATTTAATGCTAGTTGCCCAAGATTGGGCAAGTGAAAATCGTAGGGGAAAAATATGAGATAACATTGAGGTACATTATCAGGGTTTCATAATGGGAAATTTATCTTGCTGACTAGATTCATTGAACCCAAAAATGTACCACAGAACAATCAAATGCCACCGATTGTTAATAACCAAGTTTTTTGGTAAGGCAACATGCCATTAAATATTTTGTTAATAGAAATTATACGTTAGATTGGTGTGTTTTTGAATCTTAATTGTGCAAATGAATCTGGGCAAGTGAAAAATAATGTTGGGCAAGTGAATCCCATAGGGCAAGTGAAGTTGGTAGATTTTTTTCAAGCCCTGACATTAGCAAACTAGCATAAAGGACATTGAAACCTCACATCATTTAATGAAAATCTTTAAATGGCGTTTCAGCAAAAGAAGCGATATGTTTTGCTCAGCGACCACAGATGGCCTCATATCGTCCCTTTATTTCTATATTTCAAAACAATCCTATATTTTGGCATATTTTCCTATGTATTCTATACTTAGTAATTTATACTACGGATTTCCTTGAAATACCTCATGAATTAGTGCCGGGGTTAAGTCTGCTATTTCAGTGGAAATGCATTAAGTTCTATATTTGAATTACCTCCTGGTCTTGATTTAACGCCAGGTAAAAATTTCTCGAGTGAATAAGCGCCGGGAGGCGGTAATTCCAAGGAAATACAGTATATATTTATTACTTGAAATTTAGATGAAAAGGATTAATTGGTGTTAAAATGGCTTTAAGTGCTGGTACTGAATACACAATTATAAAAATAAGCATAATGTATATTTATAACTTAGAGGCAGGGGGGGTGGGTAGAATGTATGTTTATAACTTGGAGGCAGGGGTGGGGGGGGGGGTAGAATGTATGTCTATAACTTGGAGGCAGGGGGGGGGGGGGGGTAGAATGTATGTTTATAACTTGGAGGCAGGGAGGAAGGGGTGGGGAAGAATGTATGTTTATAACTTGGAGGCAGGGAGGGGTAGAATGTATGTTTATAACTTGGAGGCAGGGGGGGGGGGGAGGTGGTAGAATGTATGTCTATAACTTGGAGGCAGGGGGGGGGGGGTAGAATGTATGTTTATAACTTGGAGGCAGGGGGGGGGGGTAGAATGTATGTCTATAACTTGGAGGCAGGGGGGGGGGGTAGAATGTATGTTTATAACTTGGAGGCAGGGGGGGGGGTAGAATGTATGTTTATAACTTGGAGGCAGGGGGGGGGGTAGAATGTATGATTATAACTTGGAGGCAGGGGGGGGGGGGTAGAATGTATGTTTATAACTTGGAGGCAGGGGGGGGGTAGAATGTATGTTTATAACTTGGAGGCAGGGGGGGGGTAGAATGTATGTTTATAACTTGGAGGCAGGGGGGGGGGGGTAGAATGTATGTTTATAACTTGGAGGCAGGGGGGGGTAGAATGTATGTTTATAACTTGGAGGCAGGGGGGTGGGGGGTAGAATGTATGTTTATAACTTGGAGGCAGGGGGGTGGGGGGTAGAATGTATGTTTATAACTTGGAGGCAGGGGAGGGTAGAATGTATGTTTATAACTTGGAGGCAGGGGGGGGGTAGAATGTATGTTTATAACTTGGAGGCAGGGGGTGGGGGTAGAATGTATGTTTATAACTTGGAGGCAGGGGGGGGGTGGGGGGTGGGTAGAATGTATGTTTATAACTTGGAGGCAGGGGGTGCGGTAGAATGTATTTTATAACTTGGAGGCAGGGGGTGGGGGGTAGAATGTATGATTATAACTTGGAGGCAGGGGGGGTGGGGGGGGTGGGGTAGAATGTATGTTTATAACTTGGAGGCAGGGAGGGGTAGAATGTATGTTTATAACTTGGAGGCAGGGGGTGGGGGTAGAATGTATGTTTATAACTTGGAGGCAGGGGGTGGGGGTAGAATGTATGTTTATAACTTGGAGGCAGGGGGTGGGGGTAGAATGTATGTTTATAACTTGGAGGCAGGGGGTGGGGGTAGAATGTATGTTTATAACTTGGAGGCAGGGGTGGGGGGGTAGAATGTATGTTTATAACTTAGAGGCAGGGGGTGCGGTAGAATGTATGTTTATAACTTGGAGGCAGGGGGTGGGGGGTAGAATGTATGTTTATAACTTGGAGGCAGGGGGGGGGGGGGGTAGAATGTATGTTTATAACTTGGAGGCAGGGAGGGGGGGTAGAATGTATGTTTATAACTTGGAGGCAGGGGAGGGTAGAATGTATGTTTATAACTTGGAGGCAGGGGTGGGGGTAGAATGTATGTTTATAACTTGGAGGCAGGGGTGGGGGTGGGGTAGAATGTATGTTTATAACTTGGAGGCAGGGGTGGGGGGGGGGGGGGGGTAGAATGTATGTTTATAACTTGGAGGCAGGGGAGGGGGGGGTAGAATGTATGTTTATAACTTGGAGGCAGGGGAGGGGGGGTAGAATGTATGTTTATAACTTGGAGGCAGGGGGTGGGGGTAGAATGTATGTTTATAACTTGGAGGCAGGGGGGGTAGAATGTATGTTTATAACTTGGAGGCAGGGGGGGGGTAGAATGTATGTTTATAACTTGGAGGGGGGGGTAGAATGTATGTTTATAAGCAGGGGGTGGGGGTAGAATGGAGGCAGACGGGGGGAGGGTAGGCAGGTAGGAGTGTGACAAGAGATAAAAGCACAATACCACAGCCTCACATATCACCACGGTTACTACACCAAGGTTACAAGCAGCATACAAGGCAGTGCTCTACAACTTACTAGTCGAGGTCGGTTGGCAGGGTCCGACTCTGATGTGGAAGTTTTGTGTTGTGTCCTCACGGTGCCGTCCTTGATGAGGCAAACAACACAGAGCATGAGTCACACACAGTAAGCAAGGATATCTGGCATACAGGCCATAACGTAGAGCCGTAACATGGAGCCTGACATATATATATATACCCATGGTACAGGCCGTAACGTAGAGCTGTAACATGGAGCCTGACATATATATATATATACCCATGGTACAGGCCGTAACGTAGAGCCGTAACATGGAGCCTGGCATATATATATATACCCATGGTACAGGCCGTAACGTAGAGCTGTAACATGGAGCCTGGCATATATATATACCCATGGTACAGGCCGTAACGTAGAGCTGTAACATGGGTACCTGGCATATATATATACCCATGCTACAGGCCGTAACGTAGAGCTGTAACATGGGTACCTGGCATATATATATACCCATGCTACAGGCCGTAACGTAGAGCTGTAACATGGAGCCTGGCATATATATATATACCCATGGTACAGGCCGTAACGTAGAGCTGTAACATGGGTACCTGGCATATATATATACCCATGCTACAGGCCGTAACGTAGAGCCGTAACATGGAGCCTGGCATATATATATATACCCATGGTACAGGCCGTAACGTAGAGCTGTAACATGGAGCCTGGCATATATATACCCATGGTACAGGCCGTAACGTAGAGCTGTAACATGGAGCCTGGCATATATATATACCCATGGTACAGGCCGTAACGTAGAGCTGTAACATGGAGCCTGGCATATATATATACCCATGGTACAGGCCGTAACGTAGAGCTGTAACATGGAGCCTGGCATATATATACCCATGGTACAGGCCGTAACGTAGAGCTGTAACATGGAGCCTGGCATATATATACCCATGGTACAGGCCGTAACGTAGAGCCGTAACATGGAGCCTGACATATATATATATACCCATGGTACAGGCCGTAACGTAGAGCCGTAACATGGAGCCTGACATATATATATATACCCATGGTACAGGCCGTAACGTAGAGCTGTAACATGGAGCCTGGCATATATATATATACCCATGGTACAGGCCGTAACGTAGAGCCGTAACATGGAGCCTGGCATATATATATATACCCATGGTACAGGCCGTAACGTAGAGCCGTAACATGGGTACCTGGCATATATATATATACCCATGGTACAGGCCGTAACGTAGAGCCTGGCATATATATATACCCATGGTACAGGCCGTAACGTAGAGCTGTAACATGAGTGCAGTCTGTACCAATGATATATAGCCGTAACTCATGTTAACACATAGCAGCAGCATAATGACATAGAGCTGTGATACATGAGACAAAGAGCCAAATCTACCTGTGCTACTCAGCAGCAGCAGCCAGTACTCATAAGGCTGCTATACATGAACCTACGGGAGCTGCTGGGGTTCATGGGTCGCCTATATCACACTATCTACATACAAGCTGGCGCTAGCACTAGGCCCAGTCAGTGAGGAATAATTCACTTCTAGGACTAAATACTGGGCCCTGCTGCTGATGCGCTGAGTTGTATGTGTATTGTGTGATGTAGGCATGAAGCAAGAGACTTGGGGCCAGAACTCAGTATAACTAAACATGTTCACTAGTCTACCATTTGTCAGGTTATTGTGGGGAAATATTATGTTTATTACAAATCTTAAAAACTGTAGTTCCAGAATTGAAAGGCTGATAATAGAGAGACAGACACCTCCCCCCCCCCCCGGCCGACTGACTGACACAGTTGTACGTACATGTGTCTGCGGCATTGTTTCACTATTTACTCTATGGTGATGCAACTTTAAAGTGACCCAGGTTTTCCCAAATCGCCGTTTTTGCTGCCCGGGACAACCAAAACGTCAGTCCGGGCAACTAAGAAAACACATGAGGTTGCCCGTTGGGCGACCAGCTTTCACCCACTGTTTTCTCAGTGGAGCAATAACTTTGTACCACCATGTTTATGCTATAATTAGAGGGTCGCACAGACAACTACAAAGAAACATGCAGGTTTTGTTTGGAATTAAAATCGTATCAAGTTATGTCTGTGCCTGCAATGTCTACCAACCATCGTCTTAAAGTATGATGTCATTAAACGTGAAATTAGACAATATTTAATAAGATTTTGATATGTAAGATTTTGATAAAAAAAAAGTCAACTGTTAAAAGAATCAACTGTTTCCTCACACAATGTATCAGATTTTTTATTGTATAAAGTTTAAATGAAACGATATAATTATTAAGCTGTTTAAAAAAACATCATATTGTAAATAATTGGATTCTTTTGGGTCATTTATTAGATAAATTTTTATCTGAAAGGTTTATGTAATTGGAAGGGATTCACTTTGCCTGACTGAGCTGAACAACCAACATCAACTCCCTCTGACTTATTCATTTAATTTAGTGCCTGAATTACTGGGTGATTCTCCACTATTTTACAATATGTTTGCTTGGTTTAAATATCTTGTAACAAAAGATCCCGGGCAACCATTTTTAATGGCTGGGCAACCAGCTTTTTGGTCCGGGTTGCCCACCGGGCAACCACATTTCTGAGCGATTTGGGATACCCTGATTAGTCAATCCTTGTAAATTCGTCTCTGGTAGAACTTGCTAAGACCAAAAAAATATAGCTGTGTTTCCGATTTATCTAGCTGAAAATAGGTCGGAGTGGGGGGGATAACGCTTTTTTTTTTTAGGAAACCAACTGAAAGAAATGTCTATTTTATAACAATAGTTTTTTTAAACTAGGAAAATGTGCCTTTTGACTGTTTCGGGTTAGTTTCGGGCTATTATTTTTTTGTTAAAATCAGGCATGGTCAACATTTTTTTAAGGTAGGGGAAGGTTTTTCTAGATGGGGAGGGAGGGGGGTTAAATCGGAAACACCTATTTCTTTCTTTTGGCCTAAGGCCGTATATTATTATGTTACAAACATATTCTGCTGAGAAGATATAATATATTGTTCCATTAAAACCCATTAATTAATGATTATTTATAATGAGTGGGAATCAGCCTCTGCTTTTATAAAAAAACAAAACAATTTCGAGGAATTATTTTAAAGTCTATTTAGAAAAAATAAATATGAAATGCCATAAAAGTTAATTAACCTTAAGGAGCTGGAACACATTCATAAATGAAATATTCATATTATTATACGTTTATTTGGAGAATGTAAATTTATATGTTTATTTGGAGAATGTAAATTTGAACAACAGCCGCAGACTCCCGTCCTTTTGGTTTTACAGCTGAGTATAAAAATACAAAATAAATGAAATACAAAACAAGAAGACGCTAGCGATTACTTACATCCAGTGGAGGGGGTCGCGGCTTCTCCTTCTCCTTCACTGAAAATAGAGAAAAAATAAAAATAAATATTGGAAAAAGAAGAGTAAGAGTCATATAGGTTGTATTAGGTTGTAACTAGGAGAATGAACCCCAGTTACAGCTGAACCGAGTACAGTGGAACCTCTCTATGGAGACCACCCTTGGGACTGAATTATTGTTGGTCTCATAGCGAGGTGGTCTTTTTAGAAGGCTCTAAATCTAATAAGAGGAATAATTCGGGACTGGGAAAACTATTACAGACAGCAGTATGCAACATTACAGACAGCAGTATGCAACATTACAGACAGCTGTATGCAACATTACAGACAGCAGTATGCAACATTACAGACAGCAGTATGCAACATTACAGACAGCAGTATGCAACATTACAGACAGCAGTATGCAACATTACAGACAGCAGCATGCAACATTACAGACAGCTGTATGCAACATTACAGACAGCTGTATGCAACATTACAGACAGCTGTATGCAACATTACAGACAGCTGTATGCATCATTACAGTATGCAACATTACAGACAGCCGTATGCAACATTACAGACAGCAGCATGCAACATTACAGACAGCTGTATGCAACATTACAGACAGCAGTATGCAACATTACAGACAGCAGTATGCAACATTACAGACAGCTGTATGCAACATTACAGACAGCAGTATGCAACATTACAGACAGCTGTATGCAACATTACAGACAGCAGTATGCAACATTACAGACAGCTGTATGCAACATTACAGACAGCAGTATGCAACATTACAGACAGCAGTATGCAACATTACAGACAGCTGTATGCAACATTACAGACAGCAGTATGCAACATTACAGACAGCTGTATGCAACATTACAGACAGCAGTATGCAACATTACAGACAGCTGTATGCAACATTACAGTATGCAACATTACAGACAGCAGTATGCAACATTACAGACAGCAGTATGCAACATTACAGACAGCAGTATGCAACATTACAGACAGCAGCATGCAACATTACAGTTAGCAGTATGCAACATTACAGACAGCAGTATGCAACTTTACAGACAGCAGTATGCAACATTACAGACAGCAGTATGCAACATTACAGCATGCAACATTACAGTTAGCAGTATGCAACATTACAGACAGCAGTATGCAACTTTACAGACAGCAGTATGCAACATTACAGACAGCAGTATGCAACATTACAGACAGCAGTATGCAACATTACAGACAGCAGCATGCAACATTACAGACAGCAGCATGCAACATTACAGACAGCAGCATGCAACATTACAGACAGCAGTATGCAACGTTACAGACAGCAGTATGCAACGTTACAGACAGCAGTATGCAACATTACAGACAGCAGTATGCAACGTTACAGACAGCAGTATGCAACATTACAGACAGCTGTATGCAACATTACACAGTATGCAACACTACAGACAGCAGTATGCAACATTACAGACAGCAGTATGCAACATTACACAGTATGCAACACTACAGACAGCAGTATGCAACATTACAGACAGCAGCATGCAACATGTCATCATTAAGACTAACTTGAACAAGTTTGTATTCCATCCACCCAACTAGCACATACAATTTGTTCAACTCGAATACTAAATTGTACATGGAAAATTCTTGTTCATGGTCCAAATTCCTCAAATTAATATTTTCACCAAACAAACATCTTGGGCAAATTATATTTGAACGATTCATTGAGATATAATCACATTATCAGGCTGACCATATTTTACATTCATCGTGTAATAAATGCAATAACAGTCGAAGAAGCATGAATATCATTAGGGTGAAAGTATAGGCTCTGCTGAGTTAATATAGTGAGGGTCGTGTTTATCTGAACATCCCCCCCTCCCCCCCACCCCCGTCCCTCCACAGAGCTATGTGTACACACACAAGATAAGCAGAGATAAGGTCATGAGTGTACCATGAGGACACTTGTTAGACACCTCTCTCTAACATCTCCTCCCCCTTCTATACCATACACCTCTCTCTAACATCTCCTCCCCCTTCTATATCATACACCTCTCTCTAACATCTCCTCCCCCTTCTATACCATACACCTCCCTCTAACATCTCCTCCCCCTTCTATACCATACACCTCTCTCTAACATCTCCTCCCCCTTCTATACCATACACCTCTCTCTAACATCTCCTCCCCCTTCTATACCATACACCTCTCTCTAACATCTCCTCCCCCTTCTATATCATACACCTCTCTCTAACATCTCCTCCCCCTTCTATACCATACACCTCTCTCTAACATCTCCTCCCCCTTCTATATCATACACCTCTCTCTAACATCTCCTCCCCCTTCTATATCACACACCTCCCTCTAACATCTCCTCCCCCTTCTATACCATACACCTCCCTCTAACATCTCCTCCCCCTTCTATATCACACACTTCCCTCTAACATCTCCTCCCCCTTCTATATCATACACTTCCCTCTAACATCTCCTCCCCCTTCTATACCATACACCTCTCTCTAACATCTCCTCCCCCTTCTATATCACACACCTCCCTCTAACATCTCCTCCCCCTTCTATATCACACACTTCCCTCTAACATCTCCTCCCCCTTCTATACCATACACCTCTCTCTAACATCTCCTCCCCCTTCTATATCACACACCTCCCTCTAACATCTCCTCCCCCTTCTATACCATACACCTCCCTCTAACATCTCCTCCCCCTTCTATATCACACACTTCCCTCTAACATCTCCTCCCCCTTCTATATCATACACTTCCCTCTAACATCTCCTCCCCCTTCTATACCATACACCGCCCTCTAACATCTCCTCCCCCTTCTATATCACACACCTCCCTCTAACATCTCCTCCCCCTTCTATATCATACACTTCCCTCTAACATCTCCTCCCCCTTCTATACCATACACCGCCCTCTAACATCTCCTCCCCCTTCTATATCATACACCTCCCTCTAACATCTCCTCCCCCTTCTATATCATACACTTCCCTCTAACATCTCCTCCCCCTTCTATATCATACACCTCCCTCTAACATCTCCTCCCCCTTCTATACCATACACCTCCCTCTAACATCTCCTCCCCCTTCTATACCATACACCTCTCTAACATCTCCTCCCCCTTCTATACCATACACCTCCCTCGAACATCTCCCCTTCTATACCATACACCTCCCTCTAACATCTCCCCCTTCTATACCATACACCTCCCTCTAACATCACCTCCCCCTTCTATACCATACACCTCCCTCTAACATCTCCTCCCCCTTATATATCATACAACTCCCTCTAACATCACCTCCCCCTTCTATATCATACACCTCCCTCTAACATCTCCTCCCCCTTCTAACATCTCCTCCCCCTTCTATACCATACCTCTCCCTCTAACATCTCCTCCCCCTTCTATATCATACACCTCCCTCTAACATCTCCTCCCCCTTCTATACCATACACCTCCCTCTAACATCTCCTCCCCCTTCTATACCATACACCTCCCTCTAACATCTCCTCCCCCTTCTATACCATACACCTCCCTCTAACATCTCCTCCCCCTTATATATCATACACCTCTAACATCTCCTCCCCCTTATATATCATACACTTCCCTATAATAACAGATCTCTCCCACCCCCTCTATATTATCTCTTTCTGTCTCTTGTCTCTCTCCTCTCACTCGCTCACAGTCTCTGTTTAAATAATCTTCTCTCCTGTCCCTCCCACTGACTGTCGGTATGTCTGTCTCTCCCACTAACAGTATAATTATAGAATAAAACATGGGGGTATATTGAGAAGTGGACAGCCTACAAGCTCAAGAGTTTAGAGATACAAGGCACATTTATGTTCAGCCTAACTGATCCTAGCATGTGCTCATATAATTATATTATATATTATATGTTAATTTAATTTAGTGCGGTAGGGACCCCTGGAAGAGCTATGGTTGTCTGACATAGAAGGAGGACACTCATTTCCAGGAATAATATTATTTGTTGAAATGTATCTCGTAAAAACTGGAAATAAACAATATACATAGCTTACATGTATACTTACATGTATACAAGTTTATTAATGTTATTAATGTGACAATTATACGATGAGTAAATTTATGAGAAATGTTCACCAATATAAGACAATCTTCAAGATATCAAAAGGGAGCAATTGCTACTAATTACTAGACTGTCAAAATGTCACTCGTGTCTCTAGGTCTAGGGCGACGGTTACCCCCTACACCCCCTCCCCTCTTCCTTTTAAATAGTGACAATACACAATAGTGACAATAACAAGAGAAAGAAGTCTTGCCAGACTCGAGTGGTTACTGTATAATAGAGCTCACTTCTTGCACATACATCAATATATCAACAAATAACTAACAACTCCTTCACGGAGAAATGTGTATCCCCGTACCTCCATGATAATAAGGTGGGTATGAATAAAACAATAATGATAATTCTTCCTTCCTCCCATCACCCTCTCCCGACTCCTCCTCCATCTTCTCTCTCAGTCACAGTCACTGTCTCAGACAAAATTACGTAAGTCTAGCCCCCCAAATATCACCCACTACTCCTATTTCTCTCCATAATTCCACCTCTGTCCCTTAAACCTCAGCACACCCATTCATTCACAGCTTTGGTAGAGGATTCTGAGGCTTCCAAGGACAAGTAAACACAAAATAATTCACAACATTATCTCCCCAGACTCCTGTCAACACTGACAGTCTCACAGACACCCGAGATGAAGTAGTCTCTGGAACATCAGCTAATTTCTCTTATTCACAAACTTCCAGCCACGCACAAACACCATACACCGGTCAGCAAACATTTTATCTACAAAAGTCCTTCGTTATTTACGAATATATAGAGAAGAAAAGGCTTACCGGGCTCTTGTATTCGGACATGTTCCTTGGCTTTGGGGGGCCCCGCCGCCGCCGTCGCCATTTTCTATGTGAGACTGATTCGCTTTGGTGGGAGGAAGAAATCACAAATTCTTCATCAGCGCAAAATTCGCGTAGCTATGGCACTCATTGTCTCCTTGCCCTAGCCTTCCTGTAACCGGCGGTAGATGTGCCGGGGGTTTAAGGTAATCACATGGAATTTTAGGCAGATATTTGAGGGTAAATTTACAGTTTCTCGCTACTTCCTACAGCCAGCCATTGCTTCACGCATGAGCGTGACGTCACACGCTGGTGGCGCTCCCAGCGGAAACTTGAGGAACCAGCGTTGGTGGCGCTGGCTGGTGGCAATGAGAGGAGGAGCGGGAATTGCGGCTCTATTTGCATACAATGATACATTCGTATTTAATATTTTTAATGAGCTAAAACTTCATGACAATTATTCTCAGACGAAGCTGACGGTCAAATTAATCATAATATAAAAGAAAGGTTTACAAACCGAAAGGTTTTAAAACCACATCATACGGCGCTGTGTGAATTACTATTCTACAATAGTCCAATTTCCCGTCCAATTTTCACCATTGAATCTTTATTCCGTTTATAAAAGTATTGGTACAGGAATAGGTCAGAAACTTCTTCAGAGCTTCGACCAGAAATACATTGAAAACATAATAATTTGATACATTTTTAAACAAGTTGATAAAACATTTTAAGAGAGATTAATATTGCAATTCACGATAGCACAGTTGGCATGTTTAGCTATAGGTCTATATAGGCCTATGTCTGCTTTGTTGCTTGTAACATATGTTGTACAACGTTGTAATTTTGGATAAAATAGTCCAAATTTGGTGAAGTTTTCCTGACATTCTCTTCTTTCTATGTTTTGTGAATATGTTCATAGGTCATTGTCTTCTCCTGGACATTTTCTAGATGTAACTTCTACCAGTAAAATATTGTCCATTTGAAAATAAATAAAATGAAACATGGCAGGTAATTATTAGACATTTTATTTGCCTTCAGATGTGGAACAGAAAGAGGGACTGAGGCTTCTACCTTCATGGTAGTCACCCGACTATATATTGTGTAGGAAATATTTCAGACTCTGGCCTACATTTGGTTTATTATTCAATTTATTCTCAAAACACTAGCAGGTCACGATCCTTGTTTCAGGTCTTCAGATGTTCTTATAACAACAGTTACATTACTTCACATAGTTGCGGTCATCTATAATTATGTCCTACTTGAACAAGGTCAAAGTCTAGGTCTAACTGAGAGACACAGAGATGTAATTAAATTGTTGGCTAGTATCTCATGGACATATAGGATAACGATTAGAGAAGTGGCAAAATCAATTTATTTTGCCGACCAAGATAGTTTTGTGCCTATTTACAATTATCATCACGGTATCTTATTTTATTTTGATTAGAGATCTATAGACCTAATCTCCTTTTGCCAAAATTAACGATTATTGTTACTGTGCCCAATTTGTTCATGTTTTTTTTTAATTTTAAAAAGGTAATCAAAATATGGAAATGATGTATATTATATTGTGTTCTTCATCCATACAAGTACTTCCCAGTAACCAAGGGAACAGCTGGAAGATCTGGGAATAAATCCTTGATGGTTCTCAGAAGCCTGTCGACTTGTTCGTCAGAAATTGTAAACCTTGATGAATAAAATATAGTTTTATTCCATTCTATTCTATTCTATTTTAAGTAAATTACGGCTGGTGGAATTATTGAACCTTACAATGTGCCTGCCTGGTGGATCTATTATTATGGTAACCATTGTCTAGGCGGTGTGCTCTACCAATTGGAAACACCCTGAGGTGACGCTCTACACCCAGCTAAAATAAAATCCCCCCCAAAATAATTCACTGATAATATTAAATATATTATTTTGTGATAATATATGCGCCGCCAATGTCCGTGATATACACGGCTGGGGTCAGACCTGTAAGTAAAGTCTAGATATACCGTGTTTAGAATTAATCACTGCCTTTGCAGTCTTGGGAGTAACTACTAACGGCAGAGATTTACTTCAGGCCGGTTGGTGCACTGTTAATGTGTAATTTCCCGGCTTCGCCCCGGGATTATAACCAAACAGTGCACCACCAGCCCCTCAATATTGGTCATTGATTCTGACACGGTATTCTATTACATTTGTTTAACACACCTTTACACCGTGACATTGATGGAGACATATATATTACACGTCCCATATGAGGTCCGTTTTAGGAAAATGAGTCATAGGTCGCAAAATATGGATTTTGAGATATCGCCATAATTGAAAAGAGGAGATCAGGCCGATTCTAATGATAGTAAACCGTAGGATATCTAATAAGTATTTCTATATTTTAAATTTGATAATTTTATTTAAAAAAAAAAATGTTTTAATGTTTCTTGATGGGTAATTACCAGTAATGTAACTAAATATACTCCATACAAAGGCCTTCAAAACGCAAGGATATATTTAATACAATGTCTTGAAATTTGTTACATGAATTCATGTGACTAACAGTGCAAAAATCTAAATAAATCAGAACATTTCAATAAGAGATCTTGTGAAAAAATCACTTTGAGAAATATCAATTTTGCGACTTGTGACTAATTTTCCTGGAACACGTCCCATATATATACAATATATTACATGTTTACATATATTCCACTTTATTAGTTCATCTCATTTACAGTAACAACTGGAAAACCTGGAAAATTCCAGAAGCTAATTCACCTTTTTGTCAATCTTTTACCTGATATAATGTAACTTGGCAAATACATTATCTTTAAATCAAACGAAATAACCATGACCTTGGTGAGCGGTAGCGTAATAGCCCCCCCCCCCCCCCCCCCCCCCACCCACCTCACGCGCTCCCACATTACACACACACACATAACACACACATAACATCACTTATTATCCTGTCCATCCACGGGACACTTGGGCTGCGACTGTAGTTATAGTTAGCTATAGTTGTTATGTTGCGGTATAACCTATAGCCTACATAGCATATAGTCTACTAGTTATCCAGTCACCGGACGGTGGCGCACCCTGGTGTAACAATATCACACCAATTGACGGTCGGTATCCAGAGGGTTAGTGGCACCAGATAACAACAAAGTCAAAGAACTCTTAAATTAACTAGAATATGATACTGTTTGCTGGATAATGAAACGTTAGGCTATTTAAAAAGCCTTCGCCATCACCGTCCCCCGTCCCCCACCACCATGGCAGCCATGCACCCGGTCCCGTCGGCCCGTGTACATGGCACGCCGAGTAACGTTTGGAAGGGGTGATCCCATTGGCTGAGAGCCTAGCTGAAGGTTGATGTAACGCGCCCTGTGATTGGTCGATTTTTTCCCCGGAGAATACCGAAGATGCGATGCCGAGTGTTACCGAAGATGCCATGCGGCCGTACGCAGGGTAAAATATCTGTTCATGCTTTAGCATAGGGGTCAGGGAATCGGTTATTTCTCACGTATTATACCAGAAAGACCTTGTTGTATTGGAGGCAACCTAAGTCTATACATTTTCCCTAGGCCTGGAGACATTGTTTGGGTCAATGGGATGCCGGGAAGTAGTAGTTTCACACGATCGATGCAGAGTCGAGTATAAAGCTGGCAGTTCGAAATAAAGGGGGCGTGGTTAAAATCTTAAGCGGTATGACCTATATAGGCCATAAATATGGCCACTTTTGACGCCAAATCGTCCAGGACGGATTTATTTTCACGCGGATACATTTCCGCGCACCAAGTACCGTACTTTGACATCTTTTCGCGCGGATTTATATTCATGCAGCTAGGAAGCCTCGCACCTTGTTTATGCAATATTAAAACTTTCACACAGGATTTATTTCTCAGAATTTCACGCACAAAAGTAGGGTCGGTGCGCTAGAACAGCGGAAATAAATACTGCGCGTACATCAATAAGTGTACAACATAGTTCTCCCAACTTACATCTATCTGTCTGCCCTCCCCCCCCCCCTCTCTGTCTCCCCTCACCCTCCCCCTCTCTCTGGGTCCCCATTCGCGAATCAACTTAAGGTAATAATTACCTCGATCTTCTGGAGAGACTTCATGTGGGAGCTTAGTGCAGGACAATACATTGTTTCCAACATAGAATATGCCTTTAGACTAAGTAAAAGTGATGATAATATAAATAATTCGAAAACTAACTTGAAATAACTTGATA
Source organism: Sthenelais limicola (assembly GCA_942159475.1). Lineage (NCBI taxonomy): Eukaryota > Metazoa > Annelida > Polychaeta > Phyllodocida > Sigalionidae > Sthenelais > Sthenelais limicola. Next base: position 160,142,196 of record OW804094.1, on the reverse strand, counting down.
GTAGCCTACACAGTACCAAAATAAAAGTGAAAATTGAAAGATCAGCCATATATAGAGGAGCAAAACTTTGGAACAGCATAAAAAACAAAGTCAAATCGTATGGATTAAACGATTTCAGGGTTTTCCCGGGGGTTTTCCTTAGGGAATATATCGTAAAGAGAGGAGAGGGAAGGGCAGTGGAAGGGGGAGGGAGAGGGAAGGGCAGTGGAAGGGGGAGGAAGAGGGAAGGGCAGTGGAAGGGGGGATAGTTGACCGCCAATAATGGGTAATTACCTTCCTAACTGTAGAGATAGGAGAGGGAAGGGCAGTGGAAGGAGGGGGAGTAGGGGGGGAGGATAGTTGACCGCCAATAATGGAATGTTTCTTACAATTTGTTGCACAAGTAGAAATGAGTCTCGTTCTCCTCCAATATTATTATTTGTGATATAGATAAATGACAAGAAGTTACAAGCTTCATAGAACACTTATATTCGCACGTAAGCCACACACCAACACAGTAAATCTGTGAAGGCGGGTTCACCTTATTTATAACGCTTTCCTATCGCAGTTTTTAGAAGGGGTCCTTAGTGATATAATTCAAGCCAATGTCAGTCATTAAGATACGATAAGATAAGAAACTACTTTATTCATCCGACTCGTCGAGCATATAATATGATATTAATGCAGAAAATACAGATAAATAGGTAGACAGACTTTTAGATTAGATCCAGATCTCGCGGCTGTTACCTTGACCAGAACAGAAGAGACTAAGAATTTTGAGTTATTTCTTACTTAGCAGGGGTCCTTAGTGGTATAACTCGAGCCAATGCCAGTCATTCATCCTATAATTATTCACCTACACGCCGCGCCGCCAGGGAGCGCCCTATCAGTGCCTCCCCCTGTGAGCGGCACCGCGCACTGCCTGCTGGGAAAGTATGATGTCCGCCGTGGTGAGTGCAGCGCTGTCTCTGCCCCGCGCACCGCATATAGCTATAAGCTCACAGAGGGCGGCAAGATGACTCGGGCACAAGGTGTGTGTGTGTGTGTATAGGGGGGGGGGGTATGGCCGCTCCTATCTCTTGACTATTGACTATTTTCTTTATAACACTATTGTGCTCATGTAGAGAATCATCGGAAGTCAATGACTGAGATGATATTGTTACTCTACCTCAGAAGAATGTATGACAAGTCAGAAGGGGAATTGAAACCTCCCAATTTGCAGGAGATCCCCTTTGATTGGCAATGAAAACTTGCAATAAAATGTTTTTTCAATTCAATTCAATTCAATCTCTCCTTCATCCCCCGCGTATCGGGCCAAAAAATCAAATATTTGAAGATATCTCCAAATATTTGCAGATATACATGCCTACTTCTGCAAATATCTCCAAATAATTGAAGAGGTTGTCAATATACTTACACACTTACGCACATAATTACAGAGTTTGACGGCATATTTAACATTTAATTGCGCAAGTTGACAACCTCTATAAATATTGAGTCATTGGCCCGATGGCTCGCCATACCTGCGCAGCCTCTCCAGGGTCATCTGCTAAATTTACACCTGTAAACTGGATAAAAGTAAAAAGGCGGGTAAAAAACCACATTTATGTACATGTACTCACAGGAAGCGGGGAGGAAGACATTAACAGAAGCAGTATAATTATTGCTTGGATACGCCGCGCACAGTAAACAAAAAGAGTTCCTTAATTAGATGGTAGTGGCTGGGAATAGTTTCATTTACAGATATAACATGTTTCATAATAACAACATAGCCGTCCAACCCTTCATAAACAAAGGGAGAGTACATTTGAGGATAAAACAAATTCAATACATGTAATTTGATACTCAGTAGAGGGGGAAAAGACCAGAGAGTCGGGCAAGCTAGTACATGAAATGGAAGGAATCGTTTTTCCCTGAAGCAAATGTGTTTTATCTTTGACAATAATGAACTATAGGGGATTTGCATAGCCGCCATTTTGAATCCTGATTTTCATTGAATTATGGGACTAATGATACTGTGTAAAATCTATAGAAAACATGTCATGTTCAGCATGGAATATCCATCAATGCTCTGGTGTCAATATCCATGTATTATACATGTTTCCATGACGCAAGTCCCCATGCATCTTTCTCATCTGATATGCATTTGGTTTCCATAGATTATTTATACAAGCTCTGATATTGGTGAAAACATTTTTGCAATTTTGGATAAACTTTTACCGAATATTTGTATGTCAGATTTCAACAGAACCCATCCCAGCATGCACTGCAGTAGACCTGCGCAGTGGCACATGCAACTCCCCTAATATGACGACAGAACCCCGTGAAGCAAATGTGTTTTATCTTTGACAATAATGTACTCTATTGGGCAATGTTGAATATGGTTATGGATTAATCCGCCAGGTGGCAGCCCTGAGCCCTCAAAGCTTGGATGAGACCAGCGTCAGTGAGCAAACAGCAGCCGTCGGTAGCAGGCAGACCTCAACCAGAAACAAGCCTCAAGCAGAAACAGACATTTGTTTCTTTACAAAAGTTGAATAATAAAAAGTGGAGCAAATACATCCCTACGGACACAGCAACGTTTAATCAACGCTTATTAAGCACTGCAGGCAGTGCTTAATAAGCGTTTTTTGACCATCGAAAATGATACAGTTATTAAGGGCTGCATTTGCAACGCTTATTAAGCACTGCATTTGCAACGTTTATTAAGCACTGCATTGGAAACGTTTATTAAGCACTGCATTGGAAACGTTTATTAAGCACTGCATTCGAAACGTTTATTAAGCACTGCATTCGAAACGTTTATTAAGGACTGCATTCGAAACGTTTATTAAGCACTGCATTTGAAACGTTTATTAAGGACTGCATTCGAAACGTTTATTAATCCCTGCATTTGAAACGTTTATTATTGCTGTATTTACTATCATATTCAACTAATAAACGCTGCATTTGCCAACGTTTTATAGTGGCTGCAATTGATGCAGTTAATGGGACAATGGCTTTATTTCATTCAATCATCATTTTGGTTTATTCATCCATAGTCATATAACATGATTTTTAACTGGTTGTCTTTGGCAGATTCCATGCATGCCCTTGAAGTTTGTGCCAATTCCTAGGTAGTTTTTTCAAGGGTTCCTGAAGCATCTGGAAGAAATAATGCATGGTCTTAATATAGGCCTAGACTAAAACTAAAACTATTTACAGTTGAATTATTTTATTATTAGATCTTTTCTTAGCTGATCTTAGTATATTATAAAGAGAATGATAATAAGGGCGCTATGGATGATTACTGTGAATGATGATGCATAGGATAGCTACAGCATAGTGAAATCTAAACCAGAAGAATTGTCTGTATTTTAAATACTTACTAAGCGAGGGCCCTCATGTGATGAACTTCTAAGCGCCTTGCATCAATTACCTCCAACGAAATTCTGAAACTTAAGAATACAGACAATGAATAAAAGAATATACAGATAACAGTAAAATATATATACACAATGTATACAATACAGTTCATGTTTCCCTGCTTGATATTAGATCGTCCTGTGATTAAACTCGTTATTGGTTAAAATATGCTCCACACTGGTTAAACTGAGTAGCCAGCACATGTGTATATGGTTGCAGCTCAGAGTAAAATGCAAGATGCACCAAGGAATGCATGCGTCCTCATGGGCTGCTCAGAGGAAAATGAGTCTGCAATGACTGGTGGACGGTAGTCACGGCAGTGACCAGTGTAATATGATGGAATCTCCCGCTAGGGGACATGCAGCAGCACTAGCGCCATGAGTGTAGGGTGCAGGGTCACCATATGCATCTGTGTACTGAGTTGACCAAAATGCATTTACATGTTCACTTTAGCCCAGACTTTAGCATTATTACACATGCAAAAATCGGAATGAATAAAATAATTCCTCCCCACTTATTCAGTTGATAGAACATTGCCCTGTTATGGTATAGTAAGAGAAACAATGTAAAGAAAACATAATGAGTTTAACACAGCTAGGCTATAATAGTATAAAGCAGTACATCCCTATCTAGTATCTATGTACCTACATCGGGTAGCTTTGGGTTGACTTGAAAACATATTTTAAGATATACTTACATTGTTGCTCACTGTCCACATTTGAATGATGGTTAAACGATGCACTTGCATCCAAACAGGAAAGTGCATATATCAAATCGAATTGATATATCCTTTATCCATAAAACGTGTCTGCAAGTAGGCTGTTTTACTTCTGCAACACCTTTGAGTTTTGAGGGACAAATCTAAAAACCCAATCCCCACATTGTATGCTTATATATCATCGATAATACAATACAATAGAGACTTCTTATATGAAACCCATATTAGCCATTACACTGGAAATCTGAACTTACATTAAAGAGCTAAAAAACATGTAGTATTTGCTGATTAATACCACGTTACTAAGACCGGGAGGAGAGGGTGCAGGCCGAATCTAGGACGAATATTAAGTGAACTATATTCGTATGAATTGTGAATATACAATGACAGAAGTATTGAGTTGGTTATGTATGTATGTATAAATAGCAATACAAATAAACATAAATAGAGTGTCTGATTAATGAAAGTCAGTCTAGCCAGTGCACAGAACTGAGTGTTAGGTGAACGCTGCATCAAGCAGTGGTGAGCAACGCTTCAAAAGTGGATAATTTACGCTGCAAATTCAGCGCTTCAGCGCGGTGGTCTCCAGCGTTTATTGAGTAACTTTTGAGCGTCGGCAGCGCTGGCAGGAGTAATTAAGCGTCCAGCAGCGCTTATTAGCCGCTGTGTGTCCGTAGGGATGTATACATAAATAAATACGCCCGCTGGACGCCGCTACTTATTCTGTGTCAGACAATATTCATGTGGTGTTTGCTTTCGTCCACTTTGTGAATAATTTATACTGAATATAGTGGATGTGGTGTAATGGGATACGTTGAATAATCTATGTGATTACCCAAGGAGGAAACCCACAGATGAAAATGAACATCCCACGACCACAGGTACTCCTCAGGACTGAAGGCTATATGCCAAACGGTTAAAACACGCTTCTACGGCTGGGCAGAATAACTGACCCTATTATGTAGATTAACAACTATCATCTTTCTTCTTACACTAATTACTAATTACTTTTACTCATGCACCACTCCTTTCCTCCCATAGTAGTAGCACTAAACGTGACAGCCCCTGGCGGAAAATCATGGACAATGCTAGATAATAGTCTCCGTGAGCTTGTATATCCTTATCACTAATGGCTGTATAAATATGTTAAATAAAAAAGAAATAACAAAAAATAAGCACTTCTTTACGTTGAATAGTCTATGTGATATGAGTACTTCTTTACATTGAATAATCTATGTGATATAAGCACTTCTTTACATTGAATAATCTATGTGATATAAGCACTTCTTTACATTGAATGATCTATGTGATATAAGCACTTCTTTACATTGAATAATCTATGTGATATAAGTACTTCTTTACATTGAATAATCTATGTGATATAAGCACTTCTTTACGTTGAATAATCTATGTGATATAAGTACTTCTTTACATTGAATAATCTATGTGATATAAGCACTTCTTTACGTTGAATAATCTATGTGATATAAGCACTTCTTTACATTGAATGATCTATGTGATATAAGCACTTCTTTACGTTGAATAATCTATGTGATATAAGTACTTCTTTACGTTGAATAATCTATGTGATATAAGCACTTCTTTACATTGAATAATCTATGTGATATAAGTACTTCTTTACGTTGAATAATCTATGTGATATAAGTACTTCTTTACGCTGAATAATCTATGTGATATAAGCACTTCTTTACATTGAATAATCTATGTGATATAAGTACTTCTTTACGTTGAATAATCTATGTGATATAAGTACTTCTTTACGTTGAATGATCTATGTGGTATAAACACTTCTTTACGATAGGATCATTTATGAACTATGTAGTGGTAACTATAGTAATGGTGAGCACAGTCTGAGCATAGCACGTTATTGTATAATGTCTGGATACAAACACACAAGCCGACACACCAGCCGTCTCTCTCATCTATTGTATATTTAAACTACATCTGTATCCCTGCCAGGAACTACTGGATGCTAACCTCATGTCTAGGTTTAAACTTATATCCTTTAGTGAGGGATTGGTGGGAGGAATTATGTAAACCAGGAATATAAGGAACATCACATAATTTCTTCATGGCGAGACAAAAACTAATTTATATCATTGTACTTTATTAATGGGAAATGGTCCTGAGAAAAGTGTAACTGTTACATAATGTTCTATTGCTGAATAACATTTTGTTTACAAAGGTTGATTTAATAGCGGTACGTTGTAATACATGCTACAGAGAAGAGATACATTATAGAGAATGAATCAATGGATGGATCCCATAATAGATGACAGAGTACAATGAAGGCAGAAGTAGCAAAACTTGTTTTATTTCATTCAAAATACACACAAACACCCACCACATGAGGGCAGGGTGATCCGGCGTCTCTAAATGTGTTATTCCTGTAGAAAACCTCAAAAGTGTCTAAATACGTTTATCTGCCGTTGGGGAATACATAGTGATATACATTGTGTGATTAGTTGTAAGTAACATGTAACAGTCCCTCACCGTTATTTTACAGTGAATCGTTGTACACTGTAAGTAACATGTAACAGTCCCTCACCGTTATTTTACAGTGAATCGTTGTACACTGTAAGTAACATGTAACAGTCCCTCACCGTTATTTTACAGTGAATCGTTGTACACTGTAAGTAACATGTAACAGTCCCTCACCGTTATTTTACAGTGAATCGTTGTACACTGTAAGTAACATGTAACAGTCCCTCACCGTTATTTTACAGTGAATCGTTGTACACTGTAAGTAACATGTAACAGTCCCTCACCGTTATTTTACAGTGAATCGTTGTACACTGTAAGTAACATGTAACAGTCCCTCACCGTTATTTTTACAGTGAATAGTGGTGATGTCATAGAACAGTAAAGAACATGTAACCCTGCTTAACCCGCCCGTCCCGCTTAAAACATAGACCCTGCCCATCCCACTTACAACATTAACAACAACCCTTGTGAAGCATTTCCAAAGTTGAGTATATTTCCACCTACAGAATTCTACCATTTTGTTTGATGCAAACTTTTCACAAATGCGTACTACTTGTTTAAATTAAAGAAATAATATGTTCTCATGTCCCTCCCCTCTTTAATATATGTCACTGTCAAGTGAAGTGTTAGAGGATCAGTGCTGATAGTATATTATTGCGTAATTAGTATAAATAGATGTAGGTGTACATTGAACCATTAGTATACATGTGTACTGGTGACATTGGGTGCTACAATAGCAATGTCCCTGCAAGGATCATCCTGTTTCTATGGGCCTCAATAATTGTTACTAGATGATTTAAGAGAAAGTAAAGAAACTGTTCGGCATTTAAACACAAGAAACTCTTTTGCTTTTTACGTTCAAGTGATTTCCCATGATTTACATAAAACCCCTGATATGTACAGCCATCTACACGTATATATACATGTATGAACTTACTTTGGTGCACAATAGGTTTATTCAATACAAGCTGCGTGTGAATGTATCACCCAAACATTTGTGATGTGCTTCAGGAATATGAGTCACAAGTCGCAAAATTGATATTATTCAAAGTGTTTTTTTCACAAGATCTCTTTATTGAAACGTTCTGATTTCTTGAGGGTTCAATAGTCATATGAGGGTTCATAGTCATATGAATCCGTGTAACAAATTTTGGGACATTGTATAAAATATATCCTTGCGTTTTGAAGTAATTTTAGATACTTTACTGGTAATTACTCATCCAGAAACATTGCAAACGTTTTTTTTTTCAAAAATAAAAATATCAAATTTAAAATATAGAAATACATATTAGGTCTCCTAGTGTTTACTATCATTGGAATCAGCTTGATCTCTTTTCAAATATGGTGATATCTCAAAATCCATATTTTGCGACTTATGACTCATTTTCCTAAAACGGATCACATTTACCAAATAATTGCCATAAAAAACTGGCTTTGAAACTTGCATATCTAGATTTCTGACTATTTATACTATCTAGACTATTTACTTTCAAGATTTCATTTAGAATGATTTGTTTTGTACAAAACTTGTCCATGTTTCTGGTTGAAAATATCCTGTTGACATAAATAATGTAAAACTCGCCACTCACTTTCTCACATATACATCTAGTACATAATGCTGAACCATGAACCGTTACTATGGTAACCGTTACAAACAATACTAAGATTTTAGACAGTATTTAAAGATGCCCGACTGGTGTGCGTATTTCTAGGGCCACTATATTGGTTTCAATTTGTTTACCATCAAATAATACATAGTTATGTTTACACAGTCAAATAATACATAGTTATGTTTGTAAACACAGTCAAATAATACAAAGTAAAAACAGTCAAATGATACAGAGTTATGAAATAAATATAAGTTTATCATGATTGTGTAATAACTAGGTCAGTATAACGCCTCCTGTGTGGAATGTATGAACTAAGGTTTATTTGTGATTTGTTTTAGGAAAATGAGTCATAAATCGCAATATTCTTGCGTTTTGAAGGCCTTTGTATGGAGTATATTTAATTACTTTACCGGTAATTACCCATCCAGAAACATTGCAACTTTTTTTTTCAAGATAAAATTATCAAATTTGAAATACTTCTTAGATGTCCTACTGTTTACTATCATTAGAATCACCTTGATCTCCTCTTTTCAAATATGGTGATATCTCAACATCCATATTTTCCGATTTATGACTCATTTTCCTAAAACGGATCACATTAAATGTCGAAACTCTACAGTTGAACCAAGTCACAGCTTACAACTTTGCTAAACTTCTTAAATAGGCTATGGGCAATATTCTAGTATTTACCAAACGTAATGTTAGGTCGCATAACCACTTGCACTATAGTTTACCTTCAAGCATTATCCACAATACACCGTGAACACTACAGTGCACCTACAGTCCACCTATAGTGTGGTTCACCAGTGTACACCATATATACACATTTTACCACATCATTACCCAAAGTTCTATGCATAATCTGATTGGTTAGTAACAACAATAGGTCAGTTGCAATAGTCTTATGTCTGAAGTGAAGGCCCATGGGAATGAATCAAACAAATACTTATATTCTGGATGACCAAATGAACCATGTCAGTTTTGTACTGAGGATATGAATGTCAAGCTCTCTGCTACTGTTTTAACAAATGAACCATGTTAGTGTTGTACTGTGAACATGAATGACAATCCTCAGTATTTAACCAAATGAACCATGTTAGCATTGTACTGTGAACATGAATGACAATCCTCAGTATTTAACCAAATGAACCATGTTAGCATCGTGCTGAGAACATGAATGACAATCCTCCACTACTGTTTGACCAAATGAACCATGTCAGTTTTGTGAGAGAACATGTCAAGCCCTCAGCTTTTTCACTGACTAAAAATCAACCAGTAGACATCACTCAACTCACCTGGAACCTGGATGATATAGATCATGCAGTAGAATCCAGGACAAGCATATATTCTCTAAACCTGATGAACTATTTTAATTTTAGGTCCAGTATTGTAGCATACAGATCTATAGAATGTTTCATGTAGGTCCAGTGTTGTAGCATACAGATCTATAGAATATTTCATGTAGGTCCAGTGTTGTAGCAAACAGATCTATAGAACATTTCATGTAGGTCCAGTGTTGTAGCATACAGATCTATAGAATGTTTCATGTAGGTCCAGTGTTGTAGCATACAGATCTATAGAATGTTTCATGTAGGTCCAGTGTTGCAGCATACAGATCTATAGAAAATTTCATGTAGGTCCAGTGTTGTAGCATACAGATCTATAGAATGTTTCATGTAGGTCCAGTGTTGTAGCAAACAGATCTATAGAATGTTTCATGTAGGTCCAGTGTTGTAGCATACAGATCTATAGAATGTTTCATGTAGGTCCAGTGTTGTAGCATACAGATCTATAGAATGTTTCATGAAAGACTGATGGTTATATTAGTACCAGGATTTCTCCCCAGGTGGAAGCACTGGTTACAGGCTCCAGCCTGTAAGGGAAACATCAATGTGTTATACAAAATGTTTTCTATATAAAATATACTTCTACGGCCTCTAAGTCTTATGTACACGTATTAAAAAATAAAATATGTACAAAATTCCGTACAAATTTCAGTAAATCTATCAATAATTAGATTTCCGTGCTCCTGTATAAAACTCTGCTGACATAACCATGACAACAACACCTGCCTCGACAGTAAAATACACTGGAGGGAATAAAGAGTGCAATACTGTGGCCGCCATTCTAGTGTATTGCACAACACCAGAACTGTTGTACAACCCACATCCCACACCGAGCGGTACAACTTGGTGTATATAGTGAGGGCTACCAACACATGCAGGTCAACAGCCTCCAGTATGTGCAGGACAGGTGTACAGTGTGGTTAGTCTGCTCTTACACCATAGTCATATGTAATATATATCATATATAATCCTTATAAATACACTTAGTTTATGCACCCTCTCAGTCACCCTCCCACCCCCTCTCATTATATAACATAGTCATTAAATACACTTAGTTTATGCACCCTCTCAGTCACCCTCCCACCCCCTCTCAGTCACCCTCCCACCCCCTCTCATTATATAACATAGTCATTAAATACACTTAGTTTATGTACCCTCTCAGACACCCTCCCACCCCCTCTCATTATATAACATAGTCATTAAATACACTTAGTTTATGCACCCTCTCAGTCACCCTCCCACCCCCTCTCAGTCACCCTCCCACCCCCTCTCATTATATAACATAGTCATTAAATACACTTAGTTTATGCACCCTCTCAGTCACCCTCCCACCCCCTCTCAGTCACCCTCCCACCCCCTCTCAGTCACCCTCCCACCCCCTCTCAGTCACCCTCCCACCCCCTCTCAGTCACCCTCCCACCCCCTCTCAGACACCCTCCCACCCCCTCTCAGTCACCCTCCCACCCCCTCTCATTATATAACATAGTCTTTAAATACACTTAGTTTATGTACCCTCTCAGTCACCCTCCCACCCCCTCTCAGTCACCCTCCCACCCCTTCTCAGTCACCCTCCCACCCCCTCTCATTATATAACATAGTCATTAAATACACTTAGTTTAATTACTCACTCACCCTCCCCCTCATAATATAATAGTCATTAAATACACTTTATCTTCTTACCCTCTCTTTCCTCCCACCCCCACCACCACCACACACCCAGTAAACACCAGGGTGATAATGAATACACTCCAGCTTTATATACCAACACTGGATCCATAACCTTGAAATAACCTTGAAGTCTAAACACTTGCTATATTTGACCCTGTATGTGGCCAGCGTTTAGCTCATGCACTTAGACTTTAATCTCATCTGACATCAGCTGTATCCTGCCACAAATTACAGGTTTTATGTTTTAAAATGTTTTATGTTTTTCAACCATTACGTTCAACACCACCTGCTTCACATGTATGATGTCTAATAATGATAGATTAAATTTATATAAACACAGATCAAAGTATCAAGTTAGACAATTAACGAAGTACCTCACCAGGTTTACCATATAACATTGTTAGACCGTTGAGTACACATGTACTCACCAAGTTAATAACATCACATTAACACACTAGTCACATGTCAGGTTACAGCTCGTAGATTACATCTCATTAGTGGGGGAAAACCCAGTATGGAGGGCTACATGACAAGGGGTGGTTTTAAGATATATAACCATGGGGTGCCCCCATGATGATCAGAGCGTAGTGACTCCATTACCCACTAGGTGGAGATTGAGTCACTTACATGCCACCTGGTGGCCTTGAGTTTAACCTGTAACCATGGTTATACACCTGTAACCATGGTTACATGGGATTATCACACTTCATGGGATTATCACACACAGATGTGGGCTAAACATGACACCAATATGTGGACGTATGTTGTAAGTAAATAAGTATCAGCTGTTGAAGGTGGCAGTATACTACTACCATCTGGGATAACATCTAATCATGAACCAACTGGTTAAGTGCCAACACTGCTCCAGTCTAACATTCAATAGATTCATACATGATATAACAGGAGTCACCTGGACAACCACCCAGTGCTCCATGTCATCATCTAGTCACCTGGTCACTATGGCAACAGCGGCCATATTGTATAGTTATGTACATGTTCCATTACATCCTCCGTAAAACTCTTCAATGTTGGGTAAAATTATAATAGAGCACTGCATTGTGGGATCACATGCATCATCTTGTAAATAAGAAGACAAAACCGTGTGTATCGACCATTAAATGTGGCACTGTAGCAGTAACCATGGATACTGCATGGCGGCTGTAGCAGTCAGTCTATGGTGTTAGTGTAAGTACTGCCAGGGCCAATGTAGCAGTCTCAGAACATCTAGCACATCTAGAACATGGTCTTGTGGATACTGCAGGGTTTAAAGTAGCAGTTGCATGTGACTACAACATAAAGATATTTCTTGTACAACATTGTTGAGTTTAATTTAGCAGTCTCAGACAGCGACAATATAAAGACTTTTCTTGTAGACTCAGAGAACTACAACATAAAGTTGGGACGTTTCTTGTAGACATTGCTGAGTCTAATTTAGCAGTCTCAGAGAACTACAACATAAAGTTGGGACGTTTCTTGTAGGTACTGCGGCGGAAGTGGATGACGACGGGTTGCATGAGGTTGTACTTCTCCAGATCAGCCTCGTTCATCTTGGAGAACTTGCGGCCGTCCACCTTGTCCTTGATACACTTACGGATGGAGTCATCGTCTATACGCATCTGTCGGAAGAACTCAGCCATCTTCTTTGTGGAGAAGTTGTACAGGTTGCCGTCACCTGGGATAGACACCTTGACTGTGGGTGGAGAGAGAGAAAGTGACTTTAGGTTAGATGTGAACAATTGGAGTTGATGGACGATAAATGCAGAAAAATGTTAAATTTTATGTAAACTACCAGGTGGCAGCACCGACAGGTCTCGGCACAAGAGAGAATTGCAACTTTTCAATGGTAGACAAATGGAGGAATGGAGATATAGGCAGAGTAACAATAGTGACTACCATTATGATAAAGATAATAATGGTTAATGTACCATTATGATAAAGATAATAATGGTTAATGTACCATTATGATAAAGATAATAATGGTTAATGTACCATTATGATAAAGATAATAATGGTTAATGTACCATTATGATAAAGATAATAATGGTTAATGTACCATTATGATAAGATAATAATGGTTAATGTACCATTATGATAAAAATAATAATGGTTAATGTACCATTATGATAAAGATAATAATGGTTAATGTACCATTATGATAAAGATAATAATGGTTAATGTACCATTAGTGCTAGAGACAACATGGCTATAAGTAAAGGAGGCAGACGTTAGTAGTTAGTGACAGGGCCAGTAGAGGGCAGGAGTGTGAGAGTGCTACATTGTCCAGACAGAGACAGAGAGGATTAGTTTATTTCACTTTGTTTGCCTTTACTACATTACGTCAAACATTAATGTAGGACAATCAAAACCTTTGTTAACTTCACTAAAAATTGGGCCAAACTTTTAATTTATTCGTTTAGCATATATATACAGGTTAACTAATGAGTTGGTTGAAGGAGGGTGAATATTGTACGAGTGCAATATTCTAAACAACTGAAACCAACGAATTAGTTAACAGATTTATTATACATGCTTTTAAACATGAAAATAGAAAAAAAATCGAGTAAAAAATTTGAATTTTACTGGTAATCATAGTAAAAAAACAGATTGGTTGCCATGACAACCCCACGTAAATCACGAGTGAAATACGCACTATGCGTAAATCACTCTAGATACGTTGTTTTAAGAGTAATGCGTGTATAATAAACAGAGAAATGTGAGAATTTCCTGCTCTACTTAAAAAGAGGACATTGAGTACGACAAATTGATTCTCATTAAGAAGCACTTGGCTAGGTTAACAACAGCAGATTTATACTTAAAATTAATGTTATGAAAAGCAATGAAATAATAAGACTTATTTAATGGCTCTGGATTCATTATAATTAAAATGTAATTCCAGTAGATGAACTAAATAGTAAACAGGTTTAAATGGCCATTACGCAGCTGTCAGGTTTTACTCTTGTTATTGTTGTGGGCTTATATAGATGTAAAAGTGTGCATGCAGCCTTCCATAGCGTTGTTATGGAGTAAAGTGAAAGTGTGGGAAAGGCTTTCCATACTTACACTGGGAACTCCTCATGGTGGAGACCTCGGAGTAGGCAATAGAGTCGGTGTCATCATCAGAGGATGAGGAGGGCACGCCACCTGGCAACATAGACATAAAGCACCACCTGAGTACCTGCTGCACCTGAGTATCTGCTGCACCTGCACCTGTACATGTACATTACTGCACCTGTACTGTACATCTACTGCACCTGTACATGTACATCTACTGCACCTGTACCTGTACATTACTGCACCTGCACCTGTACATGTACATTACTGCACCTGCACCTGTACATCTACTGCACCTGTACATGTACATCTACTGCACCTGTACATGTACATCTACTGCACCTGTACATGTACATCTACTGCACCTGTACATGTACATCTACTGCACCTGTACCTGTACATTACTGCACCTGCACCTGTACATGTACATTACTGCACCTGTACTGTACATCTACTGCACCTGTACTGTACATCTACTGCACCTGTACATGTACATTACTGCACCTGCACCTGTACATGTACATTACTGCACCTGTACATGTACATTACTGCACCTGTACTGTACATCTACTGCACCTGTACATGTACATTACTGCACCTGTACATGTACATTACTGCACCTGCACCTGTACATGTACATTACTGCACCTGCACCTGTACATGTACATTACTGCACCTGTACATTACTGCACCTGTACATGTACATTACTGCACCTGCACCTGTACTGTACATCTACTGCACCTCCCTTCTCTACCTGCACCACAGACCCACAGACCAGACATAGATAGAGCTAACCTTTATTTGACCTCTGAAACAATGGAGAATGGAATGCCCATTGGATTAACACAGGTGGTTCCTTCTCCATACATAGGCGAGTCTGGTTATCTGTTCTTATGTCCTCAAAGCTATGTTTTGATTGGATAAGACGTTGTGGATTAATAGTTACATAAACAACACACACCTTGATGCAAAACAAGGTAGTTCCTATTCGAGGCATTCAAAATTTACATTTTGATAATTTTTCAACCATATAGATGGTAAGAAACATTAAAAATGTAATACATCTAGTGGGCATAAGTGAATAAATCTCAAACCAACCAGGTTTCTCACATTTTGCATGTTCTCCACTTGTTTTCAGGCTCTGCCTTCCGACGTGTGGAGATCAAGTTAGTTTCTCACCTTTCACTTGTTCTCCATGTTTCAGAAGGTGTAGTAATCCACAAGTTAGTTCTACCTATAGTTTCTCACCTTTCACTTGTTCTCCATGTTTCAGAAGGTGTAGTAATCCACAAGTTAGTTCTACCTATAGTTTCTCACCTTTCACTCGTTCTCCATGTTTCAGGAGGTGTAGTAATCCACAAGTTAGTTCTACCTATAGTTTCTCACCTTTCACTCGTTCTCCATGTTTCAGAAGGTGTAGTAATCCACAAGTTAGTTCTACCTATAGTTTCTCACCTTTCACTTGTTCTCCATGTTTCAGAAGGTGTAGTAATCCACAAGTTAGTTCTACCTATAGTTTCTCACCTTTCACTCGTTCTCCATGTGTTAGGAGGTGTAGTAATCCACAAGTTAGTTCTACCTATAGTTTCTCACCTTTCACTCATTCTCCATGTTTCAGAAGGTGTAGTAATCCACAAGTTAGTTCTACCTATAGTTTCTCCCCTTTCACTCATTCTCCATGTTTCAGAAGGTGTAGTAATCCACAAGTTAGTTCTACCTATAGTTTCTCACCTTTCACTTGTTCTCCATGTTTCAGAAGGTGTAGTAATCCACAAGTTAGTTCTACCTATAGTTTCTCACCTTTCACTCGTTCTCCATGTGTCAGGAGGTGTAGTAATCCACAAGTTAGTTCTACCTATAGTTTCTCACCTTTCACTTGTTCTCCATGTTTCAGAAGGTGTAGTAATCCACAAGTTAGTTCTACCTATAGTTTCTCACCTTTCACTCGTTCTCCATGTTTCAGAAGGTGTAGTAATCCACAAGTTAGTTCTACCTATAGTTTCTCACCTTTCACTTGTTCTCCATGTGTCAGAAGGTGTAGTAATCCACAAGTTAGTTCTACCTATAGTTTCTCCCCTTTCACTCATTCTCCATGTTTCAGAAGGTGTAGTAATCCACAAGTTAGTTCTACCTATAGTTTCTCACCTTTCACTTGTTCTCCATGTTTCAGAAGGTGTAGTAATCCACAAGTTAGTTCTACCTATAGTTTCTCACCTTTCACTTGTTCTCCATGTGTCAGGAGGTGTAGTAATCCACAAGTTAGTTCTACCTATAGTTTCTCACCTTTCACTCATTCTCCATGTTTCAGAAGGTGTAGTAATCCACAAGTTAGTTCTACCTATAGTTTCTCACCTTTCACTTGTTCTCCATGTTTCAGAAGGTGTAGTAATCCACAAGTTAGTTCTACCTATAGTTTCTCACCTTTCACTCGTTCTCCATGTGTCAGGAGGTGTAGTAATCCACAAGTTAGTTCTACCTATAGTTTCTCACCTTTCACTCGTTCTCCATGTGTCAGGAGGTGTAGTAATCCACAAGTTAGTTCTACCTATAGTTTCTCACCTTTCACTCATTCTCCATGTTTCAGAAGGTGTAGTAATCCACAAGGTGGAGCCAAGTGTGAAGCCTGGAGACACGTGGAGAATGAGTGAACGGTGGGGGACGTGGCTGGTTCAAGATTTATTTTATTTCTGCCCATAAGATGTATTAGATTTTCTACCATTGATTGTTACAATGTTAAAAAAAAATGTAATATGTAAATTGAATGGAATGCCTTGATTAAGAACTATTTTGTTTTGAGCCAAGGTGTGGGTCATTTATATAACCATCCATGCACAACATCTTATCCAATCAAAACGCAGATTTGAAGACGTGAGAACTGATAACCAGACTTGCCTATGCATGGAGAACAAACTGCCAATGTTAATCCTATGGGCATTCTGTTCTCCATGATTTCAGAGGTGAAATGAAGGAGACATAAACCATCCTAAAGTCTCAGTCGGAAATACGAGGTTACTATAAGCTCCAGACAATGAGGGTGTTGGAACTCATTAGACAGTTGAGCCATGATCATATGCCCGCAAAATTTTGAATAAGTTTTATCTGGCACTGGACATATCTGGCCTCCAGTCATGTGTCCTTACTATTAGCCAAGTATTTATGATGATGGAGGGATCTAATCCATTTAGAACTCTTCAGGATAATTTCTTCTTTCCTTTTATTTTATTCTTTTTTAAGGAACACCCTGTATGGGGGACATTATTTATATTAACCACACCCTGTATGGGGGACATCATTTATATTAACTATCAATGAATTAATCTAGGGTTTACATGGTTTAATAGTAACAAGTTAAACAATGTTTACACAGGACGAAGGACAAACTCAAGCTGTGCTCTGGTGCTCGGGGATCTCTAACGGTGGAGGTGAGAAATGTTACCTTTCATGTGGGTCATCTGGTTGCCCATCATCTGCATGCCTGGTTGTTGCAAGCCTGGTTGTTGCAAGCCTGGTTGTTGCATGCCTGGTTGTTGCATCCCAGGTTGTTGCATGATAGGCACCAACATGTATCCTGGTGGAACTGGAAGGGAACATTATTCAGGTGTAAAATTTAGCTGACATTGAACATAATAGTTCATAACCAAAAAAAAAAACTAAAAAAACTAAAAAAAAAGAAAAAGGAAGAAAATTGTTCATAAGCAAACACAGCAACAACTAATATACATTCATTAATCTTTCTATTTCATGGAGGCCTTGTTCTGGGGCCTGTAGACCGGCCGGAGCAACACAACCAAATGATCTAATGACTTTAGTCACCATTTGTTGGGATGTTACTGTCATTAACAACAAATTATGAATTATTTCGAAGCAAAATGAACCAGTGGAAAGCCATGATCTTGCCGTTTTGAGCAGTAAATAATTATTGTTTTCATTGATCGGCTGAATAAGCGGTCGGCTGGAAGCAGACGTCCAACACTATAGCCCGAGCCGCTAAATAAGGCCCATAAACATTATGTTTCCAGACATCAAAAACAAGTAACAAAAAATTTTATATTCACTGCTTTCAGCTAAAAGTTTTTTTACAATTTACTGCGGCCAGCACCGATCTATTAGAGGTCGGCCACTACATGAAACAGCACTTAAGCACCATCAAATTGTATTAGCACCATCAACACCTGACGAAGCCCCAGATAAGGGCGAAAGCTTGTGTATTAATAAAATATAAAAACCATCAACACTGGGTTTTATTTCCACCCTACTAAGGAACCATCTATTAAATCATCCGGCCTCCCTTAGCATAATACGATCTACCCTCACCTTCAAAAATTAAATTTTAAGTTTGGCTCTAAGATTATAAGTATACCAAATTATAACTAACACATTCTGGATAAACTGGTAGAATTTTGTATTTCTATAAGTGTACACCTCATGGGCCTTATTTAGTGCTTTATTTTACCTATAGTAGGACTGGTCTGTACGCTTACAACTTTCCCCACCAGCACAACAAATGGCGACTAATGGCCTACAGTCCGCGCAAGGCCAAAACATGGACAAATCTAATACAATAACATCAACTCTTCATCATGGGCATAAAATACAACTAAGACCTGAAGTTTACCAGCCCTAGGTTAAGGGTGAATACAATAATGGTAAGGTTTAGTCTCTAACCCCACTGTTAGGTTCCACGCACCACACGCTGTATCAAGTGTAGAAGAACATGGACAAGTGGTTCACAGTATAATAGGTTATAGTTGTTGTGTTCTCTACTAGTCATGTTTATATTTGTTTTATTTAATACATTATAGGCCAATAGAATATATACATTATTATGGTATTAATTCCCAGAGGTTTGGGGGCCTTGGCCCTTATTTCACCACAAACAGCCAAAGCCCAAAGGGAATTAATACCTTTAGTCGCTGATCTTTGGATTCAACCTATTCAACCTCTGAATTCAGCCAGATATATAAGTAATCTAACCTGCTCAAGTAACATGGAATGGATGATCCAAATCGCCAGAATAAAGAGAGAAAAATCAGTGCTAAACCAAAGACCTTAGTTCACTTCAAACACACCAGGTGGCACCACCAGTTCCATAGACATCAATAACAGACCAGTCGGAAATGCCCACTCTTATAATGGCACAGCATGGTGCTAACAGGGCGCTTACATCCATCCAGCAAACCCCCAGAATCCAAAGAACGGCGACTAAAGGCCAATAGAATATATACATCATAGGCCAATAGAACATGTACATTATAGGCCAATAGAATATATACATTATAGGCCAATAGAATATATACATTATAGGCCAATAGAATATATACATTATAGGCCAATAGAATATATACATTATAGGCCAATAGAATATATACATTATAGGCCAATAGAATATATACATTATAGGCCAATAGAATATATACATTATAGGCCAATAGAATATATACATTATAGGCCAATAGAATATATACATTATAGGCCAATAGAATATATACATTATAGGCCAATAGAATATATATACATTATAGGCCAATAGAATTATATACATTATAGGCCAATAGAATGTATACATTATAGGCCAATAGAATATATATACATTATAGGCCAATAGAATATATACATTATAGGCCAATAGAATATATACATTATGGGCCAATAGAATATATACATTATAGGCCAATAGAACATATACATTATAGGCCAATAGAATATATACATTATAGGCCAATAGAATATATACATTATAGGCCAATAGAATATATACATTATAGGCCAATAGAATATATACATTATTATAGCATTATTACCCCGAGGTTTGGTGGTTTGTTGTGCTCTGGGTGGTCATAGACACTCGAGGGCTTGCCCGAGAGTGTCTATGACCACCCAGACCACAACAAACCACCAAACCGAGGGTAATAATGCTTTTAGACGCGATTTGATCAGATCAACTTATTAATACCAAAATAGAAGGTTTACCAACCTGTACAATTATTCATTTTAATCAAATATGCCTTGCGAAATAGGTATTAAGTGCGCCGGATGTATACCCACTTAACTCCGCCAGGTACTATAGGTGGCGCCACCCTCTATGGAGTTTTAACACTGCCGTTCTATAGTCCACACTTCAGGGACTTCCGTCGATACAAATGTGGTCTATAGGCAAGAAAATACCTCCCAGAATCTGATCAAATCGCGTCTAAAGGCCAATAGAACATGTACATAGGCCATAAGAATATCGGGGTTGGCAGTGTTTACATGTTTCTTGATGATTTTATCTACCACTAGAGGGTATTATTACAGGTGTTAACTTTGTCCCACATATACAGCAATGGGTGGGATGTATAGTTAGTTGTGGGTGTGGCTCTTGGTTATTGTGGGTGTGGCTTATATCCTATATTCAATTGTAGGCGTGGCTTATAACCAATAGTTTATAGTGGGTGTGACCTATATCCTATGATTAATTGTGGGCATGGCCTGTAACCTGTAGTTAGTTCTGGGTGGGGCTTACACCTATAGTTAATTGTGGGTGTGGCCTAAACCATACAGTTAATAGTGGGCGTGGTATATTCTTTGAGACGGAAAGTCACATGATTGCAGCTGGCACTGCGAACCAGGGGTTGACTTTTGAGCGGTATTCGGTGCCCATAGGGCTCCATAGTAAAATTTGGAGATTTAACCCCACAAAAAATATAGAAAACATTCGTCAAATATTAATTGCTTTCATTGATACAAAGTTTGATATTGTAAGTATCACATATATTGAGAGCAAAACAATTTTTCATTGTTATCATGTAGAAAC
Source organism: Sthenelais limicola (assembly GCA_942159475.1). NCBI lineage: Eukaryota > Metazoa > Annelida > Polychaeta > Phyllodocida > Sigalionidae > Sthenelais > Sthenelais limicola. The sequence goes on along the minus strand of OW804094.1, from coordinate 160,121,120 downwards.
AGGAATGTAAACTTTGGGAATTTAATATGGGAGCCTATGGGGGCCGACATCAGTATGCAATCCCTGCTGTATCTGTCACCCTTTCCAACGAAGTCCAGCACACTTCATTCAAAGTTAAAAATCTCATTTTTCTTGGCCAAACTATGTTGCTATTAGAAGTTTTCTGGAAAGGGATATTCTTATTAAGATATGTAAAAGACATTGTCCTGATAGACAGCCTAAAGGGTAGTAAAATCAAGAATTAGTTTTATGAAAACAGTACCCGCTCCACTGCTACCGCTAGCGGAACTCGCTTGCCGTCTCAAAGAACAGCCTGTAGATAATTGTTTATTGAGTGTGTGACGTATATAACGGTGGGTTATGGTTAACATGGATGTGGTTATACAACTCTAGGTGTGGCTTATAGTTAAGAGGGGCGTGGCTTGTGGGCGTGGCCTAATATATGTGTGTGTGACGTACCTTGAGCTGCTTGTGGAGCTATAGGCATCAGCATGTAGCCAGTGCCACCTGTAGGCAGTAGGACGAGTTATAGTGAACTGAGACAAGGGAAGAGATGAGGGAAGAGGGAGGAGAGAAGAGGGAGGAGGAAGGAGGGAATAGGGAGGAGGGTAGAGGGAGGAGGGAAGAGGGAGGAGGGTAGAGGGAAGAGGGAGGAGGGAAGAGGGAGGAGGGAGGAGGGTAGAGGGAGGAGGGAAGAGGGAGGAGGGTAGAGGGAAGAGGGAGGAGGGAAGAGGGAGGAGGGAGGAGGGTAGAGGGAGGAGGGAAGAGGGAGGAGGGTAGAGGGAAGAGGGAGGAGGGAAGAGGGAGGAGGGAGGAGGGTAGAGGGAGGAGGGAAGAGGGAGGAGGGTAGAGGGAAGAGGGAGGAGGGAAGAGGGAGGAGGGAGGAGGGTAGAGGGAGGAGGGAAGAGGGAGGAGGGTAGAGGGAAGAGGGAGGAGGGAAGAGGGAGGAGGGAGGAGGGTAGAGGGAGGAGGGAAGAGGGAGGAGGGTAGAGGGAAGAGGGAGGAGAGAAGGGGGAAGAGGAAGGAGGGAATAGGGAGGAGGGTAGAGGGAGGAGGGAAGAGGGAGGAGGGTAGAGGGAAGAGGGAAGAGGGAGGAGGGAAGAGGGAAGAGGGAAGAGGGAGGAGGGAAGAGGGAAGAGGGAAGAGGGAGGAGGGAGGAGGGAGGAGGGAAGAGGGAAGAGGGAAGAGGGAGGAGGGAGGAGGGAAGAGGGAAGAGGGAGGAGGGAAGAGGGAAGAGGGAAGAGGGAGGAGGGAGGAGGGAAGAGGGAAGAGGGAAGAGGGAGGAGGGAAGAGGGAAGAGGGAGGAGGGAGGAGGGAGGAGGGAAGAGAGATGAGTGAGGAGGGAGGAGGGTAGAGGGAAGAGGGAAGAGGGAGGAGGGAAGAGGGAAGAGGGAGGAGGGAAGAGGGAAGAGGGAGGAGGGAGGAGGGAGGAGGGAAGAGAGATGAGTGAGGAGGGAAGAGGGAAGAGGGAAGAGGGAAGAGGGAAGAGGGAAGAGGGAAGAGGGAGGAGGGAGGAGGGAGGAGGGAAGAGGGAAGAGGGAAGAGGGAAGAGGGAAGAGGGAGGAGGGAAGAGGGAGGAGGGAAGAGGGAAGAGGGAAGAGGGAAGAGGGAAGAGGGAAGAGGGAGGAGGGAGGAGGGAAGAGGGAAGAGGGAAGAGGGAAGAGGGAAGAGGGAAGAGGGAAGAGGGAAGAGGGAAGAGGGAGGAGGGAAGAGGGAGGAGGGAAGAGGGAAGAGGGAAGAGGGAAGAGGGAAGAGGGAAGAGGGAAGAGGGAGGAGGGAAGAGGGAGGAGGGAAGAGGGAGGAGGGAAGAGGGAAGAGGGAAGAGGGAAGAGGGAGGAGGGAAGAGGGAGGAGGGAGGAGGGAGGAGGGAGGAGGGAGGAGGGAAGAGGGAGGAGGGAAGAGGGAAGAGGGAAGAGGAAAGAGAGAGAGGAGGGAGGAGAGATGAAGGAAGACGGAGGAGGGAAGAGGGGAAGAGATGAGGGGGAGAGATCAGATTGAAACTGAAATTGCTTAGGTTTTTTCCAGATGATGGGAGAGGGATGAGTGACAGTAACTGGTAGCAGCAAGTTGGCGGCCAGCAGCAGGCGACTATAACTAGTTCACAGCCCTCAGCCTCAGCCTCAGCCTCAGCCTCAGCCTCACTACAGACAGACATGACCCAGACAATATGGAGGCAGGACATGTAGATAGGATCTTAATTCAATATTTAATGTTTAAACTTTAAATGTTCAATCTTAATCAGTTCACAGCATAATGGTTGGTAATATATTTTAAAATCATATTTTCAAAATTTTGTTTGTATATTATTATATATTTGTTTATATATTATTTGTTCTGTTACCTCTATGTAACTACCCAGTAACCCTGGTAACCTACCTGGTTGGCCATACATCTGGGGCTGCACGGCTGCCATGGGAGGTCCGCCAGACTGGGGCGGGGCGGCCATTACTTGGGGCTGTACTATTTGCTGCGGAGGACTTATTGGCTGCGGAGCTATAACTTTTGGTTGGGGCTGCACTGGCTGTAGAATGGCGGCCCTGGGGGCCTGCTGCTGCTGCTGCTGCTGTTGTTGTTGTTGTTGCTGCTGTTGTTGCTGCTGCTGTTGTTGTTGCTGCTGCTGCTGTTGCTGTTGCTGCTGGTGGTGGAGGGAATGCTGGTTGGGGATGGTGAAGTTACTGTAAGCTGCAACACAAAAATGGTGGAGAACACTTTTATTTATCTTTTTAATCAATTTTATTTGTGATAAGTTCCATTTGTCAAAATTTGTTTTTGACAAAGTAAACATGTTAATACTGATTACACATTAGTCATTATCCTCTAGATCCAATAAACGACAGATTTCTTCTCATTCCCTTCCATATAGATCTTTACAATCATCTACACAATAAGGTCCTAATTTCTCTTGTCGCTACCTAAAAACAGCAATTGTCATTTGTCACTAAGAAAATTCTTTTGTCGTTTGTCGTAAAACAGCCAAATTTTTGTTGTTAAGGACTTTTAAGGTCTTTGTCGATTTGTCGGGCTAAGAAAGTGTCTTTGTCTTTGTCACTAGCTGCCTTTGAAATTTGTCGATCTAAGAAAGGGCCATGTCAATTTGTTGAATTAAGGCCTCAAGAGCCCTACAATAACTGACCTACGCCTTACACACATACATCCACGTATACCTTTTCATATAACAGTTGAATAATACAAGTTGAAACATACTACCATACTTCACTCAACTGTTAAAACAAAAAATGATGGTTTTGACCAAGGTTTTCGCCTGATTCCTCTCTTTCAACATCATACACATCGTAACACTGTCCACAAAACTAAAACTTAAAAATATTAAGTTCTGGAATACCCAAAACTTTCTTTCGTGACTTCCTTATTTGAATAACCAGTGTTGATGAAACCACATATTTGGGAGTGTAATATCCTGCCCTTTCCGAATTTTTACATATTGGCGATGTATTGTGCAGAAAAATAGCAGTTTTGTTACTTTGTGGCAGCACTATTCTCTGCGATGTTGATTTGATTGATTTGAAAAATATTTTATTCAGGTCGAAGACATTTTTATACACAAAGTACAAATATTCTCAGAATGGCCTGATTTTATACTGTACATTTAAAGCAAAAAATACACCCCCAAACCAATAGCTTTAATCAAATATTTGAGTACTAATGATGTGCATGCGACATTGTGAAATTCAGTGAGACTCATGTACTTTTTTTTTTTTTGAATATTTCTATTGGCCACACTACATTACAAATTTATATCATTCTTTCAAATCAAAATTACGCATAACTAACACAGCTGTTATATTTCATGCGTTGCCCGATATTTACGATACACTGGTTCTTTTCTAAATTCCAGTTATAATTTCAATGTCAATTACCTCTGTCGTTCTTCCTTTCATGTTTGACAAATTAAATGGTTGATTCAAATCTCTATACAAAAATTAATATTTTCCGAATTTTTACATGTTGGCGATGTATTGTGTAGAGAAATAGCACTTTTATTACTTTGCAGCAGCATTATTCTCTGCGATGTTGATTTGATTGATTTGAAAAATATTTCATTCAGGTTGAAGACATTTTTATACATAAAGTACAAAATATTCCCAGAATAGCCTGATTTTATACTGTACATTTAAAGCAAAAAAGGGTTGATGGTTCAGTGAGACGCATACTTACCCTGCCCATGGGAGTCGCGGTACTTCTGCAGGGGCATACTCTTCACTGACACGTTGTCTGCATTATACCCGTTACGTAACGCTGTAAGTACAGATATAGAATCTATTGTGATGTGTTTCAGGAAAATAAGTCATAAGTCGCAAAATTGATATTTTACAAAGTGTTTTTTTCACTAGATCACATTATTGGAATGTTCTAATTTTTTTAGGATTCATCACTTATAGCTAAATAAATCGATGTATCAAATTTCAGGACAATCTATGTAATATCCTTTCGTTTTAAAGGATGGACTACATTTAGCTACTTTACTGTTTATTGACCCCCAGAAATATTGGAAACTTTTTTTTTCAAAAACGAATATATCAAACTTAAAATCTAGAAATACTTATTAGATTATTAGACTGTTTACTATCATTGGAATCAGCTTGATCTCATCTTTTCAGATAGAATGGTAACTCAAAATCTATTTTTGCGACTTATGACTCATTTTCCTGAAACACGTCACAGATGAGCAAGGTACAAAGTGTCGGGCAGGTTTGACACACCAAACTCTACAGAGTCGGTTTTTTACTGCCCTAAAACAATAAACCAATTTTCTCTGATGTTTATGCCCAAGCCTGTATGTATGTGTAATGGAAATAAAGGTATTTGCAAAAACAAAAAAAACCCCAATAAATCAAAGTACATTACAGGAAGTTTCTGATTGTGTTTCCGATATTGGTTTTCATTTTAATTTTGGTTAATTCATGTGTATAATATTGTATGTGTTGTACAAGAATTTATACACTATATCTATACTATATTTACTATACTGTGGTACCATAATTTATACACTATATTTATACAATATTTGCTATACTGTGGTACCGGAATTTATACACTATATTTATACTATATTTACTATACTGTGGTACAAAGGCCAGGTCTGTCTGTCTGGTGTTACTTGGCTCCCATACAGCTGTACCTGGTGCAGTGACAGTCTTTTCCACCAGGTGGGGTGCAGGACAGTGTTAAACTCTCTAGACGACCCATAGAGGTCTATCTGCTGCTTGTCTTTTACTTACTACTTTGTTGTCTTGTGTTATGTGTACTCTGTGTGATGTAACCTGTATGTGTTATTGTAGCACCCTATTGTCTTATATGCAGAATATGGACTAGTGTGGCTAGTATGTGTGTGTAGGGGGGGTGCAGGTTCAGCACTACCTCCTGTAGTATCCCTCCAATGCTGTGTTAGTGATATGTCCGTTAGATTATTTAAGGGCAAAATTGAAGAACTATATATAGTAGAATTATATGACATATTCGTGTTACTGTATTTTAAAACATGAATAAATAATGATATAAATAAATAAACACAATATAAGGCTACACTACAAGTGTGTAATATTTACCTCCATTAGTGCGCGTGGTGTTGAGCATCTCCTGGGAGCGGTGGTGGGAGTCCTTGTAGAGGCTCAGTGGCGCAAAGTCTGCAACATAGAGACATTGGGCATTAGTGTATAGCAGATAAGTGTATAGCGGATAAGTGTATAACACATAAGTGTATAACAGATAAGTGTATAGCAGATAAGTGTATAACACATAAGTGTATAACAGATAAGTGTATAACATATAAGTGTATAACACATAACTGTATAACAGATAAGTGTATAACATATAAGTGTATAACACATAACTGTATAACAGATAAGTGTATAACAGATAAGTGTATAACACAAAAGTGTATAACACATAAGTGTATGACATAATTACATAAAAAAATCCTGTTGACATGTGCATAAAGTATAACAAATATATATATGATGTATGCCAACATTAACTCTTTCAAAATATTTTGAAACATTGTATTTTGTATGTATATATAGCCAACACGTAGGAGCATTACAACCTACATATGTTATAATCACTTAATGTTTTGTACAACGCTGACTTAACTGTATTTGAAAAAGATAATTTCCTTAGAAAAGTGTGTTTTTAGACGGTTTTCAGCCCATAGAATTGCCACTTTTTATTTTAGCTGTATAAAAGTTTGTCACATCAAAGATCTTTTAGTACAACATTCACTCATATACAATACATTGGAGTGATAAGATTGGTTGCTTTACGCCCTTATCAACACATTGAAGGTTATATCAAGGGCGGGAGAGCTGAGAGGGAGGCAGTTTATGATCATACCCAGGAAATAGAGATAGAGAAGAAGGGAGAGAGAGACAGAGAAAAGAGACAGAAAGGCAGTTTATGGTCTTACCCAGGATATAGAAATAGAGAAGAAGGGAGAGAGAGACACAAGAAAAGGGACAGAAAGACACTTTATGATCATACCCAGGAAATAGAGATAGAGAAGAAGGGAGAGAGAGACAGAGAAAAGAGACAGAAAGACACTTTATGGCCTTACCCAGGAAATAGAGATAGAGAAGAAGGGAGAGAGAGACAGAGAAAGAGACAGAAAGACACTTTATGATCTTACCCAGGAAATAGAGATAGAGAAGAAGGGAGAGAGAGACAGAGAAAGAGACAGAAAGACACTTTATGATCATACCCAGGAAATAGAGATAGATAAGAAGGGAGAGAGAGACAGAGAAAAGAGACAGAAAGGCACTTTATGGTCTTACCCAGGAAATAGAGATAGAGAAGAAGGGAGAGAGAGACAGATAAAGAGACAGAAAGACACTTTATGGTCTTACCCAGGAAATAGAGATAGAGAAGAAGGGAGAGAGAGACAGATAAAGAGACAGAAAGACACTTTATGGTCTTACCCAGGAAATAGAGATAGAGAAGAAGGGAGAGAGAGACAGATAAAGAGACAGAAAGGCACTTTATGGTCTTACCCAGGAAATAGAGATAGAGAAGAAGGGAGAGAGAGACAGATAAAGAGACAGAAAGACACTTTATGGTCTTACCCAGGAAATAGAGATAGAGAAGAAGGGAGAGAGAGACAGAGAAAGAGACAGAAAGACACTTTATGGTCTTACCCAGGAAATAGAGATAGAGAAGAAGGGAGAGAGAGACAGAGAAAGAGACAGAAAGACACTTTATGGTCTTACCCAGGACTGTTACAATACATTGGTTTCCATGTAGGATTCATAATAGCCTGTGTACCAAACTCGTGAGAACTGACCATATAACAAATAATCTTATATATCAATCGCTGTTTTACATGGTTTACTCTTTATGACGTATAACCTGGTGAGAGGGTTTGTAGAAGTAATATAAAGCAGATATATGCACTGTCCTGTATACATGCTACCTGCCTTATTGTCCTGTAATGCAACATTTACTATACAATAGATGGAGGGGCTTTATATCGGGATGTATAAATGGGTTCATTGAAAGAACATAATAAACTTGTTGTGGATTTTATTGAAACTCTAGCTTTCGGGTTAACTTGCCCTTCTTCAGGAGTAGGTTTAACATTTATATAAGAGTCATCTCACAATTATTATTCACAGATATATGTATATGTACTGTACACATGCTATCTGCCTTCACCAGCAATGCAACATTTAATATAAGAACAATGTAATGTAATTGACATAACACTTGCCCTCTACAGTTGAACACTACACATGTATATAATACCTGCCCCCCGCACCTACCACAATGTCTATAATTAGGCCGCTCATTATGTTAATTACAAACTAATTTACATAATCTCTTTATACGCCACATGCCCCCGGTCTATCCCATAATGCCTTGCCCCAGGCAATGACTGTCATGTGACATTATCACAGGAAGGCCGTTAACTTCCGGTTATCAGCCTTTTTCTGCCGAGTCATGGTCGCCTTATCTGTAAGTGGGTCATTACCTGCCCTGGGCGATAATAGGGCTAACAGCCCCCTGGTGAGGAAGGTGTGTAGTCACTAATTAGAAATGTGGTTTTAATAACTTAATTAGGTCAAGTGTAGTTAGGGCGAGGTTTACTGCTCTCACTACCCGTTACAACGGCCGTGATTTACAACTCTACCAACATTGGACATAACAAGCTATTAAACCTTACAGCACCTTTATATGTGATGCGTTTCAGGAAAATGAGTCATAAGTCGCAAAATATAGATTTTGAGATACCATCATATTTGAAAAGATGAGATCAAGCTGATTCCAATGATAGTAAACAGTCTAATAATCTTAGAAGTATTTCTAGATTTTAACTTTGATATTTTCATTTTTGAAAAAAAAAAAGTTTTCAATATTTCTGGGGGTCAATAAACAGTAAACTAAGTAAATGTAGTCTATATGAGGACCTTTAGAACTAAAGGATATATTACATAGATTGTACTGAAATTTGATACATCCATTGATATAGCTATAGGCGATACACTCTCCAAAAATCAGAACATTCCAATTAAGAGGTCTTGTAAAAAAACACCTTGAAAAATATCAATTTTGCGACTTATGACTCATTTTCCTGAAACACATCACATATGTGTGTCTCAGTCTTGGTGTACTCAATGGCTGTAGCTACCGTATTGTTTCAAGTATACGCCAGGCTCTAGTCTATATAAGCCATGATATACATGCTCCAGTGTACCGCATTAACTCAGATAAACACCGGGTATTACAAATATAGATGAATTATGATGTTCCTACAGCTCTGGCTGCTTCCACTTGTACGATCAGATCGTCAGAAACTGTACAATTAGCAAATCTACATATTTAGTAATTTTGATTAAATTAGGCTGAGAAATGGTCAATACTAGGTATATCTGAGTATATTTGATATTGCCTTGTGTTACGTAAGGTTACGTAACGCCTGGGCCTCCCCATTGATTCAAACAATATGGTCGATTATGTTCGACTGAATTTTGAACCTTATTTTTGTCTTAAATTTGGATTATTTGAGAGGATTAGTGAAGGGAAATTGTACATTTTTTGGCGATTTCGCCCTGTATCTCTGACCTTAGGGTAACAGAGACACAGGAGGCGGCAACAATTACTAAATCTTGGTGTGGACCAAGGAAAAATCAGTTTCCCGCCCGCCCCTCCCGTGCCCTTACTTGGTGCGGGAAGAGCATTATCAGTGACTCACAAGTACAACGCTACTAACCTTGCTAAATCTTGTAAGCGCTAAGATGTATGAGTTCATCTTTTACACTATGTACCCTGCTTACTTCATATAATGAAGATTTGATTGTAACTCTTCAATAGTATACTGTCTATGACACCTTATTGACTCCAACTTAATTATGTCAATTATTTGTACTAAATGGAGTGTTAAATCTCGCGTATACCTCATCTCTCATATTCTGTTAACTCATCATTCATCTCACTACATAATGATTTATGTACTGTTATATATCTTAATTTAATATATTGTTGTTAACATTGCTAAATCAGAAGATGTTATGACGTATGTTATTGCGTCGTTGCGGGCATGAGGGAAAATATTGAATAAGTGACCTTCCATCTTCGTTATCTCTCCACCAATAGGTCTATTGATTAAATAAATATCTAAGACTGAGAGATCTTTCTGAATTTATATTTTATTTTTATGTCAGCTGTGCACAAAAAGCGTTTTTCATTCGACTCAAACAACATAAGTTTCACCTGAACTTCGTCAAACTATTATTTACTTATGTAACAGTAATGTTTCTCTTATATCTTTCCTATTTAAATACCAGCGTTGATAAAACTATATATTTGGGGTAGAAAATCATGCTCTTTCTGAATCTCAACATTTTGGCGCAATGAACTTATGTAGTACTTGAGTAGAAATAGCATTTTTTACTACTTCATGGGAGCATTTATTCCCCGCGATGTGTACGCTAGTGCTTCTGAAATTCAGGTGGCATCACACAGACTTTGTTTTCATTTTTAAAGGCTTGGCGCCGACGTTCATGTTAGAGACCCTTCAAGGTGGCGCCCATGAACAAAGTGGAACCTATATAAGGTTTCCCAGTACCAGCGTCTTTATAGGGTTGATAGCCATTTATATGTGCCGATAGCCCCTGCATTGCAATATGTAAGCACTGTGTGTGTTGCATGATGGGATACATTCCTGCTCTCACAAACTCTCGCTGTCACATGTGAGATGATGAGATAAGGCGGTTTACGGGGAGCTGTAACTACTGTGTGCAGCGATGCATGATGGGATACATTCAGATCCTATGTAGATTATACACATCCCGTGGTACATAGAGAGCTATGGGGCCCGCAGGCCGCTCTTTATTACCTTACACACATATTCACATGTCGCATAGAATGGCAAGAGGGGATCTCCATAGATGCTATTTTGAATCTTGACTCACATGGAATTATGGAACTAACGGTAAGCGGTTAGATCCTGAGGTCGTGAGTTTTCTCTAAGCCTCCCGGGGAAACCAAGCCGAGGTGAAGCCGAGGTTTTATTTCCGGGAGGCTTAGAGAAAACGATGGACCATAAACTCAGGATCTAATGGCTTTAGTCCCCTTTTGTTGGGCTGTTACTATCATTAACAACAATTTAGAAATGATTTTGAAGCAAAATGAACCAGTGGAAAGCCATGATCTTGCCGTTTTGGGCAGTAAATATTGTTTTGTATTTTCGTTGATGTAAGCGGTCGGCCCCGGAAACGCTGGGAGGCCCATTCCATGCCATTCTAACCATCCCCGCCAGCCCAACAAACGGGGACTAATACAGTATACAATCTGTAGAAAACATTCTATGGATTATTCTGCATGGTTCCAATGGCGCCGACCCAGACATCTATATCTTGATAGTTTTTATTCATTTAACAGTGAAATATGACCACTTTTGACGAAATGATTGCTGGGAATAATTAAATATGCATGGTATAGTTCATATGATGCATTACTGGACTGACTTCTGTGTTCCTTTAAACTTGGTAAAAACGCATTGGTTACAATGACTACCACGCACAACTCACTAGTGAAATACGCACTGTGCGTAACTCACTCTGGATAGGTTGTTCTCAGTGCAATGCATATAATATAATACAACCTTATTTTCATCCATGCTATACCATATAGTCGAAATGTTTGAAACCAAATAAACTTTTAAATAGCGCAGATCTTTAATATATATGGGTCAGATCTTTAGAAAATGTACAATTCAACTTCACCAATCTTCTCAATTAACCCAAATTTCAGACGAAAATAAAGTTCAAAATATAGTTCAACCTAACCAAACCAATTGCTAGGATCAATGCAATGCCGAATATACTCGGATTTACCCAATATTGACGAAATTGCAGCCTAATTTAGCAGAATTTACTAAATGTATACAGCTGCCAATTGTACATTTTCTGAAAATCTAACCCACATAGAGAAACCTTATTTTAACAATTACAATATATGACTGGGCGCAATATAAGGATTATATTGTACACTGACTGCCACAACATGTAATAGACATGCTACATACAAGTGTCTGCATGTGCCCCCTCCCTGCACCATCACGCCCCTACTGGCACCAACACACACCACTCATCACGCTCAATGTAACCTAGCAACCGCACGCCATGTCACTTGTTACCCAGCATGCACCCACCCTAGCAACACTTCCTGTCTCAGAGTTATGGGGGCAAACATTCCCTGACACACCACAGGAAGTCTCTGTATTACCCACAATCCCACCATGCTAGATCTAAAAATAGAAACATTAAAAGGAAAAGTGGAATTATTGACAGGTTCATATGGAAGGCTTTCCTGCCCCAGGCCAGGAAATGTACATTTCACCTTCCCCTATCCCCCCCAATAACACAACTTTAATAAAAGAATATATAATATATCGGTCAGATCTTCAGAAAGTGTACAATTCGCTTTCACCAATCCCCTCAAATAACCCACATTTAAGACAAAAATGAGCTTCAAAATGCTCTCTAACAGAGCAAAATAGAGACTATAAATCAATGCGATACCAAATATCCTCAGATATACCCGGTATTCATCATTTTACATGCAAATTTAGAAGAATTTCCTGAATGTGTAGAGCTGCCAATTGTATATTTCCTGACGATCTGACTCATATATAAGTATCTTTATATCCCATTAGCCAACATCAAACATATCAATAACCCAACTATAATAAGTTTACTCTGTTTCAAAATTATAATGGTAACGTCTGGGAGAACTGGATTTAATCTAGATGACTGTATACCTATTTGTCTTTTATATATATGATTATTCTTATGTCATGTGAGAATTCGATAAATAAAGTAGTATCTTATCTTATCTTATCTTAATAAGGTTGGGGACAAAATTATCACAGTCAACGCAATCTTGGTCCTACCCAGGCTACATATTTTTTTTATTTTTTTTATTCCATTTACGGCCAAGTCATTAATTACATAGTGGCATATATGATCTCTTTATAAGATCTCTTTATTGAAATGTTCTGATTGTCAGAGGGTTTAGCAGTTATAGTCATATGAATCCATGTAACAAATTTCAGGACATTGTATTAAAAATATCCGTGCGTTTTGAAGGCCTTCGTATCGAGTATATTTAGTTACTTTACTGATAATTACCCGGCCAGAAACATTGCAAACTTTTTTTTAAAAAATAGAAATATAAAACTTTAAATATAGAAATACATGTTAGGTACACAAGTGTTTACTTCCATTGGAAACCGCTTGATCTCCTCTTTACAAAAATGGTGATATCTCAAGATCCATATTTTGCGACTTATGACTCATTTTCCTCAAACAGATTATTACAATAATCTACTTCATTATCCTGAAACATTTCATGCTCTGTGTTTAAACTTCCTTATCTTCTTTTGAGCCTTTGAGGGAATGAGGCTCAAAATCCATCCATGCAGTACCAAATATACTCAAATACTCCTAGTATTTATCATTTTGCAACCAAATTACAGCCCCTAATTACAGTACACCAGGTATATAAGGCTAGGGCAATGGTCAGCCCCTAATTACAGGACATCAGGTATATAAGGCTTGGACAATGGTCAGCCCCTAATTACAGGACATCAGGTATATAAGGCTAGGACAATGGTCAGCCCCTAATTACAGTACATCAGGTATATAAGGCTAGGGCAATAGTCAGCCCCTAATTACAGTACATCAGGTATATAAGGCTAGGACAATGGTCAGTCCCTAATTACAGTACATCAGGTATATAAGGCTAGGACAATGGTCAGCCCCTAATTAGAGTACATCAGGTATATAAGGCTAGGACAATGGCCAGCCCCTAATTACAGTACATC
>OW804094.1:160075284-160102784 GCA_942159475.1 Sthenelais limicola | reverse complement strand
ACACACACCCGTTTGTCCTGTTCCACTCAACATTTCCTCATTAGTAAAGTTTTGGCACAGCGCCAACATTCACCTGCCTGTAACTGATTGATGGTTCATAAAGCAACCACCAGATGGACACCTGCCAACTTCTCTTCCTTCTTTTGCTCAGAGCCTGTCTCTCAGTCTCTTACTGCTCAGAGCCTGTCTCTCAGTCTCTTACTGCTCAGAGCCTGTCTCTCAGTCTCTTACTGCTCAGAGCCTGTCTCTCAGTGTCTTACTGCTCAGAGCCTGTCTCTCAGTCTCTTACTGCTCAGAGCCTGTCTCTCAGTCTCTTACTGCTCAGAGCCTGTCTCTCAGTCTCTTACTGCTCAGAGCCTGTCTCTCAGTCTCTTACTGCTCAGAGCCTGTCTCTCAGTCTCTTACTGCTCAGAGCCTGTCTCTCAGTCTCTTACTGCTCAGAGCCGGTCTCTCAGTCTCTTACTGCTCAGAGCCTGTCTCTCAGTCTCTTACTGCTCAGAGCCTGTCTCTCAGTCTCTTACTGCTCAGAGCCTGTCTCTCAGTCTCTTACTGCTCCTGTCTCTCAGTCTCTTACTGCTCAGAGCCTGTCTCTCAGTCCCCTCCTGCTCAGAGCCTGTCTCTCAGTCTCTTACTGCTCAGAGCCTGTCTCTCAGTCTCTTACTGCTCAGAGCCTGTCTCTCAGTCTCTTACTGCTCAGAGCCTGTCTCTCAGTCTCTTACTGCTCAGTGCCTGTCTCTCAGTCCCCTCCTGCTCAGAGCCTGTCTCTCAGTCTCTTACTGCTCAGTGCCTGTCTCTCAGTCTCTTACTGCTCAGAGCCTGTCTCTCAGTCTCTTACTGCTCAGAGCCTGTCTCTCAGTCTCTTACTGCTCAGAGCCTGTCTCTCAGTCTCTTACTGCTCCTGTCTCTCAGTCTCTTACTGCTCCTGTCTCTCAGTCTCTTACTGCTCAGAGCCTGTCTCTCAGTCTCTTACTGCTCAGAGTCTGTCTCTCAGTCTCTTACTGCTCAGAGCCTGTCTCTCAGTCTCTTACTGCTCCTGTCTCTCAGTCTCTTACTGCTCAGAGCCTGTCTCTCAGTCTCTTACTGCTCAGAGCCTGTCTCTCAGTCTCTTACTGCTCAGAGCCTGTCTCTCAGTCTCTTACTGCTCCTGTCTCTCAGTCTCTTACTGCTCAGAGCCTGTCTCTCAGTCTCTTACTGCTCAGAGCCTGTCTCTCAGTCTCTTACTGCTCAGAGCCGGTCTCTCAGTCTCTTACTGCTCAGAGCCTGTCTCTCAGTCTCTTACTGCTCAGAGCCTGTCTCTCAGTCTCTTACTGCTCAGAGCCTGTCTCTCAGTCTCTTACTGCTCAGAGCCTGTCTCTCAGTCTCTTACTGCTCAGAGCCTGTCTCTCAGTCTCTTACTGCTCAGAGCCTGTCTCTCAGTCTCTTACTGCTCAGAGCCTGTCTCTGAGTCTCTTACTGCTCAGAGCCTGTCTCTCAGTCTCCTACTGCTCAGAGCCTGTCTCTCAGTCTCTTACTGCTCAGAGCCTGTCTCTCAGTCCCTTACTGCTCAGAGCCTGTCTCTCAGTCTCTTACTGCTCAGAGCCTGTCTCTCAGTCCCCTCCTGCTCAGAGCCTGTCTCTCAGTCCCCTCCTGCTCAGAGCCTGTCTCTCAGTCTCTTACTGCTCCTTCAGTCACAATTTGTTGGTTGCTTCGGCCGATCTATTGGCCCTGGAACACCAGCTCGGGCAGCTCGGGCAGCTCGGCCAATAGATCAGCCTCAGCAACTTGAAGAATAAAGAGAATAAATAAATATAGAGAATAAAGACTTACCATCAACTCTTCGACTTAGAGAGTCGTGATTACTATCCTTCCTCAAACCTCTATCTATAATACCTAAATAATAATATAGTATAACACTAGGCACCCTCTGGAAGAGCTATGGTTTCCATAGAAAAGAGGCAGCCTTTTCCCTTAAAATTACTCTATTATTATTAACTATATGTATGCATTTCCGGATATAAACATTATACATACATACATACATTCATTATACAAACATAAACCAGTGAGAAGCTTACTTGTGTGTTATTTGTCCGCTATCAATATGAAATATAAGTGCTATATTGAGGCACAGCATGACCTTGGGGTAACATCCTGGGGGAGAATATACCCCACACACAGCTGTAATATACATGTGTTTACTTGACCTTCATATGACCTTGACATAGCGTGACCCAGGTAAACTACCCCCCGTATTGGGGTGATATGACGATATACTACACTTGACATGGTAGAGCAAGGTCAAGGCTATACTTGGATGACCTTGACTTGACCTTGACTTGATGTTGACCCGAATTTGACACTGAATATGTGTGTATGGACGTGATCTGTGTGGGGAGGGAGATGGTAGGAGGAAGGGGACAGAGGGAAGAGAGGGGAGGGAAAGAGAGGAAAGAGCGATAGGGGAGAGGGAGGGAGAGAGAGGGAGAGAGAGGGGGGAGAGAGGAGAGAGAGGGAGAATGGAGAGAGGGGAGAGAGAGAGAGGGAGAGAGGAGAGAGAGAGGGGGGAGAGAGGAGAGAGAGGGGAGAGAGAGGGGGGAGAGGGGAGAGAGAGAGGGAGGAGAGAGAGGAGAGAGAGGAGAGAGAGAAGAGAGAGTGAGAGAGAGGAGAGAGCGAGCGGAGAGAGAGAGGGAGAGAGAGGAGAGAGAGTGAGAGAGAGGGAGAGAGAGAGAGAGAGGGAGAGAGAGAGGAGAGAGAGGAGAGAGAGGAGAGAGAGAGGGAGAGGGAGGGAGAGGAGAGAGAGGAGAGAGAGAGAGGGAGAGAGAGAGGGAGAGGAGAGAGAGGAGAGAGAGAGAGGAGAGAGAGGAGAGGAGAGAGAGGAGAGAGAGGAGAGAGAGGGAGAGAGAGGGAGAGAGAGGGAGAGAGAGGGAGAGAGAGGGAGAGAGAGGGAGAGAGAGGGAGAAAGGGAGGGAGAGGTATTGTGGACAGCAAATGAAGTAGGATATGATAAAAGAAGGACAACAAGTATATAAAGTAAGCTAGGACATGTAGACACGACATAGCGAAGCTTCATAACAAATACACACATATCCCAGAGTCCCACAAGCTTCTGTCTCTTCCTTTATGACTTCCGGTGGTGCTGGCACCGCCCCCTGTATGTGGAGAAAGGAATTAGGGGAGTTGGCCTGTCTCCATGGCAACCCTCCAGCGCACCCTAGCGGCAACATGGAGAATGATCAGGTAGGTGTGAGGGGGGGGGGGAGGGGGGTAATTTGGGAACCAAATTTAGTTTCTGCTTGTGCAAAAAATAGGAAAATAGGGGAGAAGAAAGGGGGAGGAGGAAGGGAGCAGGGGGAGGAAGAGGAGGAAGGGGAAGGGGGGGGGGGGGGAGGAGGAGAAAAGGGGAAGGAGAAGGGGGCGGGGAGTGAGTGAGAGTGGTTGCTTTACACCCTTATCAACACATTTAATATGGTTATATCAAGGGCGGGAGAGCTGAGAGGGTGTGAGTGAGTGAGATTGGTTGCTTTACACCCTTATCAACACATTTAATATGGTTATATGAATAAGGGCGGGAGAGTTGAGAGGGAGGCAGTTTATGATCATACCCGGGAAATAGAGATAGAGAAGAAGGGAGAGAGAGACAGAGAAAAAGAGAAGGGGAGGGGAGGAGGAAGAGGAAGGGGAAGAGGAAGGGCAAGGGCAAGGGGAAGGGGGAGGAGGAAGGGGAAGGGCGAGGGGGAGGGGGGAGGGGGAGGAAGGGGAACGGCGAGGGGGAAGGGGGAGGAGGAGGGGGAAGGGCGAGGGGAAGGGGAAGGGGGAGGGGAAGGGGAAGGGCGAGGGGGAAGGGGGAGGAGGAGGGGGAAGGGCGAGGGGAAGGGGGCAGGGGCAGGGGGCAGGGGCAGGGGGCAGGGGCAGGGGCAGGGGGCAGGGGAAGAGGAAGGGGAAGGGGCAGGGGCAGGGGCAGGGGCAGGGGAAGGGGCAGGGGCAGGGGCAGGGGCAGGGGCAGGGGCAGGGGCAGGGGCAGGGGCAGGGACAGGGGCAGGGACAGGGGCAGGGACAGGGGCAGGGGCAGGGGCAGGGGCAGGGACAGGGGCAGGTGGAGAGTTGTTACATGTGGTGCAGTACAAGGCAGGAGCTGACTATGGTCTGGTGTCTGTTGTTGCGTGTGTAAATCTAATACAAGAGTTTGGCTCAACTACACACAATCACTGCTGGCACGGCCAACCCCTCCACTATCTCATGTCTCCCTTTATCCTCTTCCTTTATCTCTGTCTCTGAGTAGTTTCAGTCCATCTCTACCCCCACATATATGTCCACAGGGGGGGGGGGGCAGTAATTCCACCCTCTAAGCCCACCCCTACCTACCCCCACACAGGGCGGGGGGGGGGGGCAGTAATTCCACCCTCTAAGCCCACCCCTACCTACCCCCACACAGGGCGGGAGGGGGCAGTAATTCCACCCTCTAAGCCCACCCCTACCTACCCCCACACAGGGCGGGGGGGGGGGCGGTTCCACCCTCTAAGCCCACCCCTACTTTATTTGTTGACTGTTAGTTCTACCAAACACCGCCATGTTTGCTCCCGGTGCCCTTGTGCCCCTGACACAGGAACCCGTTCCCTCACAACTTATACACGGCCACTATTGACTGAGACACCCCCCGTGTGGGGCATGATGGGAAATCTGTTCCTGCCCTCCTCATTACTCGAGGGGCGTTAGCCCCGAGAATTTCCACCAGGCAATAGACCACTTAGACCATCCAAAACCTCGGGTATTAATGCTTTTAGACCCGATTTGGTCAGATTCGACTGAGGGCTATTAAGAAAAAAAGATTCACCGACCTCTAGACCTTTTATTTACCAGTTCTGTCGAGGTCTATAACCCCCGGAAGTTGCCGGAAGTGATTGCCATGGTCTATTGTGAAAAAATAACCTACGCCTCCATGGAAATTGAATTAAGAAATCTTCCTTCTGGAAAATCATTGATTCAAAAAGTGAAAACATTAGACGATCCCTCATGTGAGTCAGATTTTCAGAAAATGTACAATTGGCAGCTCTATACATTTAGTAAATTCTGCTAAATTAGGCTGCAACTTGGTCAATACTTGGTAAATTCGAGTATATTTGGCAATATATATATATATAGAATTTTTATTCAGTAAATAAAACTTTTACAGAATTGGACAAATACATCTACGGATAGATCTTCCAGAGAAGCCCAAACTCAATGGGAAATGAAAATGAAATCGTATAC
Organism: Sthenelais limicola; assembly: GCA_942159475.1. Taxonomy (NCBI): domain Eukaryota; kingdom Metazoa; phylum Annelida; class Polychaeta; order Phyllodocida; family Sigalionidae; genus Sthenelais; species Sthenelais limicola. The sequence continues at coordinate 160,097,558 of OW804094.1, read as the reverse complement.
AACAAATTGTCATTATTTTGATACATTGGTTATTACATCGCATTACTTAGGTCGTTTTTAGAATTATAACGTATCACTTAGGGTGATTTCTGAATTTCGTTTTACACTTTATACTAAGACTCCTGTTCAATTTTTACAGAGTATCGAGACAAGCATTTGTATAACATTCGAATTTAAATTTTTACGTTGAGTTAATATTACTCTTTGTAGAAGTGTATCTAGTATTACATGTTGTCTATATGATGCCCAGGGTACGCTAGGCATTTACATTTTCATGAACATATTAGGAAACTGTAACTTTAATTCACTTCACCAAATTCATTAACTAACCAAATTCAACTAAGCCTACCCTTAAAGAAACAGCTAAACATAGACAGGTAGAAAATAGCCCTTGGATATCAAATTAAATAGCCATGAAATTTATATTGGAGTATTTTATTGTAAATCAGTTTTGGCAATAACCAACCACCAGGAACCCATTGGAAGACTTGGAACCTAGGTTTCAAAACAGGGCCTTCCTTTTTGCAGTCATCATTTATGCAAATAAAAAATGTCTTGTCGAATTGAATCTTTATTGGACGGGATTATTATTATAGCTGGTGCAGCATGTGTGCGTGTGAGTGTTTTTCACTTTGCCATGTGTGTGTGATGTAAATGTTTCTATTTGTCTAAAGAATGTCTAAACTATGTGTGTATGTGTGTGTAGTGTATATTATACAGTGTTGTTCCGCTGTCTGTGTGTATAAAGGGATTTGGCAGGTGTTGGTGTGCGGGGACCGTGACGGGGGGATCCAGAGTCGTCACGCCATCAGGACGGGGAGAGACTTAGCCAGGCTTCAGCTAATGGGGTATAATTTAATAATGGTATGTAATGGTAATTAGGATTTCTAGATTATTTTTTGTAGAGTTATATGTAGGTTAGGTAAACTGTATTTATCAACAAGGCAACAACTGATAACATCCAGGATGGATGGCGCATATTTTCACATAAAGGTGTTTATATAATTATATTAGCCGCAAATGAATAACACCAAAAAAAAGAGAAGGAAAAAGACAAGTGCAGGAGAATTAATGGGAGGAACCAGATTAGAAGGATGATGCGTGGGGGAAGATAAGAGGGAGTGGGGGAGGATTAGAGGGAGTGGGGGAAGATAAGAGGGAGTGGGGGAGGATTAGAGGGAGTGGGGAGGATTAGAGGGAGTGGGGGAGGATTAGAGGGAGTGGGGAGGATTAGAGGGAGTGGGGAGGATTAGAGGGAGTGGGGGAGGATTAGAGGGAGTGGGGGAGGATTAGAGGGAGTGGGGGAGGATTAGAGGGAGTGGGGGTGGATTAGAGGGAGTGGGGGAGGATTAGAGGGAGTGGGGGAGGATTAGAGGGAGTGGGGGAGGATTAGAGGGAGTGGGGGAGGATTAGAGGGAGTGGGGGAGGATTAAAGGGAGTGGGGAGGATTAGAGGGAGTGGGGGAGGATTAGAGGGAGTGGGGAGGATTAGAGGGAGTGGGGGAGGATTAGAGGGAGTTGGGGAGGATTAGAGGGAGTCGGGAGGATTAGAGGGAGTGGGGGAGGATTAGAGGGAGTGGGGGAGGATTAGAGGGAGTGGGGGAGGATTAGAGGGAGTGGGGGTGGATTAGAGGGAGTGGGGGAGGAGTAGAGGGAGTGGATTAGAGGGAGTGGGGGTGGATTAGAGGGAGTGGGGGAGGATTAGAGGGAGTGGGGGAGGATTAGAGGGAGAGGGGGAGGATTAGAGGGAGAGGGGGAGGATTAGAGGGAGTGGATTAGAGGGAGTGGGGGAGGATTAGAGGGAGTGGGGGAGGATTAGAGGGAGTGGGGGAGGATTAGAGGGAGTGGGGGTGGATTAGAGGGAGTGGGGAGGATTAGAGGGAGTGGGGAGGATTAGAGGGAGTGGGGGAGGATTAGAGGGAGTGGGGGAGGATTAGAGGGAGTGGGGAGGATTAGAGGGAGTGGATTAGAGGGAGTGGGGGAGGATTAGAGGGAGTGGGGGAGGATTAGAGGGAGTGGGGGAGGATTAGAGGGAGTGGGGGTGGATTAGAGGGAGTGGGGGAGGATTAGAGGGAGTGGGGGAGGATTAGAGGGAGTGGGGGAGGATTAGAGGGAGTGGGGGAGGATTAGAGGGAGTGGATTAGAGGGAGTGGGGGAGGATTAGAGGGAGTGGGGGAGGATTAGAGGGAGTGGGGGAGGATTAGAGGGAGTGGGGGAGGATTAGAGGGAGTGGGGGAGGATTAGAGGGAGTGGGGAGGATTAGAGGGAGTGGATTAGAGGGAGTGGGGGAGGATTAGAGGGAGTGGGGGAGGATTAGAGGGAGTGGGGGAGGATTAGAGGGAGTGGGGGTGGATTAGAGGGAGTGGGGGAGGATTAGAGGGAGTGGGGGAGGATTAGAGGGAGTGGGGGAGGATTAGAGGGAGTGGATTAGAGGGAGTGGGGGTGGATTAGAGGGAGTGGGGGAGGATTAGAGGGAGTGGGGGAGGATTAGAGGGAGTGGGGGAGGATTAGAGGGAGTGGGGGAGGATTAGAGGGAGTGGGGGAGGATTAGAGGGAGTGGATTAGAGGGAGTGGGGAGGATTAGAGGGGGTGGGGAGGATTAGAGGGAGTGGGGAGGATTAGAGGGAGTGGGGGAGGATTAGAGGGGGACTGCGTGGAGAGCATGAATTTAATATTAAACTCTTGTTTATAGTTATCATAACCAACCAGACTCATTTCATGTGTTATAATCATCATTATGTAAATCAGTTGACATGAAAATAAAAGTTAACTAGAATTATTAACGGATTAATGACATTGAGGGCCTGCTGGTGCACTGTTGCATAACCCAGATGAAAAGGTGAAGGATTATTATTATTATTGACACCTTGTTGCTATTTAGTTGTGAATAATGTTTATCTGGAGAATAGGTCTCTTGCCTCTGTCGCTGACAGCTCTTCTGTCTCTTCTGTGGGACCTTCTTCTATAAATTATAATAAATATTTCTAGTATATGATCCTGACAAAGGTCAAATGCAGACCGAAACGTAGATTGTCCCAAAGTATTAAACCTCCTTCAAATACAAATAATTATCTGTGTCCCTTTGTGTTTTGAGTTGTCTCAATTATTTAGAATTTCTAGTATATTATAGCAAGAATAGCATAGTATCGCGTAGGAGGGGGGCTATATTCTCCGAGTATGGCCGAAAACTACGAGGCCGTAGGCCTAGTTGTTTTTCGGCCATACGAGGAGAATATAGGCCGCCAAAGACGCGATACTGTGCTATTCTTGCTTTTATTCCATGATTCTTAACTTAAAACAACTTTATTTGCATTAATTTCATCAAACTGTGTTGTCCCCCAAGTCTCGAACGGTTGTGACGTCACTGTACAATACAAGGAATTTATATTGTCCACCTTGTGAGCGGCAAGTATATCGATTATATTGTACGCTCACGGCCAAATCATGGAATAAAGCACACTACATACAGTATAAATACAGTAAAGTAAAATACATGAAGTATTATACATTGGACTTTGATTGGATGCATAAGCATGTCAACCTGTTTGTCTACAACCCGTTGTAATTGTACTTTACAAATAAAAGATTATCTATTATTCTATTCTAAGTGTATAATATCGTTATATCAGCAGCTACTATCACACATGCAGGTGTGATACCAGCCCAGCGTGTAATGGCGGTATTAACTCTGACTAATGGCTAACATGACTCAGCATTTATATAACCACATCTCACTAATTATCGCCCTTCTTTACCATGTTCCCACAGCTTGTTATTTAGTCGTTATTTTCCCATAAATCCCCGTCTAGATTATAGCCTCCTGTCTTATGGTAAATACTCTATCATCCGTTCACATCAGCACTCATCAACATCATTCTCTATCTCCTTTCTCTTTCTCTCTCCCTTGTTCTCTCCCTCTCCTTCCTTTTCTCTTTCTCTCCCTTGTTTTCTCCTTCTCGTTCCCTCTTTTTTCTCTCTCTCTCCCTCTCACTTTCTCTTTCCCTCTCACTTTCTCTCTCCCTCTCCCTTTCTCTCTCCCTCTCCCTTTCTCTCTCCCTCTCCCTTTCTCTCTCCCTCTCCCTTTCTCTCTCCCTCTCACTTTCTCTCTCCCTCTCACTTTCTCTCTCCCTCTCCCTTTCTCTCTCCCTCTCCCTTTCTCTCTCCCTCTCCCTTTCTCTCTCCCTCTCCCTTTCTCTCTCCCTCTCCCTTTCTCTCTCCCTCTCTCTTTCTCTCTCCCTCTCCCTTTCTCTCTCCCTCTCCCTTTCTCTCTCCCTCTCTCTTTCTCTCTCCCTTTCTCTTTCTCTCTCCCTCTCTCTTTCTCTCTCCCTCTCACTTTCTCTCTCCCTCTCTCTCTCTCACTTTCTATCTCTCTCTTTCTTTATCGTCTCTCGGTCTAAGACAAGTCAACACAATTATTAGATATAATTGTAGCCAAATTGATTCATCATACAGTGTTTATACTTGTATAGATGTGTTTATGGAGTGCTATCAACGAGTGCAGAGACTAAGAGTAAACATCAAACCGACCCAATGGTAACCCTATGGCGAACCGCTCCAAGTAGATCTCAAATAGAGTGTATATGTGATGTGTTTCAGGAAAATGAGTCACAAGTCGCAAAACTGGTGTTTTTCAACATCGTTTACTTACAAGATCTCTTTGTTGGAATATTTTCATTTTTGGTATGTCTAGTCTTTGTGGTTGTATGAATACATATACCACAATTCAAGACTGTTTATTCATTATATTAGTGCATTACTTAGATCATCCTATTGAGTATATTTAGCTACTTTACTGGTAATTATCCAGCTAGAAATATTGCAAACTTTTTTTCAAAATAAAAATATCTGACTAAAAAGATAAATGTACTTATTAGATGTCCTTAATGTTTACATTCATTGGAATCCGCTTGGTCTCATCTTTTCAAATATGATGATATCTCAAAATCCAATTTTAGCGACTTTTGACACATTTTCCGAAAACGGATCAATGGTCTTATGGAACAAGTGTTGTGTGGATGCATTCAAAATACTCCAGTAAGGTGGAAATAGATGGAACCTAGCAAGGGGGAAGCCTGTACACTTGTTATTGACCGAGGGGAGCGCGGGAAGATAGAGGGCGTTAGCCCGAGATCTTCTGTGCTCCCGAGGTCACTAACAAGTGTACAGACTTCACCCGAGCTTTGTTCCATATTTATTACACCCCATTAATAAATAAAAAATATAAATAATTAAAAATAAAAGAAGTAATTTACGTTTTGGGCGGACCTACTTGTTGTATGTCCCCAGGGTGACATAACTCACATGTTATGCACCACTTTGACCAAGTGTGACATACAATGCTGAAGGTATAGGAAGCAACAGCACAGGGGTGTAATAATACCTGGGAGGAGCAGACTTTTCTGCTATGTGCTTAAGTAGCTATTCTCTGTATTAGGAATCTATAGTTGTCACTGTTTATGTTGTATTCTCATGATTATTCCCACAGGGATGGTTGGAAGAACTGCTTATAGCAGAAACTGTAAACCTATTTCTTAGGAAATAAAAGTTATAATATATATATATACTCACACATGTACAATAAACAATATAATTAGACAGAAAATTTGTAGAAATGAATAAAGTTTCTCCCACTAATTAAAGTCAACATATAATGGGCCTAACCCAGCACTAATTATCTATAATGGTGGCTATAAATAGATTACACATGACCCTGCTTGACCCCATATATAGGTCAGGTGATAGTGTTGACACGTGTACCCTGGTTCAGCAACCCTCCACCAGGTGCATACACTATTATAAACTTCCATCTTGCTACAAGCGGCAGGTGCCGGGGCAGGGGAGGGTCATTAAACAATGGGGCAGGAATCCACTGATATATGTGATGTGTTTCAGGAAAATGAGTCATGAGTCGCAAAATTGATATTTTTCAAAGTGATATATTCCCTGAATCTCTTTGTAGGAATGTTCTCATTTTTGGTGTGACTAACGCTTGATGTAGTATGAAAATATGTCCCAAATTGCAAGACAGTGTATCAAATATTTTCATGCATTTATAGGGTCACCCCATAGAGTATATTTAGCTGCTTTAATAGTAATTGTCCACCCAAAAACATTGAAAACTTCTTTTTCTAGAAATAGAAATATCAAACTTAAAATATAGAAATACTAATTAGATGCCCTTGATGTTGCTATTCATTGGAATTCCTAGAACACTAGAACACATCACATATTAATGATGAAGAGGACAGTAGCCAATCCTCGAAACATATTTAGTCAAGCTTAAATAAACAAAAACTGAAAAAAACTTCATCACTCAGTGTGTTATTAGGTGTCAATTCTATACCATCGTGATATAGATGTAGATCAAGATGTATAAATTTATAGATAGATATTATAGATAATTACAGAGAATTAAAGTGGGTGGAGTCAGGTGATTAAATAATGGAGGACGAATCCAAGCTCCACTGATATAATCAACGAGTTTAACTTAAATGTAGACTCGTTGATAATATATTAATACTCAAGATGTATTTATGTTTTATAGATAATTACAGGGAGATAAAGTTTTAACAATAATAATAATATATAGGAGGGTTTATATTCAGATGTATAGCTCCTATTTGTACAATACTCTAAGGTATAAATAAACAATTCTTTTAATTGAATTGAATTGAGAGAATATATGCTGTAACATTAGTTAAGTTTGTTTGTTCTTTTATGTTTTGTTTTTTTATTTCATTGAGAGGCCAAGTCATTAGTTGACACTAATGTTACAGCAATAGGGGACTTGCTTGTCTCACTGCGCATGTCTACTGCAGTGCATGCTGGGATGTACAATAGGGGACTTGCTTGTCTCACTGCGCATGTCTACTGCAGTGCATGCTGGGATGTACAATAGGGGATTTGCTTGTCTCACTGCGCATGTCTACTGCAGTGCATGCTGGGATGTACAATAGGGGATTTGCTTGTCTCACTGCGCATGTCTACTGCAGTGCATGCTGGGATGTACAATAGGGGATTTGCTTGTCTCACTGCGCATGTCTACTGCAGTGCATGCTGGGATGTACAATAGGGGATTTGCTTGTCTCACTGCGCATGTCTACTGCAGTGCATCCTGGGATGTACAATAGGGGATTTGCTTGTCTCACTGCGCATGTCTACTGCACCATTTGGTTTTCATAGATTATTTAAACAAGCTATCAGAGCTTGTTTAAATAATCTATGAAAACCAAATGCATGATGGGAAAGATGGAGGCTTGTGTTATGGAAACATGTAAAACACAAGGATATTGACATTAGAACACTGGTAAATATCCCATGCTGAACATGGCACGTTTTCTATAGATTTTATACTGTACCATTAGTCCCATAATGCCATGCGGATCATGATTCAAAATGGCGGCTCTACAAATCCCCTATTAGAGAATTCTGTACCGCGGCAGGTCACGTGACCTGGATGTTTGACATGCTGGTCACGTGTTCATCTTTATTGAATATAAACAAGTTTTTAACTGTTTGTGTTTAAACCCCGGGTTAGTTTTTCTCTTCTCCACCAGGGGTAGCCCGGCCACTAGTGCATGCTGGGCAGGTCCAGTGGTTTACTCAACCCCGGGTAAAAGTTAAATAAAGTTGATATTTAAAATAGATATAAAAATATGTTTGTTTATATGTCACAAGGGCGATATTACAAGCCATGACTGTACTGCAGTATCTCCACATGCAGGTTTGTATGGGTCAGATTTTCAAAAAATGTACGATTCACCTTCACCAATCCTTTCAAATAACCTACATTTAAGACGAAAATAAAGTTCAAAATACAGTTCAACCTAACCAAATAGATTGCCAGAATCAATGCAAGGCCAAATCTGCATCACACCTTCCTCTACTCTGCCAATCTGTATCACTGTATCACATATACTTACATTTAATTTGTTAAATTACGACTCCGTATCTCAATTCCTAATTGTTCATATCTTCTACCACATTAACAGTAACATAATAATATGAAGTTATATATTTGACAAACAAAGTAGTGACTAATTTAGAAATAACTTAGTGTTGTCTATAGAAATAAATGTGTTGAGCCTATAATGTGGTCATCTCTGTGAACAGTACTGGAGTAATGCTGTAGAACGCAATGAGAATAAAACTAGAATCTAAATAAAATATCATTAAACTAATCTACCAACTAAACAAACTCTCATTCCAGGTGCACAGTGATGCATTCCTTGTTTTAACTACAACCCTTCCTTAAAGTGACTAGTGTAAAAGGTGGAATGTGTAGAGGGTAAAGGGAACGCCTACCATGTATGGTACCCAGCGTTTTATAATCCGGGTAATTAACCACTGCAACAAAGCATCATGGGAATTATCAGTAGGGCAAGGTCGTTATGTTGACAGAGGTTATATAGTGGTTGCTAGCAGTACTGTCAGTGTGTGACAGTGTCATACATGGATGACACTGTGTGTGACAGTGTCATACATGGATGCCACTGTCAGTGTGTGACAGCGACATACATGGATGACACTGTCAGTGTGTGACAGCGACATACATGGATGACACTGTCAGTGTGTGACAGCGACATACATTGATGTTACTGTCAGTGTGTGACAGTGTCATACATGTATGTCACTGTCAGTGTGTGACAGTGACATCCATGGATGACACTGTCAGTGTGTGACAGCAAAATACATGTTTGACACTGTCAGTATGTGACAGTGTCATACATGTATGACACTGTCAGTATGTGACAGCAACATACATGTTTGACACTGTCAGTATGTGACAGTGTCATACATGGATGACACTGTCAGTGTGTGACAGTGACATCCATGGATGACACTGTCAGTGTGTGACAGTGTCATACATGTATGTCACTGTCAGTGTGTGACAGTGACATCCATGGATGACACTGTCAGTGTGTGACAGCAAAATACATGTTTGACACTGTCAGTATGTGACAGTGTCATACATGTATGACACTGTCAGTATGTGACAGCAACATACATGTTTGACACTGTCAGTATGTGACAGTGTCATACATGGATGACACTGTCAGTGTGTGACAGCAGAATACATGTATGACACTGTCAGTGTGTGACAGTGACATACATGGCTGACACTGTCAATACACAGAATACAACATACATACACAGACACTTAACACTACTGACAGTGATAACATTAGCTGTCAGTGACAGATACAGTGACAATACTGACAATGGTAGACAGAGGTAAATAAGTGTGACAGCACTAGTGACAGTGATAATAAAGGTGGCTCACCGTTACTGGAGGCCTTGTGGAGATTCTCTGTTGACTTGTGACGTTTAAACTTATCCTTTAACCTCGAGGTAAAGCTCCGTGATTTGTCCGCTGGAAGAGACAGGGGAGAAGGTATGAGACAAGAGACAGGGGAGAAGGTATGAGATTCTGCATCTAAACATTAACTCTTGTTTAGGAATGTTGCTGAGGCTATGTACAAAATAAAAAGACAAAAAGATCATTTTATTATATGCCCTTTCTGTATGAGGGGCACAATAAACCTTTTCTTGTTGTCATGAAATACAATTTATTTTGTTTCAACTTTTAGAAACTTTGTGTTAATAGCTAAAGGGCATATAATAAATATTGAATAAACTTAGTTGAAGTAGTAGTTGAATAATGATTAATCTCCCTCTATACATGTGTACAGCACCAAACTCTAGCTAGCAGGCTATACTGCACATATAGTATATATACGGCTAATAATTCATGTCTCTCCTAGACATGGACAAAGGCAGATATATTGCTGGTCACCTACACTAGGCAGGAAGCTATATGGCTACAGTTATTAGATAACAAGCTTATAACAAGTAACAAGCTTATAGCAAGTAACAAGCTTATAGCAAGTAACAAGCTTATAACAAGTAACAAGCTTATAGCATGTAACAAGCTTATAACAAGTAACAGGTTTATAACAAGTAACAAGCTTATAACAACTGTTGTACCACAATAAGTGTATAACAACTGTTGTACCACAATAAGTGTATAACAACTGTTGTACCACAATAAGTGTATAACAGCTGTTGTACCACAATAAGTGTATAACAACTGTTGTACCACAATAAGTGTATAACAGCTGTTGTACCACAATAAGTGTATAACAACTGTTGTACCACAACAAGTGTATAACAGCTGTTGTACCACAATAAGTGTATAACAACTGTTGTACCACAATAAGTGTATAACAACTGTTGTACCACAATAAGTGTATAACAGCTGTTGTACCACAATAAGTGTATAACAACTGTTGTACCACAATAAGTGTATAACAGCTGTTGTACCACAACAAGTGTATAACAGCTGTTGTACCACAATAAGTGTATAACAGCTGTTGTACCACAATAAGTGTATAACAGCTGTTGTACACTAATAAGTGTATAACAGCTGTTGTACCACAATACGTGTATAACAACTGTTGTACCACAATAAGTGTATAACAGCTGTTGTACCATAATAAGTGTATAACAACTGTTGTACCACAATAAGTGTATAACAACTGTTGTACCACAATAAGTGTATAACAACTGTTGTACCACAATAAGTGTATAACAGCTGTTGTACCATAATAAGTGTATAACAACTGTTGTACCATAATAAGTGTATAACAACTGTTGTACCACAATAAGTGTATAACAACTGTTGTACCACAATAAGTGTATAACAACTGTTGTACCACAATAAGTGTATAACAGCTGTTGTACCACAATAAGTGTATAACAACTGTTGTACCACAATAAGTGTATAACAACTGTTGTACCACAATAAGTGTATAACAGCTGTTGTACCACAATAAGTGTATAACAACTGTTGTACCACAATAAGTGTATAACAACTGTTGTACCACAACAAGTGTATAACAACTGTTGTACCACAACAAGTGTATAACAGCTGTTGTACACTAATAAGTGTATAACAACTGTTGTACCACAATAAGTGTATAACAGCTTTTGTACCACAATAAGTGTATAACAACTGTTGTACACTAATAAGTGTATAACAACTGTTGTACACTAATAAGTGTATAACAACTGTTGTACCACAACAAGTGTATAACAGCTGTTGTACCATAATAAGTGTATAACAGCTGTTGTACCACAACAAGTGTATAACAACTGTTGTACCACAATAAGTGTATAACAACTGTTGTACCACAATAAGTGTATAACAACTGTTGTACCACAACAAGTGTATAACAACTGTTGTACCACAACAAGTGTATAACAACTATTGTACTACAACAAGTGTATAACAGCTGTTGTACCATAATAAGTGTATACAGAGGTACAAGCCACAAGAAGCTTCTATAGTGGAGAAGCTGCTGAAGCTCTATTATAACAGCTTTAGATACATGTCTAACTGTAGCTCAAGTTATTATGCACAGACTATAGCAATATTACTATACATCAATGTACAAGTTATTATGCACAGACTATAGCAATATAACTATACATGGTACAAGTTATTATGCACAGACTATAGCAATATAACTATACATGGTACAAGTTATTATGTACAGACTATAGCAATATAACTATACATATATATATCAATAGATGTGTGGAGATATGGAACGCCATTGGGTCATTTATTCAGTATTTATTGATATCTAAAAATGATTTATTGATATCTGAAAATCATTTTCAGATATCAATAAATCATTTTTAGATATCAATAAATCATTTTCAGATATCTATAAATCATTTTCAGATATCCATAAATCAATTTTAGATATCCATAAATCAATTCTTGATATCTAAAATAATTACAGATATCCGAAAATGATTTATTGATATCTGAAAATGATTTATGGATATCTGAACTGATTTATGGATATCTGAAAATGAATTATGGATATCTGAAAATGATTTTTAGATATCTGAAAATGATTTTTAGATATCTGGAAATGATTTTTAGATATCTATAAATGATTTTCAGATATCAATAAATCATTTTCAGATATCAAGAAACCATTTTCAGATATCAAAAACACCTTGTAAAATAGATTGCAAAGAAACCCATTTCTTGATATCAAGAATTCAATTCTTGATATCTATAAATCATTTTTTGATATCAAAAAATGATTTCTTGATATCAAGAAATGCTTCATGCATATACATTTTAGGGTAAGAAACATTTTCTTGCAATCCTCATTGTTACAACCAAACTTATAATTTGAATTTCGGATATCAATAAATCATTTTTGGATATCTGTAAATGATCTTGAAATCATTTATTGATATCAAGAATTGATTTTTTGATATCCAAAAGTCATTTCTGATTAAGTTGAGACCTTAGTTGTATTCTAAAATTGAATTATTGATATCAAGAAATGCTTTTTTGATATCAATAAATGCAATTCTTGATATCTGTAAATCCTATTATTGATATCAAGAATTCAATTTTTGATATCAATAATGGCATGTATTTCTTGATATCAAAAATTCATTTATTGATATCAAGAATTGATTTTCAGATATCAAGAATTGATTTTCAGATATCAAGAATTGATTTTCAGATATCAAGAATTGATTTTCAGATATCAACAATTCATTTTCAGATATCAACAATTCATTTATTGATATGGATAAACGCATTTTTGATATCAATAAATGAGTTGATCCATTTTCTGATATCCAAAAATACTGAATAAATGACCCAATGGCGTTCCATATGGAGAAGGCAAAGACACAGCAGATGTTATTAGAGAGTGAAGAGACAGATAGCAGATAGCAATATGAGAGATGAGAGGAGAGAAAGAGGACAGAGAGAGGACAGAGAGAGGACAGAGAGAGGGGAGAGAGAGGAGAGAGAGAGGACAGAGAGAGAGGAGAGAAAGAGGACAGAGAGAGGACAGAGAGAGGACAGAGAGAGGACAGAGAGAGGGGAGAGAGAGGAAAGAGAGAGGACAGAGAGAGAGGAGAGAAAGAGGACAGAGAGAGGACAGAGAGAGGACAGAGAGAGGACAGAGAGAGGACAGAGAGAGGACAGAGACAGGGCAGAGAGAGGACAGAGAGAGAGGGGAGAGAGAGGACAGAGAGAGGACAGAGAGAGGACAGAGAGAGAGGAGAGAGAGAGGACAGAGAGAGGACAGAGAGAGGACAGAGAGAGAGGAGAGAGAGAGGACAGAGAGAGGACAGAGAGAGGACAGAGAGAGGACAGAGAGAGGACAGAGAGAGAGGACAGAGAGAGGGGAGAGAGAGGACAGAGAGAGGGCAGAGAGAGGACAGAGAGAGAGGGGAGAGAGAGGACAGAGAGAGGACAGAGACAGGGCAGAGAGAGGACAGAGAGAGAGGAGAGAGAGAGGACAGAGAGAGGACAGAGAGAGGACAGAGAGAGAGGAGAGAGAGAGGACAGAGAGAGGACAGAGAGAGGGGAGAGAGAGGAGAGAGAGAGGACAGAGAGAGAGGACAGAGAGAGGGGAGAGAGAGGAGAGAGAGAGGACAGAGAGAGAGGACAGAGAGAGGACAGAGAGAGGGGAGAGAGAGGACAGAGAGAGAGGACAGAGAGAGGACAGAGAGAGGACAGAGAGAGGACAGAGAGAGGGGAGAGAGAGGAGAGAGAGAGGACAGAGAGAGAGGACAGAGAGAGAGGAGAGAGAGAGGACAGAGAGAGAGAGGACAGAGAGAGAGAGGCGAGAGAGTAACAGAGAGAGAGAGGAAAGAGAGAGAGAGAGAGGACAGAGAGAGAGGACAGAGAGGGAGGAAAGAGAGAGAGAGGACAGAGAGAGAGAGGCGAGAGCGTAACAGAGAGAGAGAGGAAAGAGAGAGAGAGGAGAGAGAGAGAGAGGACAGAGAGAGAGGACAGAGAGAGAGAGTGTAGGTATGTATGTATGTAGGATGAGACACATGACACAGGGCGACATGCAGCCAGGCGGAGAGACAGGGCAGAGAGAGGACAGAGAGAGGACAGAGAGAGGGGAGAGAGAGGAGAGAGAGAGGACAGAGAGAGAGGACAGAGAGAGGACAGAGAGAGGGGAGAGAGAGGACAGAGAGAGAGGACAGAGAGAGAGGACAGAGAGAGAGGACAGAGAGAGGACAGAGAGAGGGGACAGAGAGAGAGGACAGAGAGAGAGGACAGAGAGAGGACAGAGAGAGGGGAGAGAGAGGAGAGAGAGAGGACAGAGAGAGAGGACAGAGAGAGAGGAGAGAGAGAGAGGACAGAGAGAGAGAGGACAGAGAGAGAGAGGCGAGAGAGTAACAGAGAGAGAGAGGAAAGAGAGAGAGAGAGGACAGAGAGAGAGGACAGAGAGGGAGGAAAGAGAGGGAGGAAAGAGAGAGAGGACAGAGAGAGAGAGGAAAGAGAGAGAGAGGACAGAGAGAGAGAGGAGAGAGAGAGGGGCGAGAGAGTAACAGAGAGAGAGAGGAAAGAGAGAGAGAGAGAGGACAGAGAGAGAGGACAGAGAGGGAGGAAAGAGAGAGAGAGGACAGAGAGAGAGAGGCGAGAGCGTAACAGAGAGAGAGAGGAAAGAGAGAGAGAGGACAGAGAGAGAGGACAGAGAGAGAGGACAGAGAGAGAGGACAGAGAGAGAGGACAGAGAGAGAGGACAGAGAAAGATGACAGTGAGAGATGACAGGAGAGTGTAGGTAGGTATGTAGGATAAGACACATGACACAGGGCGACATGCAGCCAGGCGGAGAGAGAGCGGAGAGAGAGAGCGAGGGGAGAGAGCTGTAGAGAGAGCGGCACAGAATGTGGAGTTTTTGTTGTGCAGTTGTTGTATGTGGATGAGCTGCATTCCTGTGGGTGGACGTGATGACTGGGGGGGTGAGGGGGGGGGGGGGTGGGGGGGTGGGGGGGTGGGGGGAGAGAAAGGGGGCGAGAAAGAAAGAGAAAAAAGGAAACATTAAAGAAGAACAGGTCCACACTTCCTTTTAAAAATGCATTGATCGAATTTAATTAATGTTGATAAGATAAACTGTAAACATAATGAATTTAGTGTAAACCAGGAGAGATAAGAAATACTGGTGTATCTACTGCTGCTGGATGATGTTGTCTGGTGGCCTGGAGTAGACCATACATGTCTAGTCTCAGCCCATACCCATCATACAGCACATGTAGCATCGTCTCTTGTAAAGGAACTCAATGTAATTCATTCAAATTATCAAATATTATCCCCATTTTAAAACTCGATTTGAGGAGATAATTTTGAAAAACGCTTGATAAAAAGCGAAGCGAAGCGTGCATCTGCATTTTCATGAAAATAAAAGATCTTTAAAGAAAGAAATACATGTATATGTCACCTGACCAGAAGTGTACCACCAACTTCTTCTTATCATTATTATTACCATCGTCATCATCCCATGGCCCCCCCGGCCCCCCCCGTCGCCCCCCGCCCCCCCCCCCCGCCCCCGCCCTCCTGATATAACTGAGACATACAATCCGGACGGTTCGTATAATCCTGATCATTTCTACATGTTATAGTTTGACAGCCGTGTCTGGGGATTTTTATCCACTTCCGGCGTGTGTGTATGGGGCATATGTGCCCCGCGGATATTGTGATGGATGGAGAGGGGGAGGGGCAGGGGGAGGACATGGTGAAGTATGGGACGGAAGGAGGGGCAGGGCAGGGGGGAGGGACAGGGGGAGGGGCAGGGAGGAGGGGCAGGGGGTATATTTTTACAGAGGCTAATTACAGTGATTAATATTGGATCAATTAGTATGTGTGATTACACCCAGGGGGCACTGACTGTCTTTTTCTGGGAAACTGAAATGAGCAGAAGAGAGTAGAGGGGGGTAGGGGTAGTGGGGAGGGTAGGCTGGGGGGAGGGGTAGTGGGGAGGGTAGGCTGGGGGGAGGGGTAGTGGGGAGGGTAGGCTGGGGGGAGGGGTAGTGGGGAGGGTAGGCTGGGGGGAGGGGTAGTGGGGAGGGTAGGCTGGGGGGAGGGGTAGTGGGGAGGGTAGGCTGGGGGGAGGGGTAGTGGGGAGGGTAGGCTGGGGGGAGGGGTAGTGGGGAGGGTAGGCTGGGGGGAGGGGTAGTGGGGAGAGATGTGGAGGATGTTGAGTATAGGGGGACGAGGTGGGGGATGGAAGGTGAAGGGGGAGGCGGGGTGGGGAAGGGAGGGTATAGGTTTAGGGTAGGAGGTGGAGGGTAGAGAGGGGAAGGAGAAGGGGGGAGGAGGGGTGGGAAAGGGGCAGGTGGAAAAGAAAAGAAGAAAGTGGAAATTGAGCCCGGGGGACAGGTGCATTATTTATGAGGGGGTGTGGGTGATGGACGGGTCTATTATTACTGGGGAGGGGTGGCAATAAGTCAATAATGGGTTGTGATGTATATTATAGTCATTAGGGAGACAAGGGAGAGGCGGACATATGTCATACATACACCAGTGGAGCTAATGGGTGATTAGATCATGGGGTTGTGTTGCTGAGGCTGGTCTATTGTCCCAGGGGAAGGGAGAGGGGGTCCATATGGAGCGGGGAACAGACAGAGGAGACAATGTGGATAATAACCCTGACTTGGACATTATCAATTACAGGATTAGTGACGAAGGCTCAATGGTGGTCTCCTGGGGTTTACAGTCCTTCATCACATCCTGAGGTGAAGCCACCATGCCGAGGTTAATAATCTTTTTAGTCTTCCCCTACCCTAATCGCCTAAATAGTTCAAGTAAACACATCTAGGTCAAAGGTCATTATTAACTGCTTTTGCATCTGGGCGTTATAAACTCCATTGTGTAATCAGCCAGAGCTAGCTTTCCATGCATCTTCCAAAGAGACCGAAAGGGAGACTTAAACCTGGGTTTCACCACCCCGCTACTTCTCCCGCTACTTCTCCCGCTACTTCTCCTGCTACTTCTCCCGCTACTAACTCCCGTTTCTTTGCTCCCGCTACTTTAGAAGTAGCGGGAGATAACGGGAAGTAGCCGTTTCAATCAAACATGTTTGAATTGAAACGGCTAATTCCTGCTACTTGCTGCTGCTTCTAAAGTAGCAGGACCAAAGAAACGGGAGTTAGTAGCGGGAGAAGTAGCGGGAGGAGTAGCGGGAGTTAGTAGCGGGAGTTAGTAGCGGGAGGAGTAGCAGGGCAATGGAACCCAGGCTTTAACAACAAACAGATCCCCTCTGCACATGAATGTACGTTTGTGCACAGTTATCTATACTGCTACTAACAGGGCAGTAGTGGTGGTTTGTCCCCAGTCCACAATACCTTTTATACATTTTATTATACGTGCATCCCTCCTGAGTGGTGCAATAAGTGGGGTGCAATAAAAATATTCATATAGTACGCATACTATATGAACTATTTCGTCGCCAAGTTGGCTACTTTTTTCAGATTTACATGTGATATATTTGTGATTACACATCAAGTTTTATGCCCATATAATAAAAATAGAATGGAACTCGCCTGCAATAATAACAAATTTATTGGACTTGATTCGTCCACATAAGCACTCTGCCTACAGCATCGTGCTTATGTGGACGAATCTCATTCAATAAATTTTGTATTATTGCCGGCGAGTTCCATTCTCTCTATTTATGGTTTATTACCGTTCACCTTACTTACTTAGTCACATAATAACATGAATCACAATGACATCAATATATAACCATCACATACTCAGTATTACACAGTGTTAACATGTTGTTACACAGTGGTAACCTATTGTTTACTCAGTATTACACAGTGGTAACGTGTTGTTACACAGTGGTAACATGTTGTTACACAGTGGTGTTACTCAGTGGTAACGTGTTGTTCAGGTAAATATGCAACAAGACATTGAGGCAGTACGACTCATGGGAAGACTGTGTACATTGCTCAAGCACAGGGGGCGCTGTAGCAGTGTGACCTTGGCAGCAGTGACCTTGGCAACAATAGCAGCAACACAAGCTAATGGTGCTTATATCTAGAGTGAGTACATCAGGTTAATTATCATTAGGTTATACATAGGTTAATGAGCAGTTATTATGGGAATACAACATATTGATTAGCATTTAGTATTAACTAGGTCAGCATATATTCTTAATGTGACCTTCAGATTGGTAACATGACCTTGGGAGGTCTATGTGACCTTGAAAATATACATTTGAAAGATTTAGTATAGCATGACATTTTATAGGTCAGCGAATGACCTTGGTGATTTAGATGACCTTCAAGTGGTCAGTTTCTCATTTGGGTGGTTTAATGTGACCTTGGGAAGGTCAGCATGACCTTGAGGAGGTTAAAGGTCAGGTTAATGTTTTACCTTCTACTCTTTGGCTCTTGGGGGGAGCTGGAGAGGAAATGCTAAATTTAGTAACAATATTTAGATTACATTATTTTATTTTATTTTATATATAAATGGTTCGAGTCACCAGTGTACAGTTGGTAGTTGTTTGACACCGGACAATTTTGTAAAATAATGGTGGAAGCTCTCTAGTATACATAGTATTCACTGACGTCACAGCACTGGCCGTGGCTCACCATAATGTGTGTCAAGCTTGTAAACGTTAGCTGGACGCTCCAAGCATCGAAAATGCTGTTTACGTCTGTTTTCACCTCCGAAAGTTTTAGCAAATGTAATATAAAGTATGCTGATAGGTTTGATTTTCCTTTTTTAGTGTGTCATGATGGAATGAGTATAATTGCCATTATCCAACATTCAAAAAGCCTGGCGCTCTAGTGCCTATGGCTCTCTGCGTAGACACACAGTATGGCTGCCAGTGAGGATAGCCGCTGACTGGGGTGACGTCATGTGAATACTATATAAATGTAGTCATTATGAAGGTTACATAGAGAACAAGCTCCAACTGTACACATGGGCGACACATTTACATATTTCTACTCATTTCTACCCAAATTAATCACGAAAATTGTTATGAAATTTCAAAATAAAATTGCCCAGAATATCTTACAATAGAGCGCCGCCATGTTTAGTTATTGAGAGGAAAAGTTGATGCGGGACGAGTTGACAATGGGTGGAAATAAGGTAATTTTAGACGGAGTTCAATAAAGTATTTATTAGATCAACTATGGTTTATAGAGTTCGCTTCTGGTTCAAAGATCGGCAAAGAACTTAAAATTAAAATTAATCAATTATAAATAAAATCCAACAAAACCAATAAATAAAGTTAAAAAATCTAATCCAGTGCAAACCGGCATTATGTGCAGTATTACTCAATGTGTTAATTCCCTTATAGGTCTATAAATAGAACAGGTGACGTCATAGCAACCGTTACCAAGACGACACATGCCTACATACAGATGTCTCATGGTGGGACTCAACATTATTAGACTAACATTTCACTCCAGGATCCCCAAACTCACATGGATTATAATAATATTTAGCTGCTTTTTTAAAAGAATTTCTAAAAGCTAAAATTTCTAAGGAATATATACAATATTTACATCAATATGTGATGATTATTGCGCATTTATTGCCGCTGAGGGACAATAGTGTCATATGACACACATCCAGTCAATATGTGACTAAAGGTAACTAGAAGATACATGCGCCTTTCCCCATGTATTCCCACAAGGGCCCTGTACTAACTACTAAATATGTAGGAACATTTATCATTGAGAAATAGGGGAAAATAGCGATTTTCCAAAATGGCCGCCATTGGGAAAGTGCTAAGTAAAAACTCAATGTAAGTTTTGATAGAAATGTATCAAACAGTAGCAAACAGTTGTTACTCACCGGTACTGAAGGACTGCGGCCTCATGCCCACGTGTGGCATCACGGGGCCGCTGTTGAACCGATACACATCCTCCCCGCCCGACACCGACGACCTGCGCAGGAGAATAATAATAGTTAATATATGGAGTGCATTGTGGGTGGGGGAATAATAATAGTTAATATATGGAGTGCATTATGGGTGGGGGAATAATAATAGTTAATATATGGAGTGCATTATGGGTGGGGGAATAATAATAGTTAATATATGGAGTGCATTATGGGTGGGGGAATAATAATAGTTAATATATGGAGTGCATTATGGGTGGGGGAATAATAATAGTTGATATATGGAGTGCATTATGGGTGGGGGGAATAATAATAGTTGATATATGGAGTGCATTATGGGTGGGGGAATAATAATAGTTGATATATGGAGTGCATTATGGGTGGGGGAATAATAATAGTTGATATATGGAGTGCATTATGGGTGGGGGAATAATAATAGTTGATATATGGAGTGCATTGCGGGTGGGGGAATAATAATAGTTAATATATGGAGTGCATTATGGGTGGGGGAATAATAATAGTTAATATATGGAGTGCATTATGGGTGGGGGAATAATAATAGTTGATATATGGAGTGCATTATGGGTGGGGGAATAATAATAGTTAATATATGGAGTGCATTATGGGTGGGGGAATAATAATAGTTAATATATGGAGTGCATTATGGGTGGGGGAATAATAATAGTTAATATATGGAGTGCATTATGGGTGGGGGAATAATAATAGTTAATATATGGAGTGCATTATGGGTGGGGGAATAATAATAGTTAATATATGGAGTGCATTATGGGTGGGGGAATAATAATAGTTAATATATGGAGTGCATTATGGGTGGGTACAGGCTATTGAGAATAATAGTTATATTTATATGTGGTTTTGTAGGGGGAATAAGTCCAAAGTGTGACAGTTACTGGTAGATAGGTGAGGTAACATAAAGACATTGACCTGACAGGAACAGCAACACATGACCAGTGACAGTGGTGACAGTAACACTTGACAGTGTGACAGTGACATTCTTTCAGTGATAGTGGTCGAGGTGATTACTGACAGTAACATGCTTTTGGGTGACGGGGATGTGTGACAGTAGACAGTGACAATTGACATTGTGACAGTAACATACATATGGTGACAGTGAATATGTGACAGTAATATCAAATAGTGCATGTGTGACAGTAACATGTGACAGTGCATGTGTGACAGTAATTAGTGACAGTGCATGTGTGACATCAATATTTATAATAGATTATAATTGATCTGCTTCTACCATATACAGTGTATTTATATTGCTCTGTATTGAGGTAGGCACATCTTGTAAGAATCACATTCTATGGGGTTGATTGCTGACCCAATTAGCGGACTGACCTTAATTAGCAGGGGTCACACCCGCCACTAGTGACCATCAGTTGTGGGGGTAGGGGCTGGGGGAGGGGGGCGGGGCGGGGGGGGGGGACTCGCTTAAGGAGCACTGACCAAGCCATACTATTTAATTCTGGCTGCTCTGACTGGTAATCAGTGGGTAAGGCGGGGGGGGGGGGGAGGGGGACCCGGTTTGGGATTGGGAGTAAGGGGAGGAGGGAAGGGGGGGGGGGATATTCTCTTCCATGTGTCCAATGCATGGCTTCTGGGAAGTCAGGCCATGGAGGGCATGGAGGATGATCCAACGCCTAATTAGAAGAGAACAGAGCAGCAGAATATGTGGGGTTTACATCAGGGATCAATGCTTGGGTATAAATAAACGAGGACACGACGCTATGGCAGTCCTTGCCTGGGCTGACCACACGTCTACTCTCTGACTCCTATATTAACCTCATTAACACCAAACCTTTGGGTGAAATATACCTCTATTTTCTACACAATCGTGCATCACTGTAAATGCGTTAGATATCTTCAATGCTATTTTAGATATCTCTAACTCTATTATTGATATCTGTTAATGCATTACAGATATTGATATTATGTCTCCTTTCCAGATATTAATAATATATTTACCAATGTCTAAAATAAAATTATCGATATCTGTAATGCATTTACAGATATCGATAATATATTTACCAATGTCTAAAATAGAATTATCGATATCTGTAATGCATTTACAGATATCGATAATAGAGTCGAGATATCTCTAAATATTGAATTGATGAGCCTATGGCCTAAGTTCAAGCCCTGTTGGGTCAAGTCTTCAGAAAATGTACAATTGACCAATCCCCTCAAATAACCCAGGTCTATCGCTCCCTCACCTACAATAGGCATAGGGTATATTTGCGTTTTTTCTTTCTATATCTCATATATTTAATTGTAGTTGAAATACAAAAATGAAATACAAAAAAAATATTTATATGGGTCAGATCGTCAGAACATGTACAATTGACCTTCACCAATCCTCTCAAATAACCCAAATTTCAGACAAAAATCAGGTGCAAGATACAGTTCAACATAACTAGACAGATTAATTGAATGAATACAAATACAGAATACACTCGGATATAGTCAGTACTTATAATTTTTCACTCTAATTGCAGAATTTGAGAGATGTGTAGAACTGTAGATGGTGCATTTCCTGAAAGTCTGACCATGT
>OW804094.1:160050078-160075084 GCA_942159475.1 Sthenelais limicola | reverse complement strand
CCTCTCTCCCTCTCTCTCCCCTCTCTCTCCTCTCTCTCTCCTCTCTCCTCTCTCTCCCCTCTCTCTCCCTCTCTCTCCTCTCTCTCCTCTCCTCTCCTCTCTCTCCCTCTCTCTCCTCTCTCTCTCTCTCCCCTCTCTCTCCTCTCTCTCTCCTCTCTCCTCTCTCTCCCTCTCTCTCCCTCTCTCTCCCTCTCTCTCCTCTCTCTCCCTCTCTCTCCCTCTCTCTCTCTCTCCTCTCTCTCCTCTCTCTCTCCTCTCTCTCTCCTCTCTCTCCTCTCTCTCCCCTCTCTCCTCTCTCTCTCCTCTCTCCTCTCTCTCCCTCTCTCCTCTCTCTCCCTCTCTCTCCTCTCTCTCTCTCTCCTCTCTCTCCCTCTCTCTCCTCTCTCTCTCTCTCTCTCCCTCCTTGTCTCTCCTCTATATCCCCCTCTCTGTACTTCCCTTCTCTTCTTGATGTTATCCATTCTCTTTTCTTCTTATAGTTTAAACTCTTTAATTTATGTTTTCTCTCCTCTCCATACACTAACCCTCCCTAGCACAATCTCTGGACATTCTCTTTGTAGTGACACTGAACTCAGCCCCCCCCCCCCCAGACCGACCCCGACCCCTGCACCCCACCCCCCTGCGCTCCCCCGACTTCCACCCTGCCCCCCCCCCCCCTGCCCCCCGAGCTCTAAATCACTCCACCACAAGCTCTACATATACAGACTTTGACATTTATTACTTTTCGCCTTTTAACTTTTCATTTCATGTTTTTGCCTGACCTTGACCTTGGGTAATCCCCCGGTGCCTCTAATTCTCACTCTCACCACCAGGGCACGCATGGACACCCACTGAAGTATTCTGGGAAAGGGATTAACAGGAAGGTAGGGCATCTGGGATGGACGAGTTCATTGGGGGAGGGGGGGGCAGGTGGGGAAGAGGGGATCAGGTGGGAAAGTGTGGGGGCAGGGGGAAGGCGGGCATGTGAGAAAGCAGGGGGGGAAGGGGGGCAGGGGGGATGCAGGGGGAGCAGGAGGGGGAAGGGGGGAAGGGGGCAGGGGGGGAAGGAGGGGAAGGGGGAAGGGGGGCAGGGGGGGTACAGGAGGGGGGAGGGGGAGCAGGGGGGAAGGGGGCAGGGGGGAAGGGGGGGCAGGGGGGGTGCAGGAGGGTGGGAGGGGGGAGCAGGTGGGAAAGAGGGGGAGCAGGTGGGGTTAGAGGGGAAAGAGTGGGGGAGGGTATAGGTGGGGGGAGGGGCTCATTGTTGCAGCATACATATATTGCAGAGAGAAATTCCTGATGTGAATAATGGATTGATTAATAAATATTGATTGAATCAAATGTATGGCTATATATATATATATATATATATATATATATATATATATATACCTCTCCATCTGCTTCACATCAAATATGTGCAACATGAGAAATGAGAAAACATACATATTTCACTGTCGAGGAAAGGTGTGTGTGAAAAGATGGATTCACTCTGCACTATGTATATACACACCAACCTGGGGCAAGTGAAAAGCCCTATACCCTTGGGACTTGATCTACCCAGTATAAATAAAAGCTTTAAAAAAAAACCTCCTCCCCCTCCCTCCCCCATACCTCTCCCCCTTCATATGACCCTTCCCCCCGTCCCCCTCCGTCTCCCCCCCCCCCCCAAACTGGAGATCGGCTTTTAATCGGAAATTAAATTTTAGAGGATTATATTATTTAATGCCCCCCACACCCCCCACACCCCCACACCCCGGCCTGTATTTAAACAGGTCCCGGCTTATGAACGGCCACTACTATTGACTGAGCCCTGACCCCAGCACCCGCTCCTCATGCACCTCAACCCTACCTGGAAAACCTGATAAAATGCAACAAGAAATAGCGAGCAATGGGAACAATGGCGGCCACAGCAGGTGGTGCCCCCTGGTGGAGACGGGAGGAGGTGAGGGGGCGGGGCTGCTACCTATAGCAACCGTCACATGCGCACAGTAATAGGTTTTATACATTGTATGTAATGGTATTATTTATATACACTGTATGTAATGGTATTATTTATATACACTGTATGTAATGGTATTATTTATATACACTGTATGTAATGGTATTATTTATATACACTGTATGTAATGGTATTATTTATATACACTGTGTGTAATGGTATTATTTATATACACTGTGTGTAATGGTATTATTTATATACACTGTGTGTAATGGTATTATTTATATACACTGTATGTAATGGTATTATTTATATACACTGTATGTAATGGTATTATTTATATACACTGTATGTAATGGTATTATTTATATACACTGTATGTAATGGTATTATTTATATACACTGTATGTAATGGTATTATTTATATACACTGTATGTAATGGTATTATTTATATACACTGTATTTAATGGTATTATTTATATACACTGTATTTAATGGTATTATTTATATACACTGTATGTAATGGTATTATTTATATACACTGTATGTAATGGTATTATTTATATACACTGTATGTAATGGTATTATTTATATACACTGTATGTAATGGTATTATTTATATACACTGTATGTAATGGTATTATTTATATACACTGTATGTAATGGTATTATTTATATACACTGTATGTAATGGTATTATTTATATACACTGTATGTAATGGTATTATTTATATACACTGTATGTAATGGTATTATTTATATACACTGTATGTAATGGTATTATTTATATACACTGTATGTAATGGTATTATTTATATACACTGTATTTAATGGTATTATTTATATACACTGTATGTAATGGTATTATTTATATACACTGTATGTAATGGTATTATTTATATACACTGTATGTAATGGTATTATTTATATACACTGTATGTAATGGTATTATTTATATACACTGTATTTAATGGTATTATTTATATACACTGTATGTAATGGTATTATTTATATACACTGTATTTAATGGTATTATTTATATACACTGTATTTAATGGTATTATTTATATACACTGTGTGTAATGATATTATTTATATACACTGTGTGTAATGATATTATTTATATACACTGTATGTAATGGTATTATTTATATACACTGTATTTAATGGTATTATTTATATACACTGTATGTAATGGTATTATTTATATACACTGTATGTAATGGTATTATTTATATACACTGGATGTAATGGTATTATTTATATACACTGGATGTAATGGTATTATTTATATACACTGGATGTAATGGTATTATTTATATACACTGTATGTAATGATATTATTTATATACACTGTATGTAATCACATTAACTATCTATATACACTGTATGAATTACATTAACTATCTATATACATTTTATTTCACCTCGGGAATGGAGTGCCCATAGACTTTGTATAGGCGTGTTATATACGAGTGAGTGAGCGGGAAGAAATATGTTTCATTCGTCCCTAGGGACGAAATAGATGACCCAATTATCGTTTCTGCGATTTTATTGGTTACTGTAAAAGTAGGTCAGCATTGTCATGGTGATGCGTCAGGCCATGACGCCACGTCATATAGCTAAGCATTGAAAGTGCGGAGGCCATCGTTAACGTTATGACAGCCGTCATAAATTTAAGCGTCAAAGGAATTCCATGCCACAACGTCGATGTGTTTCTCTCGCAGTAAGTTACGGCAATTAAAAGCAATCTAATATGTTTAAAATCGTTTGTAAGAGGTCAAATAAATCTCAAACTAACCTTAGTGCTGTCTCTGTGATGGTTCTTCACCTCGTTTCCGGCGAGGGGAAACCCTCGGGTCTACGCTACGCTCCGACCCCTCGGGTATCCCCCACCTCCAACTCGGTGAAGAACCATCACAGAGACAGCACTGCGGTTAGTTCTATATATGTATATTATAATGACATTAACTATTTATGGTACGTGGTAAGCTGCAGCAAACTGCTACCATGCAATGAAGGCTGGAATGTCTCCATAGCTATTACATCACGATCCACCTATTACGTCATAGGCTATGCCAAGAAACAATTGTGATGTTTCAATTCAATTCAAGTATTCTTTATTCAGCTGATCTCGTTGCACAAAAGGTTATTTGATGTCTGGGTAATACAAAAATAAATTCCTGATTAGCCAGGTCTTCCGGCGAATGCCTAGAATCTTGATTGTCTTAACTTGTTACAACAATAACAACATACACAGAAGCTAAACGTGGTGATTATAATGTTATGTGATGAATTATGAGATAATTAACAGAGAATGTAACAAATGGGTATCACAGTTCAATGTGTGACGACAGAGGGACATCAATTTAGTTATCAAGTGAGGTGTCCTGAGTTTACATTATGAGAAGGCTATCAAATTATATATATATATTGTATTTTTATTCTGGTCCTTTCAAATGTTACATCTTCCAGAATTAGGTTAGCAGTCTCTGCCTCAGCAGTTCTACCTAACGTAACCCAATTAGTTCGATTACAAATTAAATGGCTTATCCACTTACACGACAATCGACGACCGACAAAGGTGACCGACAATCCGTTTCCCACCATCGTCGGTCACCTCTGTCTGGAACCATCGGTCACCGGTATTTACTTGCACGACTAAAATTGCTCATTTTGGTCACCGATTGTCGGTCACCTAGCATCACCGATTGTCTCTCCCCGGTATCCACTTGTACGATAATCGTATACCAGGTGGCGACATAATTTGTTTTCTGTGTGTTTGTGGCGACGTCTGTGTGTATCCTACCTCCTCACAGTCAACAAGATGTCTTCCGTGAGGAACCGAGTGGCGGCTTGTTTATTACTTCGAAATCTGCAGCAATCCCAGGAAGATGCATATTTGTGTTTAGTGGCCTTTCTGTCTGATAGCTCTAAGAAGAAGAGGGAACATCGTTATTGGGAACAGTTGTGGCTGCGTTGGCAACGTGAATCAAATTCCATTATGTTATTGTACGAACGACTCCTACAGGTTGGTACTGATGGGTTCCAGATGACATATTTTTATATAGTGCCAAATGCAGTCCTTGTGTTTTGATTTGATGTCAGTGCATATGATTGTACCCATCCTCAAAATTTAGAGGAAGAAATAAGATTTATATTATAAAGCAGCATTTTGTGCGACTACTTTTTATTGAAATTGGTATAATAATAATAATTATAATTAATTTGCAATTAATTAAATTATGTGAAATAAATTCTGTAAAAATTAATTGTGCCAGGTGGATGACACTGAGCTGCATTTTGTGCAAATACTTTTTAATGTAATCGTTATGATAATTAATGTGCAATTAATTACATTATTCAACTGTTAATTGTTAAATTCATTCTGTCAAAATTATTTTTTACAGGTGGATGACAACGAGGAATTTCGGCTGACGCTGAGGATGCCCCCTGCGTTGTACCACGAGCTGCTGCAGAAAGTAACCCCTCTGATTGCCAAGAAGGACACCCGGTTCCGAAAAGCCATTCCTCCAGATGTTCGCCTCGCAATCACAATGAGATATCTATCCCTAGGTAATGTACAATTTAATCTTTGATTACTATTAATCTTTGATTAAATATTAATTGTTGTTTAGTATCAGTATTGATTTGTTCGTTTATTATATTATGATTTGGCCGCATGAGTGGTGAATTACACCTCAGTAAACACTGGGTACTAGTTATGATGCTAATATAGAAGGTCTGTTCTCTAATTGTAAATTTCCTTATCTATTATTAGGAGATGGTATCCGGTCGCTGCACCAGCAGTTTGGTGTCGGCTTGACAACAGTGGGACCGATCATCAGGTCCACATGTATAGCGATTCATGAAGTACTTGCGGATGAATACTTTAAGGTATCTATTTCGTTTGTATTTGATAATTTAAATGTTATATGATCTCTGACACTAGTCTTATTAATCTCGTGTAACTAGAGAATGCTTGTTCGGACTCAATTCTATTTTTTGTAACCTTTCATCTAGACCTACTCGTCTATGTACGTCAGAAAATGTGCCAAATAGAACATTTAAAAGATAAAATTTCTTGTTTAATTTTAGATGCCATCGACAAAGGCCGAGTGGGAGGAGGTTGAGTGGGTATTCCGCAACCGCTGGAACCTTGCGCACTGTATTGGAGCCCTAGACGGGAAGCATGTGAGGGTGCAGAAGCCATTCAATAGTGGTTCCTTATATTGGAATTATAAGAAGTTTTATTCGGTCATCCTCATGGCCCTGGTAGACGGGAACTATATGTTTCGCTATGTTTCTGTAGGCAGCGGAGGTCGGGCATCCGATGGTGGAGTCTGGCGGCGCAGTTTGGCATACGAGATGCTTCATGATGAAGAAAATCCTCTAGGTATTCCACCACCTGTTAATATTGATGGGTTCCATGGGCAACTCCCCTACTTTTTCGTAGGTGATGATGCCTTCGCTCTGGAGGAGCACTTGATGAAACCCTATCCGGGTCACAACTTGTCTGCGCGTCAAAGAGTCTTCAACTACAGAATTTCGCGGGCACGCAGAATTGTGGAAAATGCGTTCGGCATCCTAGCTGCCAAATTTAGGATTTTCCGCCAGAGTATTGAGATGCAACCAGACAATGTGTCCACTATTGTAATGGCATGTTGTGCGTTGCACAATTACTGTCGTGTTCGAATCGGCAACAACTACCTGCACCCAACAGCCATTGACTCAGAAGATGTCGACCACAACATTATCGAAGGTCTGTGGAGGCAAGAAGATGAGGCCTTTGCTGACGTAAGAGGAGACGCTAGTACAAAGAACCCTGCCAGCAAACCAAAACATATTAGGCATCAGTTGGCTAATTATTTTTGTTCGTTCAAGGGGCAACTACCATGGCAGTACAGATTATGCCATGTTGATCGGGATGACTGTGATGTGCCCCCCGAATAGTTAATTTTTGTTTGTCACTGTAATATTGGCTATTTAGTCTTCATTGTCGTATTTGGTAATGTTTGGAAAAGGACATCAAAGAAAGAAAAAGACTGGTTGTAGGAAATAGAGCAGTTTCTGCTTTTATTATTTGAAGTTACTATAGCTAACTGTCAACTTCGGCTACAATTTGACTTGACTTAACTAATAAACACATGTGACTAAAACTATTGTTCAAGACTTTTTTCACCTGAGATCGTAAGAACATACTTATATATCAACAGTGCAAACACAACATAATCAGGCAGCAGTTTAAAGCTAAAGGCTAAAGGTATATCCACACATGCTCCCTCTATCATATGACGACTCAACTAGAAATCAATCATTTATCTCATATCTCTAATCATATCATATATCATATCACGATCACATAAAAGTACTGAACTGAGATCGTAAGATACTTAATTGTCAAGTTTGCATAACACAATCTGGCAACAGGTTAAAGCTAAAGGCAGTCAGTATATCCAAACATGCTAGATACAATATCGGACTACTCAACTAAAATCATTTATCTCATATCTGTAGATGATAACATAAAATTACCGGACTATCTTTAATGACAATTTCCACCGGAGATCTCTATCAGCTCAGATCTGACAACATATAGGTAAACTTTCTGAACAGAAAGCTGAACATTAGCAGTAAGCAGTTTGAAGTAAAGGCACTCATTACAGTCATAAATGCGCGCTACAATATATGAAAACTAGACTAAAGAACGTTTGTTAAAATATCAATAGATCTCAATGGATCATATCTTCCCTGACTTTCTTCAAGTGTGACCGATAAAATCTCGGTAGAATATAAAAAAATACATATGCTTTAGCTGCCGAGCTAGAAAACAAATCTGTCTAATCACTTTCCAGATCTTCCTCAGCGGCGAAAATCTGGTTCTCAAAGTAATGCCTGAGTTTGCGCACAACCTTGACTGGGAGCTTCTTGAGGCGAGGAAGCAGGCTTTTAAGCCATGTGGCCAGTTCATCATCATCAGTATTCTCACCAAGCAGTGGTCGGATTAACTTCTCTGTCAGTTCACGATCGGCCGCTCTCTGCTGGCTTAGCCCGGCAAGGACTGCGGACATGGCATCACTTCCTCCAGATCCAGATGACTTTTTGTTCTTCTTAGGACTCATCAAACTGAGACTCCGTGCGGCAGAACTTTTCCCTGGGCCTTTACCCTTGGAACTGGTGCCACTGACACCCTTTCCAGTGTTTTTGGTACTGGAGGTATGTGAGGATGTAGCATCGGGTGTGGATGCTGCATCAGGGCTGGGGAGTTGAAGACTGCTGGACCCGGAATCACTTGCAACACTTGCTTTTCTCTGTAAAAAAAAAATTGAATGCCCAATACAATTACTGATCGTCACCAATTGTGTTAATAATATTAGTGATAGTTACAGATAAATTTCGCATACATGATTCAATTTGGTATTGAAATGAAACAATTAGGTATGTTTAATGTTATGCTAAGTACAAGTCCCATTGCAGGGTTGCATTTACCTTTAAGTTTGTCCTTGTATGTCCTTTTGGCACAATATAGTTGTGGAGAAATTGCAACAAGTCGTAACACTTGCGTGCCCTTGGGGGAATCTCGTCGACAGCCGCACCAGATTTATCTTTATGCCGCCCATAAGTGGTCCTCATTGTTGTCATTTCTTTGAGTACTTGTTCGGCTGCAAGAGAAATCATAGAAATTGATATATCATTGCCTAAAAAATTGTATTATAATTCTATTCAAACCTTATATATAATCTTAGATCGACTGGAGAAATAATATTGTTGAAATACACTGGTTTGGGACAGTAGTAGCTAACATGTCTATAGATTTATGTAATTGAGTACAAACATTTTTTTTACCAGTCATATTGAGCTGATCGCCGATCAATTTGTAGGCTGCGTCTCTTCGGTTGGTGTCCATATAGTGCTGGTGGCTTGGGTCATATAAGAAGTCATTCTCTTTCCACAGCTCTACCATGGCACGACGTTTGGCGTAGTCGAAGACTCGCGGTGGTCCTTCCTTGTTTTTATCTGTTCGCCTGGCCTTCTTTATAACTCGCTTTCCTTTAGATTTATCGACTATATCGACCTCTTCAGACTCCTCTTCCTCTCTCTCGCCGTCTGAATCTATAGCATAATTCATATCTAAATTATCAGCGATGTACGTAGGCGCCCTATGCTCATGATCGTCACAGCTTGAATCACCACAACCACGGCAAGGTCCTTTTATTTTGTGCTTTCGCGGTGACTTCCTTGGAAGGGGTTTTATAACGGGTGGTGGTTGGGTTTCCTCATCGGAAGAGATTTCTTTTTGGTCTCCAGACTCGGCCGCAGATTCATTGTCTGAACTAGACTCTTGGCCGCGATTCTGGTGTGGTTCTGGCTTGTCACGATTTTCACGTTTTTCAGGCTCTTTCGCTTGCTCTTTAGCTTGCTCTTTAGCTTGCGTCTGGTCGTTAGCATCCGCCGAAGCTGGTTTGTCCACGCCGTGCACAGTTGTCTTATTTGACAAGTCCTGGGGAACCAAATTGACTTTCACTGTTTGCTCGTCTATAAATAAAAAAATACATGAGTTAATTACATATACTTCCCGTGTTCAGATTATATTAAGCACCTACAGAACTCAAGAATTATCAACATTGTATAAAAAAAAATTTAATATCAAATTCACTAGAAATAAAAATATTCACTAAAAATAACAAAAATTCTATATAAATCAATTTAAACGATAAACATAAATGTCCAAATATACTATAGTAATATATAAATATACTAATATACTATATATAACCCCCCCCCCACTCCCCCCCCCCCCTCCACCCCCACCACCCCCACCCGCAAACACACATACCCACACAAGCAAACACACCCGAAAAACCACTTTGAACCCTTATATACCTCCAAACCTTATAACAAGAGAAAAATAGATCAACTGTAGCATCAATTTTGGCTGATAAACTACTCACCACGCTTATCGGGTTGGCTTAGGTCCAATGCCCCAGTCTCCTCGTGGTCAACTTCTTCACTCTGCACGGTGTCTGCAACTTCCTCCGTGTCCTTGGAAGCGCAGGGCTCAGCGACATTTTTTTTTTGTTTACTGGTACCTTTCTGGACATTACTTGTTACAGTTTTACCAGCCTTAACAGTCTTCGATCGAGTTGCTCTTAAGCGAGGCATGTTGAATAGGATAGCTAGTGTCTAGTGGACCGCGTCGAATGTGCTATTTTTACGGAGCCCGCTAAAGGGAGACGTCACATGATCAACCAAATATGGCAATATAGGACATCTAGTGACTTAGCTTGACACTAAATTATTATAAGCGCCTTCGGCACTCCCCTGTTCGTTATAACGATAAGTAGGAGTAGGTTTTTTGTACCATTTTGGGTACCGCTGGTACAATTATCATTATAGAAATAAGAAAAATTAAGAAAAATTATGTAGAAATTACGTACAAAACCATTTTTGCCAAAAATGTATCGGTAAAAGATACTAGAAACTATCTACAATATTAACAGGAATGGATAGGAGGTTCATGCACATCACCAGCACCACTAATATGGCCATTTAAAATGAATAAATAAATAATTAGGGGGTCCCGACGAAAATTTAGGGGTCCCGACAATCGTGACCCCTCCCGACGATTACTGATTTTTTAGTAATCGTCGGGAGGGGTCACCGATTGTCGGGAGCAGGTGACCGATTGTCGGTGACCAGGTGACCGATTGTCGGTGACCCGGTATCCACTTGCACGATTGTCGGTCACATGAGGTGACCGATTGTCGGTCACCCAAAAGTGACCGACAATCGTGTAAGTGGATAAGCGGCTTTACTGTTTACCTTTATAAGAACAAGAGGTGATGCGAACATATTTTGTCCGGACCATTATCAAAATACATGTTAACAATGAAAGATCCCAAGCCCCCCGTCCCGGCTCATCATTTAAAGTTTATTTTAATAGTAGTAGATGTATAAATGCTTGTAGTTCACTGTCCTTCATTGTCCATTTCAGTCCATTTTGCACTATTAAAATAATAGCTCTCTCTTCAATTTAATGTTCACTACTTATGCATGTTTTAGTTCGATTGCTTCAACTCCAATGAAATATAAGAGCCAAACCCTTTCCCAAATACTTATTTCTAAATTATTATAGTGAACAGTATTATAAAGGACAATAATAATAAGAATGCATCAGAATGACGTACTGCAGATGACGCCTCTCAGGTACTAGAACAAGTTACACTGAGTTAGCATGATCAGCAGTACCCCTACCGAGGCTTGTCCATGTTTCTATATTACAATCACAGTATCAACTCTTCAAGTGGTTCTGTACCAGTAAATAATTGGCATGAAAATAGCTAGATATTTTAGATTATACAGTTTTAGTATTCAGTTCTTCAACAGACAGGGGCGTGCGGAAACAGCAGATAAGGTCAGTTTTCGACTAAGCGGATTAAAAATGATACAATAATTTATCCGTGTATTGTTTGAATGAAGATTTGTCAGAAGTTTTATGAGCTTCTGTTTTCAGAGCATTCCATCTGATTTGGCACTTATATATGGGTCAGATTTTCAGAAAATGTACAATTGGCAGCTCTACACATTTAGGAAATTCTCCTAAATTAGCCTGAAAAATGAAGAATACCGAGTATATCTGAGTATATTTGGTATTGCCTTCATTTAAAGTATCAGTTCTGTTATGTTAAACAACATTTTGAAGCTCATATCTATCTTAAATGTGGGTTATTTGAGAGGATTGGTGAAGACGAATTGTACATTTTCTGAAAATCTGACCCACATAAGCGAATTAGTGACTTTAGTCAGATTTGTGGCTAGGACCACCAGGTTCTTCCTCCCCTTAGCATGACTCCTGGTGCTCAGGTCTCTATTATCAATCTATGTTTCAATTGTTTATATTATTTATTGTTATTTATAAAAAAATACATTAACTATTTATATACATTGTGTATCATAATGACATTAACTAATTATATACACTGGATGTAATAATAAAGATACTATAGATTTATATTATATGTAATCACATCACAAGACAAGTTTATAGACATATAAGAGACATGGTGAGCTATGGTGTAGCACTGGGCTGTTATATCGTCCACTAGACAGTGGCTCCACCTGAGTGCTCTACCATGAACCATTGTCCTGGTCACTTCACCCTCTCACAGAGACACTTTCTTCTCCTTTTCTTCTCTCTCCCTCTCTCACTCCTCTCTCTCCTCTCTCTCACTCTCCTCTCTCTCTCACTCCTCTCTCTCACTCTCCTCTCTCTCTCCTCTCTCTCCTCTCTCTCACTCTCCTCTCTCTCTCACTCCTCTCTCTCACTCTCCTCTCTCTCTCCTCTCTCTCCTCTCTCTCACTCTCCTCTCTCTCTCACTCCTCTCTCTCACTCTCCTCTCTCTCCTCTCTCTCCTCTCTCTCTCCTCTCTCTCCTCTCTCTCTCCTCTCTCTCCTCTCTCTCCTCTCTCTCCTCTCTCTCTCTCCTCTCTCTCCTCTCTCTCCTCTCTCTCTCCTCTCTCTCCTCTCTCTCCTCTCTCTCCTCTCTCTCTCTCCTCTCTCTCACTCCTCTCTCTCCCTCTCTCACTCCTCTCTCTCCTCTCTCTCCTCTCTCTCACTCTCCTCTCTCTCTCACTCCTCTCTCTCACTCTCCTCTCTCTCCTCTCTCTCCTCTCTCTCCTCTCTCTCCTCTCTCTCTCCTCTCCCTCTTTCCCTCTCTCTCTCCTCTCTCTCCTCTCCCTCTCTCTCTCCCGCTTTCCCTCTCTCTCTCCTCTCTCTCCCTCTCTCTCCTCTTTCCCCTCTCTCTCTCCTCTTTCCCCTCTCTCTCTCACTCCTCTCTCTCACTCTCCTCTCTCCTCTCCCTCTCTCTCTCTCCTCTCTCTCACTCTCCTCTCTCTCCCTCCCTCCTCTCTCTCTCCCTCCCTCCTCTCTCTCTCTCTCCTCTCGTCTCTCTCTCTCCTCTCTCCCTCTCCCTCCCTCCTCTCTCTCTCTCTCCTCTCTCTCTCTCCCTCCCTCTCTCCTCTCCCTCGCTCTCCTTCTCTCTCCTCTCTCCTCTCTCTCCCTCCCTCCCTCCTCTCTCTCCTCTCTCTCTCCTCTCTCTCTCCCCTCTCTCTCTCCCTCCTCTCTCTCCCTCCTCTCTCTCCTCTCTCCTCTCCTCTCTCTCTCCTCTCCTCTCTCTCTCCTCTCTCCCCTCTCTCTCTCCCCTCTCTCCTCTCCCTCCTTCTCTCTCTCCTCTCTCTTTCTCTCTCTCCTCTCTCTCACTCCTCTCTTTCCGTCTCTCTCTTCTCCTTTTGCCTCTGCTCTCTCTGTTTTCTTTCCTCTCTTATCGACCTCACTCTCCTTCTCTCTCTCTCTTCTCTCAATCCTCTCGCCCCCACTTTTCTCTCTCTTCTCCCAATCCTCTCGCCCCTCTTCTCTCCCTCTCCTCCCTAACCTCTCACTCTCCTCTCTCTCTCTTTTCTCTAACCTCTCACCCTCTCTCCTCTTTTCTCCCAGCTTTTTCTCCCATTTCTCGCCCCTCTCCCTTTCTCTCCTGTCTCTCCCATTTCTCTCTCTTCTCTCTCTCCTTTCTCCCTCTTCCTCTCCTCTCTCCCCTTCTCTTTCACTCCCCCCTCCCCCTCCTCTCGTCCCCCCCTCCTCCCCCCGCCCGTCTATAAGACCTCCCCCCGCTCCCCCCGCCCCCTCCTGCCCCCGCTTCACCCAGGTGTGCGCCTGGTCACGCTCCACCGCCCCACCACCACCACCACCACCACCACCACCCTAGAGTGGTGCAGGTGGTGGTGGAGAGAGTGGTAGAGCAGCTATAGTCACACGGGCACCACTCAGTCAGTCAGTCTACAGGGCCGCCCTTCTACCACACCTGGATACCTTACCACCTTACCACCCTACAGGAGGAGGCACACCTGGATTATACCACACCCTGGAGCAAGGATTACCTGTGATTCACACCTGTGGAGGAGCAGGAGGAGGAGGGAGAGGGAGATACCGGTGTAGAGTGGACAGGAGAAGCCTGTGTGTGCGTGTGTGTGTGCTACCAGTGGTGGTGCATTGGGCAGACCTCACACACCCTACACACACCCTACACACCCGCTACACACACCTGCTATACCGTATACACACACCGTACATACCGTATATACCCTGATTACCTGCCCGTGTAACACACCCACACACTGGTGCCCCCCCCCCCCCCCCCCACATACCTCACATGCCTCTACACTCTACAGGGTGCCTTTAAGACGCAGCCTCTCAGCGCTGTAATACATGTATAGCTGTATTAGGCCTATATAGGTGTGGATGTATTAGCCCTGTATATGTGTAGGTGTATCAACTCTCAGCCCTATATCTAGCTGTATTAGCCCTATGATATAGGTGTGGATGTATTACCTCTCAGCTCTATCTATATAGGCATATGTGAATGTCTCAGCCCTATATAGGCATATGTGTTATTATTACCAGAGAGCAGTTGTGTGTGTCTATATAAACCTGCTCGGTATTTGCCTATAAATGTGTGTAGCATGTGTATAAGTGTTTACATACAGAGGCATCCCCCCACACATATAGAGTGTGTAATGTGTATATAAGGGTCCCATACTTCACCCTGATGCCTGAGCCCGCCGCCGCCGCCGTGTATCCCAGCATGGCTGACCCTGACATGGATGTGCCGCCGGTCAAGCTGCTGTTGAAGGATTTCCTCGAGTGTTTCCCGCCGCCACAGACCGGGCGGATCGTGGACGGGTATGAGCCGGACATCGCGGGGGTACACGAGGCGTTCAACCTGCCCACAGGCTCCATCCTCAACTTCCACCGCCAGGTGTCGCCCAATGTACCCCTGGCCTTCAGAGACACCTGGGGGTCAGACAGTCTCATCAAGGTGACCTTGCCCATAGAGTTCCAGGGTAAGTTCAAGCCTCTGCCCTTTGACCCTGTGAGTGGTGACACGTCCCCGGACCATGTGTACCGCACGGTGGAGGACCTCATCAAGGCCTTCCCCGTGTATGTGCAGGTCAACGCCTCCTATACCCCCCCTGGTGAGGAGGAGGAGAGTCAGGGGGCAGTGTTTGCCAGGCTGGGGTGCGGGGACCGCCTCAAGCTGATCCGCCTGGTGCACAAGTGTGGTACTAAGTGTCTGGAGGTGCGGCGGCTGCGCAGTACCCAGCTCCTGCTGCTCCCCATGCACTGTGTCGGTAACTTCACCGCTCTCCCTGACGACAACGAGTACCTCCTGTCTGACCTCATGTCCATGTTGCCACGGCGCCGGCGCCTGCAGGTGAGCGAGGCCACGCGTCACACACACAAGATCCCCGGCCTACCCGCCAGTTTCCATGGAGACCTGTTACTGGAGGAGCCTGAGGCATTTGTGGAGGCGTCCCCGATGGAGGACACGGGGCTGATCATTGGTTTGCCCAACAACCTGGACATCACGGTGAGCCCTGAGGATGAGAGCTACGACCGCGGCCAGCTCCTCAACTCCTTCTCCACCAACAACCGGACGCTGTTCCCGGTGGTGGCCCGCATCACAGACTGGGATGAGGAGACGACCATCCTGGAGAACCACTACGTGCGGCCGGGCATAGAACTGGTCATCCATGGCTGGACACGCCAGAGCAAGGTGCTGGCCTCTAGTGGTGAGGGGCGGCACTACGCCATCCCGCTCACCTACCAGGGACAGTTCCGCATCGTGCCCCACCAGTTCCACGGTGTATCAGAGCTGGAGCATGCCCACCCGGCCTACAGACTGCGCCTGGTGAGTAAGGAGGCTGGAGACACTGTACCTGTGTCTGTGGGTGATGTGCTGCGCATCAGGCGCGGGGACTCCATGAGTGCCCTGCGGCGCCAGGGTGAGGGTGAGTATGTGAAGGCAGAGAGACTGGACGCCACCAGTGGCAAGGTGAAGGAGCAGCTGCGCCTCCCGCTCACATCCACCGCCATGTTTGAGGAGGTGCTGGAGGATCATCGCACCATCAACTTCTGGATCCGGGACCTCGTCAGCTTCGTCACCGACCAGGAGCTCAATGTGGAGCTGGTGTCGCCCTCTATGGACCAGAAGATCGGGGAGCGGGACCTGCCCCTGGGCACCACCGTCACACTGTGTGACTTTGTCATCGAGCCCGCCATCTATGTCAGTGTGGAGACAGCGGAGGCACCGGCCTTCCACATCCCGCTCCGCACGCTACTCTACGTCACATTCGTACAACAGCTGGAAAAGGCCTCCTCACCGCTACTCACCAAACAGTCGCCACGACTCTCCACACTCGACCGCTGCGTGGAGGTGCTCCCCCTGGATGTGTTCACCGTACTACAACCAAGGTCAAGAGGTCACGCTAATGAGCTGACAGCGTCTGCACTGACGGCCATGCAGCAACAGCTGACACAGCAACAGCAGCACAGCAGCAGCACAGCAGCAGCACCAGCCACAGCATGGTAACGTACTATAGCACCAGCTGCACCTGCACCTGCACCAACACATGTACTCACACAGCTCACAAATAGTGGAAACTAGAATTATTCTAAAATGCTTGATATGCATGTTTATATTAGGTTTATTCTATCAATAATAATGAGATAATTTCTCTTGGTCTATTCAAAATTAGCATTACACTGCAATTTGAGTTTGAACTTTCCTTGTTATTTGTGAATTTTGTGACCTGAAGGTACATGTGTTGTTGGCGCATGCATGCATGCATGTACACACACACCACACACACACACACACGCTGTAACACACCACACACACCATACAAGCCTCTATTCCAGCATCCACTGTAAACCGTCCATGGCTATTGCTCCATTTATTGCTACTCCACAAATTAGCCCTCAATCTACTGTCAATAGTTGGACTGAAGGTTCCACTGAACCCTACCCCCTCCATACCGCCATACACCCATACACAGGTTCCACTGAACCCTACCCCCTCCATACCGCCATACACCCATACACAGGTTCCACTGAACCCTACCCCCTCCATACCGCCATACACCCATACACAGGTTCCACTGAACCCTACCCCCTCCATACCGCCATACACCCATACACAGGTTCCACTGAACCCTACCCCCTCCATACCGCCATACACCCATACACAGGTTCCACTGAACCCCTACCCCCTCCATACCGCCATACACCCATACACAGGTTCCACTGAACCCTACCCCCTCCATACCGCCATACACCCATACACAGGTTCCACTGAACCCTACCCCCTCCATACCGCCATACACCCATACACAGGTTCCACTGAACCCTACCCCCTCCATACCGCCATACACCCATACACAGGTTCCACTGAACCCCTACCCCCTCCATACCGCCATACACCCATACACAGGTTCCACTGAACCCCTACCCCCTCCATACCGCCATACACCCATACACAGGTTCCACTGAACCCTACCCCCTCCATACCGCCATACACCCATACACAGGTTCCACTGAACCCCTACCCCCTCCATACCGCCATACACCCATACACAGGTTCCACTGAACCCCTACCCCCTCCATACCGCCATACACCCATACACAGGTTCCACTGAACCCTACCCCCTCCATACCGCCATACACCCATACACAGGTTCCACTGAACCCCTACCCCCTCCATACCGCCATACACCCATACACAGGTTCCACTGAACCCTACCCCCTCCATACCGCCATACACCCATACACAGGTTCCACTGAACCCCTACCCCCTCCATACCGCCATACACCCATACACAGGTTCCACTGAACCCTACCCCCTCCATACCGCCATACACCCATACACAGGTTCCACTGAACCCCTACCCCCTCCATACCGCCATACACCCATACACAGGTTCCACTGAACCCCTACCCCCTCCATACCGCCATACACCCATACACAGGTTCCACTGAACCCTTCCCCCTCCATACACCCATACACCCATACACAGGTTCCACTGAACCCTACCCCCTCCATACCGCCATACACCCATACACAGGTTCCACTGAACCCTACCCCCTCCATACACCCATACACCCATACACAGGTTCCACTGAACCCTACCCCCTCCATACCGCCATACACCCATACACAGGTTCCACTGAACCCTACCCCCTCCATACCGCCATACACCCATACACAGGTTCCACTGAACCCTACCCCCTCCATACCACCATACACCCATACACAGGTTCCACTGAACCCTACCCCCTCCATACCGCCATACACCCATACACAGGTTCCACTGAACCCTACCCCCTCCATACCGCCATACACCCATACACAGGTTCCACTGAACCCCTACCCCCTCCATACCGCCATACACCCATACACAGGTTCCACTGAACCCTACCCCCCTCCATACCGCCATACACCCATACACAGGTTCCACTGAACCCTACCCCCCTCCATACCGCCATACACCCATACACAGGTTCCACTGAACCCTACCCCCCTCCATACCGCCATACACCCATACACAGGTTCCACTGAACCCCTACCCCCTCCATACCGCCATACACCCATACACAGGTTCCACTGAACCCTACCCCCTCCATACCGCCATACACCCATACACAGGTTCCACTGAACCCTACCCCCCTCCATACCGCCATACACCCATACACAGGTTCCACTGAACCCTACCCCCCTCCATACCGCCATACACCCATACACAGGTTCCACTGAACCCCTACCCCCTCCATACCGCCATACACCCATACACAGGTTCCACTGAACCCTACCCCCTCCATACCGCCATACACCCATACACAGGTTCCACTGAACCCTACCCCCCTCCATACCGCCATACACCCATAAACAGGTTCCACTGAACCCTACCCCCCTCCATACCGCCATACACCCATAAACAGGTTCCACTATATACTGTAAACGTATTATGTCCATCATTTCTAGGCATTGTCACGCTAGTAGAAACATATAAATAGACAACCATCTCCCACCAGTGTGCACCCATATGTGATGTGTTTCAGGAAAATGAGTCATAAGTCGCAAAATTGATATTTTTCAAAGTGTTTTTTTACAAGATCACATAATTGGAATGTTCTGATTTTTAGAGAGTTTATCACTTAGACTTATATTAATCGGTGTATCAAATTCCAGGACAATATTTATAATATATCCTTTGTTTTAAAGGTCCACATATGGACTACATTCAGTAACTTTACTATTTATTGACCCCCAGAAATATTGGAAACTTTTTTTTCAAAAACGAAAATATCAAACAAATCTAGAAATACTTATCAGATTATTAGACTGTTTACTATCATTAAGATAAGATAAGATAAAATTGGAATTGGCTTGA
The DNA here is from genome assembly GCA_942159475.1 of Sthenelais limicola. Taxonomy (NCBI): domain Eukaryota; kingdom Metazoa; phylum Annelida; class Polychaeta; order Phyllodocida; family Sigalionidae; genus Sthenelais; species Sthenelais limicola. The sequence goes on along the minus strand of OW804094.1, from coordinate 160,055,883 downwards.
TCTAATCTTTTCAAATCTAATGGTATCTCGAAATCTATTTTTAGCGACTTATGATTCATTTTCCTGAAACACATCACATATAGACCTGTTACTTGTTTACTTGTTTACAAGCAGTACAAGTAGCAGGGAATCTCTCACTCACCCATACATCTGATATATATGCTAATGATCAAGGTCATCAACCTCTATGCTCTTCCATAATGGTAATATTATTACTAACAGGCCACTTGTAGTACCACACTCAGTGCAAAACATTGATGTACAAATTGTTTGTTTTACTCGTTTTGTCTTCTAGTAGAAATACAGTATCAATATGTAACAAATCTTCAACCAGTGTGTAATGCTGTTCCAGGTTTATTTGATAATGATGTCCAGAGATCTATATGTAATACACTGACACTGAGGGTACTCCAGGGTACTGTGGTACTTAATTCCAAACCAAGACTGCCTCAAGACTGCCCCAATCCCTACCCACGCTAGGTTTAAATACCCTGATTAACATTTAAATTAACCCAAAGCTTCCAACACAAAGGAGAATGAGGTTTAGGTGTAGCTGTGACTGCCCCCTCCTCCAGGGTCACCTCCACCAAGCCCCTCACCCCCCCCCCCCTCATTAGTGTGTACGATCAGGCCTGTTTCAGTCCGGAACTCGTTAACCCCATGTGTACCTATAAATACCACCTGTACCTCAACCTCTATCCCTTCCCACACTACCATGTGAAACTATAAAACGTGTAACATGTGCACCAATATGGATCTGTGTATTTGTTTATTTGTTTACTTGTTTACCAGCAGTACAAGTAGCAGGGATTCTCTTACTGACCCCTATACTACACCAGATGCTAATGACCAAGGCCACCAACCTCTATGCTCCATATTTCGCCCAGTTGTTATCAATGTTAACATGTTCTTACAGTTACAACAGGCCACTTGTAGTGCCACACTCAGTTCATAACATTTATGTACAAATTGTTAATTTCACTAACTAATTTTGCCTTCTGACTTCATTCCATTGCTATCTCCTGAAGGGAGAGTGTGTATAGAGTGGTTAAAGTAATTATATTGTAGGTATTTACACAGCACACGCACACAGCCTAAAGGTATACTATAAACCTCTGCTCCCAGTCACAGGTATAACCATCCCCTCCTCCCTAGCTCTGTCCCAGTGTGACGGTGTGACGGTGTGACGGTGTGACGGTGTGACGGTGTGACGGTGTGACGGTGTGACGGTGTGACGGTGTGACGGTGTGACGGTGTGACGGTGTGACAGTGTGACAGTGTGACGGTGTGACGGTGTGACGGTGTGAGGGTTTGACGGTGTGACAGTGTGACAGTGTGACGGTGTGACGGTGTGACGGTGTGAGGGTTTGACGGTGTGACAGTGTGACAGTGTGACGGTGTGACGGTGTGACGGTGTGACAGTGTGACGGTGTGACAGTGTGACAGTGTGACGGTGTGACAGTGTGACGGTGTGACAGTGTCCCAGTGTGACAGTGTGACGGTGTGACAGTGTCCCAGTGTGACAGTGTGACGGTGTGACGGTGTGACAGTGTGACAGTGTGACAGTGTGACGGTGTGACAGTGTGACAGTGTGACAGTGTGACAGTGTGACGGTGTGACGGTGTGACGGTGTGACGGTGTGACGGTGTGACGGTGTGACGGTGTGACGGTGTGACGGTGTGACGGTGTGACGGTGTGACGGTGTGACGGTGTGACGGTGTGACGGTGTGACGGTGTGACGGTGTGACGGTGTGACGGTGTGACGGTGTGACAGTGTGACGGTGTGACGGTGTGACGGTGTGACGGTGTGACGGTGTGACAGTGTGACAGTGTGACAGTGTGACGGTGTGACAGTGTGACAGTGTTATCTGCACATAAACCACATGTTGTTATGGTCACATGCCGCACTCAAGATGGCGGATAGCGGTGAACAATTAGGACTAAATGTAATAAAGCTCATGTAATTTAGACTAAACACCCTCCGCCACCCTGTCTCTACACCCTCCCCTAGTTACCCCTGCTAATCACCCTCGTACAGTTACCCCTGCTAATCACCCTCATACAGTTACCCCTGCTAATCACCCTCATACAGTTACCCCTGCTAATCACCCTCATACAGTTACCCCTGCTAATCACCCTCATACAGTTACCCCTGCTAATCACCCTCATACAGTTACCCCTGCTAATCACCCTCATACAGTTACCCCTGCTAATCACCCTCATACAGTTACCCCTGCTAATCACCCTCATACAGTTACCCCTGCTAATCACCCTCATACAGTTACCCCTGCTAATCACCCTCATACAGTTACCCCTGCTAATCACCCTCATACAGTTACCCCTGCTAATCACCCTCATACAGTTACCCCTGCTAATCACCCTCATACAGTTACCCCTGCTAATCACCCTCATACAGTTACCCCTGCTAATCACCCTCATACAGTTACCCCTGCTAATCACCCCACCCCACCCCCATTACACACCCCAACACCCCGCCACAACCTCTAATTGTCCCGCAAACAATAAAACTTCATTTTCTCCTCATTTCACACCCGCAGTTTACCACACCTTGGCTGATGTATGGGTTATAGGCACATGTTGCACCTTCCTGGCTCTCTCTCTCTGTCTCCCTGGCTCTCTCCCTGTCTCCCTGTTTCTGTCTCTGTCTCACTTCCCCCTGGCTCTCTCTCTCTCCTCCCTGTCTCCTCTCTCTCTTCTCTGTCTCTGTCTCTGTCTCCTCTCTCTCTTCTCTGTCTCTGTCTCATGTCTCTGTCTCATGTCTCTGTCTCTCTCCCTCCGTCTCTCTCCCTCCGTCTCTCTCTCTGTCTCCCTGTTTCTGTCTCTGTCTCTCCCTGTCTCTCTCCCTGTCTCTCTGTCATACTTCCCCCTGGCTCTCTCTCTCTCCTCCCTGTCTCCTCTCTCTCTTCTCTGTCACTCTCTGTTTCTGTCTCCTCTCTCTCTTCTCTGTCTCTCTCTGTTTCTGTCTCATGTCTCTGTCTCATGTCTCTGTCTCATGTCTCTGTCTCTCTGTCTCTCTCCCTCCGTCTCTCTCCCTCCTCTCCCTCCTCTCTCTCCTCTCTCTCCTCTCTCTCTTCTCTGTCACTCTCTGTTTCTGTCTCCTCTCTCTCTTCTCTGTCACTCTCTGTTTCTGTCTCCTCTCTCTCTTCTCTGTCACTCTCTGTTTCTCTCTCCTCTCTCTCCTCTCTCTCTCTCGCCTCTCCCTCTCTCCTCTCTCCTCTCTATCTCTTCTCTCTCCTCTCTCCACTCTCCCTCCTCTTTCCCCGGCCTCTTTCTCTCTCTCCATCTCCCCCTCTTTCCCTCTTTCTCCCTCTTCTTTCTCCTTCTTCACCCCTTCTCTCCTCTTCTCTCTCTGTTCATTTTCCTCTCCCCATCCTCTCTCTATCTACTTACTCTCTCACGTTCCTATTTCTCCTCTCCTAGTTTCACCAATCTCCGCCCCCCCCCCCCCCCCGCCCCCCCGCCCCCCCCCCCCCCCGCCCCCGCCCCCGGCTGCCCCAGTAAGCGCCATATCCAGTTTGTCCACACTCGTGCCGTGCCTCCCTCCACCCGACCGTGGCCAGGCCCGTCTCACTACCCACATATTGTGCTGCTACAGGCTGGCACCGTCTCACTACCGCTGCCCCACACCTGTGTTAATCCCGGTCCCATTAAAACTTAGTGAAACTGGGGTAAACAAATATTTTAGTTTTACCTTTTCACACGTGATCAAATGTGGCGTTAGTGAAATGGACCCGGCGCCAGACGCTGGAACCGATGCAGAAGCAATTAAACACGCAAATGTGGAGAAAACAATTAACTTGAGGATAAAAATAGCATATATTTATATTAGTCTATTTCCCGCAATTAAAATAAATACTCAGTTATAAGCAGAATCATAGACTCGAGAAAGCAAACAGAAACTTGGATTAATATTTAGACACGTTCTACCAGGCTGTGTAGGATGTCTATACATCTCCCACTAACCCCTGGAGTAGTATACTACCATCTATTGTATGTTTTACCAGGCTGTTTAGTTCAGCTCCTATAGCTGGTCTTCCACTAACTCCTGGGGTAGTATTCTATCATCTATTGTATGTTTTACCAGGCTGTTTAGTTCAGCTCCTATAGCTGGTCTCCCACTAACTCCTGGGGTAGTATACTACCATCTATTGTTGTATGATGGTTTACCAGGCTGTTTAGTACAGCTCCTATAGCTGGTCTCCCACTAACTCCTGGGGTAGTATACTACCATCTATTGGTGTATGATGGTTTACCAGACTGTTTAGTTCAGCTCCTATAGCTGGTCTCCCACTAACTCCTGGGGTAGTATACTATCATCTATTGTATGTTTTACCAGGCTGTTTAGTTCAGCTCCTATAGCTGGTCTCCCACTAACTCCTGGGGTAGTATACTACCATCTATTTTTGTATGATGTTTTACCAGGCTGTTTAGTTCAGCTCCTATAGCTGGTCTCCCACTAACTCCTGGGGTAGTATACTACCATCTATTGTTGTATGATGGTTTACCAGGCTGTTTAGTTCAGCTCCTATAGCTGGTCTTCCACTAACTCCTGGGGTAGTATACTACCATCTATTGTATGTTTACCAGGCTGTATAGTACAGCTCCTATAGCTGGTCTTCCACTAACTCCTGGGGTAGTATACTGCCATCTATTGTATGTTTACCAGGCTGTATAGTACAGCTCCTATAGCTGGTCTTCCACTAACTCCTGGGGTAGTATACTGCCATCTATTGTATGTTTACCAGGCTGTGTAGTACAGCTCCTATAGCTGGTCTTCCACTAACTCCTGGGGTAGTATACTACCATCTATTGTATGTTTTACCAGGCTGTTTAGTTCCGTATACTAAATGGTGTTAGAATGGGATGGCACATGCCTTGCCGAAGGCGAAGGTCATATAAAAACAATGGGTTACAGTGTTTATTCTTTCATGTGAATTCATTCCATAAGACAGTTAAATTGACTTGTGAACATTGATAGTTGTGGCAGTGTCTGGATGTGTTCTAATTACACCCAACTTGGTGGTCACTTGTATATATATACGGCTTATTAGTGGGCAGTGGGGCGTGGGATGGTCACCCATTATACATCTATATGGGTCAGATTTCCAAAAGATGTACAATTCAATTTCGCCAATCTTCTCAAATAACTCATCTCTCAGACGAAAATACCGTTCAACCTAACCAAACAGATTGCTAGAATCAATACAATGCCAAATATACCCGAATTTACCTAGTATTGACCAAATTGCAGCCTAATTTAGCAGAATTTACTAAATGTGTAGAGCTGCCAATTGTACATTTTCTAAAAATCTGACCCACGTACAACTATATAGGGCTTGTTAGTGGTGTGTGGTGTGTGTGTGGGAATGTGTAGGGTACAGTAATCTTATATTGGGGGTATGCCCTATACAGGGGCTTATACAGGGGCTTATACACGGGGTTATATCGTATACACGGGGGAGGGGGTATGTATAGATGTGTATAACTGTGTATGAGGCGGTGGTCAGTGAAGCACAAGGTGTTGCACCAATACACGGATTACCTGAGATTACCTTACACACCTGTACACACCTGTACACACCTGTACACACCTGTACACACCTGTACACACCTGTACACACCTGTACACACCTGTACACCACACCTCAGCCTCTACACTCAGGTATTATTACTTACCTGTGGTACACGGGGATCAGCGGCCAGGTGTTATTGTAGCTTAATGACTGGTACTGGGGGGGGAGGGGGGGGGGGGGGCGGGGGGCAGTGGTGCTTAGTCCATGACAT
>OW804094.1:159956052-160049878 GCA_942159475.1 Sthenelais limicola | reverse complement strand
CCTCCACCTCCTCCTCCTCCTCCCCCTCCTCCTCCCCCTCCTCCTCCCCCTCCTCCTCCTCCTCCTCCCCTTCCTCCTCCTCCTCCACCTCCTCCTCCTCCTCCACCTCCTCCTCTACCTCCTCCCCTTCCTCCTCCACCTCCTCCTCCACCTCCTCCACCACCTCCACCACCTCCTCCTCCCCCCCTCCTCCTCTACCTCCTCCCCTTCCTCCTCCACCACCTCCACCTCCTCCTCCCCTTCCTCCCCCTCCTCCTCCTCCTCCCCTTCCTCCCCCTCCTCCTCCTCCTCCCCTTCCTCCCCCTCCTCCCCCTCCCCCTCCTCCTCCCCTTCCTCCCCCTCCTCCCCCTCCTCTACCTCCTCCTCCCCTTCCTCCCCTTCCTCCCCCTCCTCTCCGTCCTCCTCCCCTTCCTCCCCCTCCTCTACCTCCTCCTCCCCTTCCTCCCCTTCCTCCCCATCCTCCTCCCCCTCCTCCTCCACCTCCTCCTCCTCCTCCCCCCTCCACCTCCTCCTCCTCCTCCACCTCCTCCTCCCCTTCCTCCTCCTCCTCCCCTTCCTCCTCCTCCTCCCCCTCCTTTTACCCTTCCTACTCCCTCTCCTCCTCCTCCACCTCCTCCTCCACTTGCTCCTCCCTTTCCTCCCCTTCCTCCCCCTCCTCCTCCTCCTGCTCCTCCTCCACCTCCTCGTCCACCACCTGCTCCTCGTCCACCACCTCCTCCCACTCCACCTCCACCACCTCCTCTTTCTTCACCCCGTCCTTCTCCCCCTCCCCTCCTTCCGCTCCTCCTCCCACACCTCCCTCTCCCCTCCTCCCACTCCTCCCCCTCCCCTCCTTCCGCTCCTCCTCCCACACCTCCCCCTCCCCTCCTCCCACTCCTCCCCCTCCCCTCCTTCCACTCCACCTCCTCCACCACCTCCTCCTCCCCCTCCACTCACTCCTCCCCTCCACCTCCTCCTCCCCCCCTCCTCTCATTCACCCCTCCACCTACTCCTCCTCCTCCACCACCTCCTCCACCTACTCCACCACCTCCTCTCCACCTCTTCATCTCCACCTCCTCTTCGCCCTCCACCTTCATTTTCTTCTTCTTTTTTCTAAGTCCCTTCACCTCCCCCCCCACCCCGGCCCCCATCTCTCCTCAACTTATGTTTTAATTCCTCCAGGGTCGCCTGTTGCTACATTCTGTCACTCCAATGTTGACCTACTGACCCAGTTCTGTGCAATCAATCATGGTTAAAACCCAGACAACATTCCTGATCAAGTTTTTCTCACTTTTGTGGGTGAATTGGATTATTTTATAGGTGGTTCCCCGCTGTCATCTTATTTATAACCATTTTTGTGAGATTAATAGGAAACTTGTAAAGTATGTCAGTGACAACACAAAGGACCCTTTATCAATGTCACATACTATAGGGGGTTTGTATACACCACTGTGTGTATCAGTTACTATAGAGGGTTTGTATACACCACTGTGTGTGTCAGTTACTATAGGGGGTTTGTATACACCACAGTGTGTGTCAGTTACTATAGGGGGTTTGTATACACCACAGTGTGTGTCAGTTACTATAGGGTGTTTGTCATGTTGCTGTTTGTTTGTCCCACAGGTAGAGATTGAGCAGCATGGCTGGTGGAGGACCATACGCTGTCAGACCGTGCATACGCAGCCCTCGATGGAGCCCTGCGGCCATTGTGTTAGGGTCTTTACTGATAGCATTAATAGTGGCACTGGCTATTATAATAGGTGAGTGTATGGAGTTATATATATATATAGGATTTTTATTCTGAACAGACAATACATTACAATCAGAAAAGAACATACCATCTGCAAGTCAAGTGACATGCAGGTCTTCCAGGCAAATCTTGCTTGTTGAACATATATTATATTTAGTCAGTATTTGAAAATAAGTGTTCGGTGGTCAGTCATGATGTATGAGACTGTTTGAGGTCCGTGTTTAGTTAGAGTGTCAATCATTTTGTGACAACGGATAATATTATAGGTTATAGTTGCGTAGTTGTCTTGTCCAGTGATAAAATTTCCGTAACAAATCAGGGAGTAAATAGCTCCTGTACTGGAGGCTAAATACATCGAGAATGTTAAAAACATTTGAGTTATCGCGCCGTGGTGTTCATAGTGGTGGAAAATCACTACAATAACATATATTTACACTCAACTAAATAAAACAGTAAAGATTCAACCCCCCTTCCCTGGTGTTATCGTTATATCGATCATGCTGTAGAAAGGATTTACATTCCTCGATTAATTATATTCCCCCCCCCCATATTACCATCAACAAGTCATACAATGAATGTTGTTTGGTTGGTGATAACATCTGATATGTCTTCTCAACTTTTCTAAGATTTCTTAAGATGGGCATCGAAGTCAAGAGGGTATCTATTTTTCAGGTAGCCTCTGAACTCCTTCCTGTTCGGTATTGATTGGACTTTGCTAGGAAGAGAGTTCCATAAGGTGGGCATGGAATAGAGGTACGATCTCCGGAAAATTTCATTTTTCGGAGTGGGCACTCTCAATTTCCTACCGTTCTTAAGGCTCCGGAGTCCTATAGCCCTGTTGTCAGTATATTCGTCATCTAATGATCTAATGAGTTATGTTCGAGTTAGACAAAATCAGAAAACAGGACCACTGCTGTCCGTTGGTAGCGTTGTTAGCACGTGTGCGACTTACTTGGTTGACTGTCACACTGGCCCCTGGATTCATTTCCTTCAGCTCCCGTTCCCTCTGAGATGCCTTTTGCAATAAGCTAATGCCTCATCCAGTGTAAGATCTTCTTTCTTCACTAGTTTTTCCCTGAGATGCAAATCCCTCATGCCTACTGCCATCCTTTCCAGCACGAATTCATCTTCGTCCTCACCCCATTCACAGGTGGCTGCCTTGAGGCGGAGGTCCATTACGCCCTCACTCCATTCACAGGTGGCTGCCTTGAGGCGGAGGTCCGTTACGCCCTCACCCCATTCACAGGTGGCTGCCTTGAGGCGGAGGTCCGTTACGCCCTCACCTCACCCCATTCACAGGTGGCTGCCTTGAGGCGGAGGTCCGTTACGCCCTCACCTCACCCCATTCACAGGTGGCTGCCTTGAGGCGGAGGTCCGTTACGTCCTCACCTCACCCCATTCACAGGTGGCTGCCTTGAGGCGGAGGTCCGTTACGTCCTCACCCCATTCACAGGTGGCTGCCTTGAGGCGGAGGTCCGTTACGTCCTCACCCCATTCACAGGTGGCTGCCTTGAGGCGGAGGTCTGTTACACATGCAACAATGGACTCCCCTTCCTCCTGGCACCTCGTGTGGAATTTGAATCTCTCAAAGAATCTGTTTCTTCTTGGAAGACAATATGCATCGAATTTTGCAATTACCGTTGGGAAGTCAGTTTTATCCTCTGCTGGTATTTCTACCCTCTCTTCTACAAGCGTTGGTCCTGCAGCTGCTGCCTGAGCTGGCACTAACAGAGCCCATTTGAAATTTCTGTATATGGGTCAGGTTTTCAGAAAATTTACAATTCACCTTCACCAATTCTCTCAAACAACCCAAATTTCAGACATAAACAAAGTTCAAAATACAGTTCAACCTAACCAAAATGATTGCTAGAATCAATGCAATGCTGAATATACTCGAATTTACCTAGTATTGACCAAATTGCAGCCTAATTAAGCAGAATTTACTAAATGTGTACAGCGGCCAATTGTACATTTTCTGAAAATCTGACCCATATGTGCTTGGCCTCCGGGCCTGCAACATGGAGGAGCATCAAAGTCAGCCACTTTGGTATGTTGATTCCCATGGTATCTGCGTACCACATAAAGTCCTCCTTCAAGAGTATCCAACGCTCTGCAACGTTGCCCTCCACAAAATCCATTTTATCGGGCGGTCTAATTCCTTCCATTTTTGTGGGTTTCTGGTTCTATTCCTGGCACCATGTATCATGTAAAAAGTAAGTATTTCCCTTCTTTTTGATGTTTTAAATCTGAAATACACTGAGTGTTCCATGTGAGAACAACAATAAACACAAGTGTAGGCCCTGCTGGTAGGTCTGTAGCACTGCAGGTGAGTAGGCTGGACACAAGTGTAGGCCCAGCTGGTAGGTCTGTAGCACTGCAGGTGAGTAGGCTGGACACAAGTGTAGGCCCAGCTGGTAGGTCTGTAGCACTGTGGGTGAGTAGACTGGACACAAGTGTAGGCCCAGCTGGTAGGTCTGTAGCACTGTGGGTGAGTAGGCTGGACACAAGTGTAGGCCCAGCTGGTAGGTCTGTAGCACTGCAGGTGAGTAGACTGGACACAAGTGTAGGCCCAGCTGGTAGGTCTGTAGCACTGCAGGTGAGTAGACTGGACACAAGTGTAGGCCCAGCTGGTAGGTAGCACTGTGGGTGAGTAGGCTGGACACAAGTGTAGGCCCAGCTGGTAGGTCTGTAGCACTGCAGGTGAGTAGGCTGGACACAAGTGTAGGCCCAGCTGGTAGGTCTGTAGCACTGTGGGTGGGTAGGCTGGACACAAGTGTAGGCCCAGCTGGTAGGTCTGTAGCACTGTGGGTGGGTAGGCTGGACACAAGTGTAGGCCCTGCTGGTAGGTCTGTAGCACTGCAGGTGAGTAGGCTGGACACAAGTGTAGGCCCTGCTGGTAGGTCTGTAGCACTGTGGGTGGGTAGGCTGGACACAAGTGTAGGCCCAGCTGGTAGGTCTGTAGTACTGTGGGTGAGTAGGCTGGACACAAGTGTAGGCCCTGCTGGTAGGTCTGTATGTAGCACTGCAGGTGAGTAGGCTGGACACAAGTGTAGGCCCAGCTGGTAGGTCTGTAGCACTGTGGGTGAGTATGCTGGACAAATTAACATATGTGATGTGTTCCAGGAAAATGAGTCATAAGTCGCAAAAATAATATTTTTCAAAGTGTTTATTTTACAAGATCACTTATTGGAATGTTCTGATTTTTGGAGAGCTTATCACTTATATATATATCGATCGATGCATCAAATTTCAGGACAATGTATGTAGTATATCTATTCGTTTTAAAGGTCTTTATATGGACTATATTTAGTTACTTTACTGTTTACTACCCTGCAGAAATATGGCAAACTTTTTTTTTCCAAAATAAAAATCTCAAACTTAAAATCTAGAGATACTTATTGGATTATTAGACTGTTTACATTCATTGGAATCAGTTTGATCTTATCTTTTCAAATATCATGGAATCTCAAAATCTATTTTTTGCGACTTATGACTCATTTCCCTGAAGCACATCACATATAAACAATCAACAGGTTATAAGGGAACGGTTAATTCACATGGATAAAGCATGTTGTAAGGGTAGATCTTTTTTTGTTTTTATACATCTTTATTAAACAGTATCCTGCCATCTCGGCTTCTACATCGCTAAACATTTTAATGAAGTGAGTTAATCTTTAGGTTAGCATCGTTCTCCCTACATAAATTGGAAGACGTTTATCAACATGTATATAACAAATTAGAGGGTGTTCAATCTCTTGTTTACAAGAAAACCTTGAGGACAAACATGGTATCGTATGACAACACTATCCATTGAAGAAGGTTAAGAAGTCATCTCTAAGGCTCCTCCAAGGGAGGCTTTTCTGTTTCTTGTTAGGGTTGATATAAATCGATTGTATGGTAATGTTTAGTCTGCTTCTTAATTCACTCATGAGGTGTATAAACGTCAAATTATAAAGGGTAGATCTGACTGTCCTCTTTCTGCAGATACATACATTAATCATTTGTGTGGATTATCTCCCTTCTTCTCTATCTCTGTTTCCTGGGTATGATCATAAACTGCCTCCCTCTCAGCTCTCCCGCCCTTGATATAACCATATTAAATGTGTTGATAAGGGCGTAAAGCAACCAATCACACTCACTCACTCCCTCTCAGCTCTCCCGCCCTTGATAGAACCTTCAATGTGTTGATAAGGGTATAAAGCAACCAATCTCACTCACTCACTCCCTCTCAGCTCTTCTGCCCTTGATATAACCTTCAATGTGTTGATAAGGGCGTAAAGCAACCAATCACACTCACTCACTCCCTCTCAGCTCTCCCGCCCTTGATATAACCATATTAAATGTGTTGATAAGGGCGTAAAGCAACCAATCTCACTCACTCACTCCCTCTCAGCTCTTCTGCCCTTGATATAACCTTCAATGTGTTGATAAGGGCGTAAAGCAACCAATCACACTCACTCACTCCCTCTCAGCTCTCCCGCCCTTGATATAACCTTCAATGTGTTTATAAGCAACCAGTCTCACTCACTCACTCCCTCTCAGCTCTTCTGCCCTTGATATAACCTTCAATGTGTTGATAAGGGCGTAAAGCAACCAATCTCACTCACTCACTCGCTCTCAGCTCTCCCGCCCTTGATATAACCTTCAATGTGTTGATAAGGGCGTAAAGCAACCAATCTCACTCACTCACTCCCTCTCAGCTCTCCCGCCCTTGATATAACCTTCAATGTGTTTATAAGCAACCAGTCTCACTCACTCACTCCCTCTCAGCTCTTCTGCCCTTGATATAACCTTCAATGTGTTGATAAGGGCGTAAAGCAACCAATCTCACTCACTCACTCCCTCTCAGCTCTTCTGCCCTTGATATAACCTTCAATGTGTTTATAAGCAACCAGTCTCACTCACTCACTCCCTCTCAGCTCTTCTGCCCTTGATATAACCATATTAAATGTGTTGATAAGGGCGTAAAGCAACCAATCTCACTCACTCACTCGCTCTCAGCTCTTCCGCCCTTGATATAACCTTCAATGTGTTGATAAGGGCGTAAAGCAACCAATCACACTCACCCACTAATTATGAATGTGCATAATTATACTAATTATAATATTTGTCACAGATCTGGAGCATGCGGGGTCTGACCCAGCAAACAGCACGATGGTGGAGGAGGCAGTGGTGGGCAGCGGCTCCCTGCCTGCGGAGACTACAGCGGTCAGTGAAGACCAAACAACACTGACCACTACACCCAGACCAGTGGTCAAGCCTCCAACTGAAGGTAACACCTGATTGTGACAAACACAGACAAACAGTGACAGAAAGGTTGACAGGGGCAGATCACATACAGAGTGACATAATATCTCACTAGGGGTCCACATGGACCTACCTGATATTTAAGTGGGTTTAACCTAAATCAGTCACACCTGATTGGTCAGATTCCATCATTGTTTAAGACTACAGTAGGCTGACTCAGTAATTTACATATGTCTCTTCTATTGGTCTAACATAAGCGACCCCCTGTTGTCAGATTATAGGAATTCATTATTATTGGTTAATGCTAATGAAGGTAAATAGATGTATGTTGATTGGGTAACATTTACGCATGTGCACGCATTCGCACTGACATGTCACGATATATAAACCCATGTTTCTCCCAATAAAGTTTATGTCTAAACAGGACAAACCTCTGCTCTTATTATTACATAATACTAGGCTATACTTAGTCTAGTTGATCATTAACTATATAAATGTACATCTCCGGGAGTCTACCTAGCTCTACCATTGACACCAGATTCCTTGGAGAATAGTAGTTGTATCAAATGGTGGAGAACCCGGCCACTGCCTAAAAGGCTCAAACAGAATAAAGACTTGTACACATGTATGTTTACTGTTGCAGCTACACACCAGGTGACCTGCCATGCGCCCCCTGGTGCCGGGGGCCGCAGTACTTGTACACATGTATGTTTACTGTTGCAGCTACACACCAGGTGACCTGCCATGCGCCCCCTGGTGCCGGGGGCCGCAGTACTTGTACACATGTATGTTTACTGTTGCAGCTACACACCAGGTGACCTGCCATGCGCCCCCTGGTGCCGGGGGCCGCAGTACTTGTACACATGTATGTTTACTGTTGCAGCTACACACCAGGTGACCTGCCATGCGCCCCCTGGTGCCGGGGGCCGCAGTACTTGTACACATGTATGTTTACTGTTGCAGCTACACACCAGATGACCTGCCATGCGCCCCCTGGTGCCGGGGGCCGCAGTACTTGTACACATGTATGTTTACTGTTGCAGCTACACACCAGGTGACCTGCCATGCGCCCCCTGGTGCCGGGGGCCGCAGTACTTGTACACATGTATGTTTACTGTTGCAGCTACACACCAGATGACCTGCCATGCGCCCCCTGGTGCCGGGGGCCGCAGTACTTGTACACATGTATGTTTACTGTTGCAGCTACACACCAGGTGACCTGCCATGCGCCCCCTGGTGCCGGGGGCCGCAGTACTTGTACACATGTATGTTTACTGTTGCAGCTACACACCAGATGACCTGCCATGCGCCCCCTGGTGCCGGGGGCCGCAGTACTTGTACACATGTATGTTTACTGTTGCAGCTACACACCAGGTGACGTGCCATGCGCCCCCTGGTGCCGGGGGCCGCAGTACAGTGAATGGGTTGTGCTGGATCAACAAGCGCCACCTGGTGGCCACGCAGCTGGCAGGTCAGCAGGTCATCCGCTTCACGGTGGATGTGGCGGCCGGCACGTGTGTCAGCACCGTCATAGACAGCGGCTACTCAGCACGCAGCGTGGCCTGCGCTCCCGACGGTACCGTGTATGTCACCAACACTGGAGGTAGCATGAAGGTACTTACCGAAAAAATAAATAAAAAAAAAATCATATTTCAACATCCCCAAAGAAATGATGCGTTAGAACCTGTTGCCAGTGCAAACATATTAATAAATCAGACTCTATCCCTGCCTCTCTCACTATGTGAAGCCTTACATTTGTTCAGTATATTTGAAGCTGTCAATACTGTATATGTGTTGTACATGTAGATGGCTCATGTGTTACCTAACCATGTGTGCCTCATACAGCCTTACTGCCCTTACATGTGCTGTACATGTACATGTCTGGCCTTCCTCGCCAGGCTTTGTCTAACCATGTGTAGCCTCATACACTTTAAAGTAGGTATTCCAGGTGGCTGTGATGCTGCTCAACACTGCTTTGTTTCCCACAGAGAGTGAGTGGCGGCGAGAGCAGCGACTGGGCGGAGGAACTGGGCAACACGACACACACGGTGGCCAGTAATGATGAACATGTATTGGTGGGACTAGTGGGCACACACCCCGTGTACTTGTACTCACACAGCGGCCAGCAACAGTCTACCATGGACGTCAGCTCTAACAGGTACAACACTACAGTAGATTAACCCTACCATATCTATACAATGTAATAAGTACAGTAGATTAACCCTACCATATCTATACAATGTAATAAGTACAGTAGATTAACCCTACCATATCTATACAATGTAATCAGTACAGTTGATTAACCCTACCATATCTATACAATGTAATAAGTACAGTTGATTAACCCTACCATATCTATACAATGTAATAAGTACAGTTGATTAACCTACCATATCTATACAATGTAATAAGTACAGTAGATTAATCTACCATATCTATACAATGTAATAAGTACAGTTGATTAACCCTACCATATCTATACAATGTAATAAGTACAGTAGATTAACCTACCATATCTATACAATGTAATAAGTACAGTTGATTAACCCTACCATATCTATACAATGTAATAAGTACAGTTGATTAACCTTACCATATCTATACAATGTAATAAGTACAGTAGATTAACCCTACCATATCTATACAATGTAATAAGTACAGTTGATTAACCCTACCATATCTATACAATGTAATAAGTACAGTAGATTAACCCTACCATATCTATACAATGTAATAAGTACAGTTGATTAACCCTACCATATCTATACAATGTAATAAGTACAGTTGATTAACCCTACCATATCTATACAATGTAATAAGTACAGTAGATTAACCCTACCATATCTATACAATGTAATAAATACAGTAGATTAACCCTACCATATCTATACAATGTAATAAGTACAGTAGTTTAACCCTACCATATCTATACAATGTAATAAGTACAGTTGATTAACCTTACCATATCTATACAATGTAATAAATACAGTAGATTAACCTACCATATCTATACAATGGTATAAGTACAGTTCATTAACCTACCATATCTATACAATGTAATAAGTACAGTTGATACATTATCTATACAATGTAATAAGTACAGTAGATTAACCCTACCATATCTATACAATGTAATAAGTACAGTAGATTAACCTACCATATCTATACAATGTAATAA
Source organism: Sthenelais limicola (assembly GCA_942159475.1). Classification (NCBI taxonomy): domain Eukaryota; kingdom Metazoa; phylum Annelida; class Polychaeta; order Phyllodocida; family Sigalionidae; genus Sthenelais; species Sthenelais limicola. Next base: position 160,039,724 of record OW804094.1, on the reverse strand, counting down.
GTACAGTAGATTAATCTACCATATCTATACAATGTAATAAGTACAGTAGATTAATCTACCATATCTATACAATGTAATAAGTACAGTAGATTAACCCTACCATATCTATACAATGTAATAAGTACAGTTGATTAACCTACCATATCTATACAATGTAATAAGTACAGTAGATTAACCTACCATGTCTATACAATGTAATAAGTACAGTTGATTAACCCTACCATATTTATACAATGTAATAAGTACAGTTGATTAACCCTACCATATCTATACAATGTAATAAGTACAGTAGATTAACCCTACCATATCTATACAATGTAATAAGTACAGTTGATTAACCCTACCATATCTATACAATGTAATAAGTACAGTTGATTAACCCTACCATATCTATACAATGTAATAAGTACAGTTGATTAACCTACCATATCTATACAATGTAATAAGTACAGTTGATCAACCCTACCATATCTATACAATGTAATAAGTACAGTAGATTAACCCTACCATATCTATACAATGTAATAAGTACAGTAGATTAACCCTACCATATCTATACAATGTAATAAGTACAGTAGATTAACCCTACCATATCTATACAATGTAATAAGTACAGTTGATTAACCTACCATATCTATACAATGTAATAAGTACAGTAGATTAACCCTACCATATCTATACAATGTAATAAGTACAGTAGATTAATCTACCATATCTATACAATGTAATAAATACAGTAGATTAACCTACCATATCTATACAATGTAATAAATACAGTTGATTAACCTACCATATCTATACAATGTAATAAGTACAGTTGATACATTATCTATACAATGTAACAAGTACAGTTGATACATTATCTACATACAATGTAACAAGTACAGTTGATACATTATCTATACAATGTAATAAGTACAGTTGATACATTATCTACATACAATGTAATAAGTACAGTTGATACATTATCTATACAATGTAATAAATACAGTTGATACATTATCTATACAATGTAATAAATACAGTTGATACATTATCTATACAATGTAATAGGTACAGTTGATACATTATCTACATACAATGTAATAAGTACAGTAGATACATTATCTATACAATGTAATAGGTACAGTTGATACAATATCTATACAATGTAATAGGTACAGTTGATACAATATCTATACAATGTAATAAGTACAGTTGATTAACCTACCATATCTACATACAATGTAATAAGTACAGTTGATACATTATCTATACAATGTAATGACTATAGTTAACCACTGCTTGTGCTTGCAGGTACCCCCTTGACTTCACACACCTTACACCAGATGGCAGTGTTGTTGCCACCTCAGAGAAGGGCTACCTGCTCATTGCTTCTGCCACCGACACCTTCTCCAACTCTGACTTTGGCATGCCGCAGGGTGTGAGTTCTGCGCCGGGTAACAGCATTATTGTGTGTGATAGGATTGAGAATGTGTTTAAGGTGTTCACAGCCACGGGGGATTACATGCATGACCTGACATGGCACGGGGAGGAGGTGACCTACCCTTCAGCCCTCGCCATCCTCACCCTGGACCACGGCGAGGATCCTGACGTGGATGGGTGGATGGCAGCCTGCTCCGGGGAGGACGGACTCATCAAGGTGTACTCCCTCAATGATGATTAGTTGCTGCCCTGTCCTACATGAAGGTGTTTACACCTGGGGCAGTGATCAGGCCCATCACTAGTGACTGGGCGCAATAGGTGTGACAGTGTACTGCACACTGTGAAGAGACACTGATTGGATTATGTACAAGCAAGTCATCAGACCATGCTTTTACCAACTGCTCACTCCATCAATCCACTCCAACCACCAACCCACCTACTCCACTGACTCCACCCACCCACCCTCTCACTCCACCCACCCTCTCACTCCACCCACTCACCTACTCCACCCACCAACCCACCTACTCCACCCACCCCCTGACTCCACCCACCAACCCCCTGACTCCACCCACCCACCAACTGACTCCACCCACCCACCCACTAACTCCACCCACCCACCCACTAACTCCACCCACCCACCCCTTGACTCCACCCACCCACCCCCTGACTCCACCCACCCACCCCTTGACTCCACCCACCCACCCCCTGACTCCACCCACCCCCTGACTCCACCCACCCACTGACTCCACCCACCCACCCACTGACTCCACCCACCCACTGACTCCACCCACCCACTGACTCCACCCACCCACCCCCTGACTCCACCCACCCACCCCCTGACTCCACCCACCCACTGACTCCACCCACCCACCCACCCACTGACTCCACCCACCCACTGACTCCACCCACCCACTTACTCCACCCACCCACTGACTCCACCCACCCACTGACTCCACCCACCCACCCCCTGACTCCACCCACCCACTTACTCCACCCACCCCCTGCCTCCACCCACCCACTAACTCCACCCACCCACTGACTCCACCCACCCACCCCCTGACTCCACCCACCCATCCACTGACTCCACCCACCCACTGACTCCACCCACCAACTGACTCCACCCACCCACCCCCTGACTCCACCCACCCACTGACTCCACCCACCCACTGACTCCACCCACCCACCCACCCACTGACTCCACCCACCCACTGACTCCACCCACCCACTTACTCCACCCACCCACTGACTCCACCCACCCACTGACTCCACCCACCCACCCCCTGACTCCACCCACCCACTTACTCCACCCACCCCCTGACTCCCCCACCCACTAACTCCACCCACCCACTGACTCCACCCACCCACTGACTCCACCCACCCACCCACTGACTCCACCCACCCACCCCCTGACTCCACCCACCCATCCACTGACTCCACCCACCCACTGACTCCACCCACCCACTCACTCCACCCACCCACCCCCTGACTCCACCCACCCACTCACTCCACCCACCCACTCACTCCACCCACCCACTCACTCCACCCACTGACTCCACCCACCCCCTGACTCCACCCACCCACCCACTGACTCCACCCACCCCCTGACTCCACCCACCCACTGACTCCACCCACCCACTCACTCCACCCACCCACTGACTCCACCCACCCACTCACTCCACCCACCCCCTGACTCCACCCACCCACTCACTCCACCCACCCACTCACTCCACCCACCCACTCACTCCACCCACCCACTGACTCCACCCACCCCCTGACTCCACCCACCCATCCACTGACTCCACCCACCCCCTGACTCCACCCACCCACCCTCTTACTCCACCCACCCACCTACTCCACCCACCCCCTGACTCCACCCACCTACTCCACCCACCCACCCTCTCACTCCACCCTCTCACTCCACCCACCCACCTACTCCACCCACCCCCTCACTCCACCCACCCACTCACTCCACATTCCACCTACCTGTATATTATATATATATGCAGCCTGTATGTCTCAACTCTGTGACACAGCGTTATCTGGTTATTGTAAGATGAGTTGATCAAAACCAGAATAATTGTGTAAACTTGATAAGTGACTTGTGCAAATGTTATATGTTCTACTGCTGCAAGCAGTGATGTGATGCCCTGGTGGTGATAACACCATGAGGGTAAGGTATATATCATATATATGTGATGTGTTTCAGGAAAATGAGTCATAAGTCGCAAAAAATAGATTTGGAGATACCATTATATTTGAAAAGATGAGATCAAGCCGATTCCAATGATACTAAACAGTCTAATAATCTAATAAGTATTTCTAGATTTTAAGTTTGATATTTTCGTTTTTTTAAAAAAAAGTTTCCAATATTTCTGGAGGTCAATAGACAGTAAAGTAACTAAATGTAGTCCATATGGGGACCTTTAAAACGATAGGATATATTACATAGATTGTCATGAAATTTAATACACCGATTGATATAGCTGTAAGTGATGAACCCCCAAAAAATTAGAACATTCTAATAATGTGATCTTGTGAAAAAACACTTTCAAAAATATCAATTTTGCGACTTATGACTCATTTTCCTGAAACACATCACATATGTGATGTTTCAAGAAAATGAGTCATAAGTCGCAAAATTGATATTTTTCAAAGTGTTTCTTTTACAAAGTCTCTGTATTGAAATGTTCTGATTTTTCGAGGGTTTAGCACTCTTAGTCATATGAATCCATGTAACAAATTGTATTAGATATATCCTTGCGTTTTGAAGACATTCGTATTGAGTATATTTAGCTTCTTTACTGGTAATTACCCACCCAGAAACATGGCAAACTTTTTTTTTCAAAAATAAAAATTTCAAACTTAAAATATAGAAATACTTATTAAACATCCTAATGTTTATATTCATTGGAATCAGTTTGACCTCCGCTTTTCAAATATGGTGATATCTCAAAATCAATATTTTCCGACTTATGACTCATTTTTCTAAAAAGGATCACATATAATTTACATATAATAATATACTATATGTATACAATATATGTATTATTTCTGAGACTATTGGTACATAAAAGGTTTTGAATTGATTGATTGTATTCTTTATTTTGTGTCTATTTCTGATTACTAATGTCTTCCAATGGATGCCAGATACAATAAAAACAAATATCAACAAAATATAATTGCCAACAACAGTTGGAAAATGTAGATCAAAGTACCTTGATTTAGTACAATTATAACAAAAATATTATAAAAAAAAGTATTTGTTCATAGGTTTGTATGTACTTGTCAATTATGGTTATGATTATAAATATTTACTGCTGCAATATTTACATGAGGGAGGAAATACACTGAGTTATTGTGTTCTTTATTTGTGATGTGTTTCAGGAAAATGAGTCATAAGTCGCAAAATTGATATTTTTGAAAGTGTTTTTTCACAAGATCACATTATTAGAATGTTCTAATTTTTTGGGGGTTCATCACTTACAGCTATATCAATCGGTGTATTAAATTTCATGACAATCCATGTAATATATCCTATCGTTTTAAAGGTCCCCATATGGACTACATTTAGTTACTTTACTGTCTATTGACCTCCAGAAATATTGGAAACTTTTTTTTTTTCAAAAACGAAAATATCAAACTTAAAATCTAGAAATACTTATTAGATTATTAGACTGTTTACTATCATTGGAATCGGCTTGATCTCATCTTTTCAAATATAATGGTATCTCCAAATCTATTTTTTGCGACTTATGACTCATTTTCCTGAAACACATCACATTTTGTTTCCAAAAAGGTTCACTTATGTTGATTAAAAAATAGTTAAAAATTACTTAACCTAAGTTTTTACATATAATGGAAGTATTTGTTCATAGGTTTAAGTTTCTCTGTATCTGTCAATTATGGTTACAATAGGGGTGTGTGCATGTCTCACTGCGCATGTCTGCTACAGTGCATGCTAGCTGGGATGGATTCAGCTCAAAACTGACATATAAATATTTGCCAACATTTTCATCAAAATTTGCAAAAATGTTTTCATCAACATCATTGCTTGTATAAATTATCAATAAAAACCAAATGCATGATGGGAAAGATGTGGACTTGTGTCATGGAAACATGTGTAACATATAGATATTGACATTAGATCATTGGTATATATCCCATGCTGAACATGGCATGTTTTCTATAGCTTTTACACTTTACCATTAATCCCATAATTCCATGTGAATCAAGATTCAAAATGGCGGCTTTGCAAATCCCCCTATTACACTGGGCTTTAGTGCTTCAGTATCAACCTATAACAAAAATAGTATAAGGGTCAGATTTTCAGAAAATGCACAATTGGCAGCTGTATACATTGAGTAAATTCTGCTAAATTAGGCTGCAATTTGGTCAACACTAGGTAAATTCAAGTATATTCGGCATTGCATTGGTTCTAGCAATCTGTTTGGTTAGGTTGAACTGTATTTTGAACTTTATTTGCGTCTGAAATTTAGGTTATTTGAGAAGATTGGCAAAGTTGAATTGTACATTTTCTGAAAATCTGACCCATAAAATAGTATTTGTTCCTAGGTTTCAGTTTGTATGTATTTGTTGCAGTATTTGTCAATGGTGGCTAATATTATACTGGTCTTTACTGCTTCAGTATCTACATGCATGGACGGCATTATTGTTGTTTCTGAACACTTTTGACATTTGTGATGTGTTTCAGGAAAATGAGTCATAAGTCGCAAATTATGGATTTTGAGATATCCCAATATTTGAAAAGAGGAGATCAAGCCGATTCCAATGATAGTAAACACTAGGGTATCTAACATGAATTTCTATATTTTAAGTTTGATATTTTTATTTTGGAAAAAAAAAGTTTGCAGTGTTTCTGGTTGGGTAAATACCAGTAAAGTAACTAAATATACTCCATACAAAGGCCTTCAAAACACAAGGATATGTTTAATACAATGTCCTGAAATTTGTCTCACGGATTTATATGACTATAACTCCTAAACCCTCTGAAAATCAGGACATTTCAATAAAGAGATCTTGTGAAAAAAACACTTTAAAAAATATCAATTTTGCGACTTATGACTCATTTTCCTGAAACACGTCACAATTATGAAAAGATGAGATCAAGCCAATTCCAATGATAGTAAACATTGGGACATCTAATAAATGTCTCTATATTCTAAGTTTGATATTTTTAGTTTTGAAAAAAAAGTTTGCAATATTTCTGGGTGGACATTTACAAGTAAAGTAGCTAAATATACTGTGTTAGATGACCTTAGAACTACATGGATATAATTAATACTATCTTCAAATTCGGTACATGTCTTCATGGTGAGACAAGCGTTAAGCAGCCCCAAAATAAAAACATTCCCACAAAAACATCTTGTGAATAAAACACTTTGAAAAATATCACTATATTTTAATAATATTTTTTGCGACTTGTGACTCATTTTCCTGAAACAGATCACATACAACAAAGCTTTTATTTATACTGGGTTAATCAAGTCTCTATTTCAGTGTTTTTCACTTGCCCCAGATTTAACAAAATCTGTACAGTTTAAACAATGATGGGGTAAAAGTAATACATAAATAAATAATAACACACACAAAACCCACGAGTGAGCTAAATAAAATAAAATTATTATTGAATACCGCTTTGCCACTCATTTTATTTGAAATATCTTATATTTGTGAAAGTTCTTATGAGAAATATGTTAGCCATACAGCAAATTTGAAACACATATGAATATGTCTACTAGTGATATTTTCCAAGTTTAGTCGACTAAGTGCTTATTTTGGAAAAAAAGCATAGGGCGCTCTACAGCCCAGTCACTTGAATGGCTGGTATGTACATGTCATAGGGCGCTCTACAGCCCAGTCACTTGAATGGCTGGTATGTACATGTCATAGGGCGCTCTACAGCCCAGTCACTTGAATGGCTGGTATGTACATGTCATAGGGCGCTCTACAGCCCAGTCACTTGAATGGGTTGTATGTACAGCTATACCGAGGCCCTGACAGCCGCTCATTACTTGTAACGCAGTATTGGACTAGTACATTACCGGCGCGTTGTCATGGTGATGCAAGTTTGGTGGCGCAAGTTTGGTGGCGCAAGTTTGCTGGTGTGAGTGCTTTCTTCCTCCATGTTTCAACTGTATTAGAACATTCCTCTTATACGAAAACCAGATATTACGGTAAATTATGTCATCATCTTTTTAATTAAGCACATTTTACATGCAAAACTAGGCATGTATAATAGGACTCGTAGCTGCATGGACGCGTAAATAAAGGACTCGATCTTCGATCTCGTCCTTTATTTACGCGCCATGCGGCAACTCGTCCAATAAATCTTAAATATGTTTAAACAATTGCGAACCGTGTATTTGTCTAAAACTTATCATCCATGTGTTGCCCCTGATTACCAGTGTGCAATCATACATAGACATGACAAAGAGGTTTTGCTCTTTGATTAAAATCTAGATTTAGTCAGATCGGACCATTTTAAGTGAGGTTTAAGTGAGGTTTTAAAGCTTTCTTTCCATTCAAAATGTCTCTTTTCGGTATTACCAGATGTTAATGTCCATTATGGATTTAACATATCTCATTACCCTAATCGATTTTTAATGTATAATTAATTACAGAGTTATTAATGTGTTACAACCCTAATGTTAAAAACATGCATTTGTTAATGAATATATGTATTACTGTGAAATGTATCATTTGGATGTGTAAATTGTATTTGAGTAGTCTGGTGCAATGATTTATGCTGACGCGATGTTTTAAGCTGAAGCAATGATTTATATTGTGAAACATGTAGGAGCTATTGCTCACAGAGAAACACAGCAGGGTTCCCAGAAATTGCACCTAAGGGTGTAACCAGGTTATAAAAGGTATTATTTCACCATGTACTCTCACAATCCTGTAATATGTCAGCACTTATTCTGCTATCCATGCAAACGTTTTCTGAACGAATTTATGTGAATCCAGTCAGGAATTCATGGTATAAAAGGGTCCTCCTTCCAGTCAGTCAGTACCATCTACTACCTGGACCTGGAAGCTGTACCACCACTATCTACTAAGGAGGACTGACTGGAACCTATACAGACTGAAACCCTGGGGAACCTCTGCTCTACTAAGGATATATATTGTAACCACTAAGGACTTATTGTAAACCTACCACTTGTTACTCTACAACATTGAATAAAAGCCAGCTATTCAGCACATCTCCAAGATCCCTCTCTACTTGGGTTATTCTTACAACTTGACTAGTTCATATAAGATAACTACACAACACTCCCATTTGGACTTAGCCAGTTATTGAACCTCACGAATCTCCCAGCAGCTATTGAGTATCTTAGAGTAATTATCATTAAGTGTCACCCCAGAGTCGAAAGGATGCCCCATAAAAATGATCGCCAGGGCTTTGAACGGTGTCTGCCACCTAACGATAAAAGATCTAACACAAGCCATAGTCGCCTCCGAAAAGCCTCTCCAGGCATTTAATCTCTCAAACCTTTTGCGAATTCTAGTGAAAGGAAGGAGGGCGACATTGGCTAACATCTATGGATACAGATTCCATTGCCACTTATGTAACAAACCTTTCTTTGCCCGACGAATTATGAGGCGAGAAAGGGGAAGCCCAAATCCTATGGAGGTATTCGACCGGGACGGGGCTAGATACCCTTGCTGTGGAACGCTGGTCCACAAAAGGTGCTATCTAACAATGCAAGTGCCAAGGCACTCATGCCTATTTTGCGCCACAGCTCTCCCTGGCGGGATAGCAGCCTTTACGTCGAAGGTGCTGTCCAGAGAGGAGCAGGTGAAAAAGGAAAGAATAAGATCCTTAAATGGGGTCCCCCGGTTTGCCCCTAATGGGCCCCGCCCAGTGCCCTTGGGCTGCGAGCTGGAGGACATCCCAAAGGAAACCCTACCACCTTTTAAATACAGGGACCTTATCCCAATGGGGGCTCCTGCATTGGACATAAGGCCTGCATGGCGAAAAAGGTGTACCTGGAGACCAGCCCCTAATTGGTGCAACTAATTAGGTTCCATTAATAGATCCAGGACACCCAAAATTCATAACTTGAGAAAAATCGTGTTGAAAGAAGAGGTGAACATGATAACCTTCATATTCCAAATTATAATAGTAACACCACCCTAAGTGAAAAGAAGAAATTCAAAATTACACACTAGTCTAAAAATTACACAATCTCTTGGCCCGAATTGATCCACTGTCAGGAACAACGAGAACAAAATTCGGGAACAACTTCCACAGCGCTGAACTCTTTAGACGTAAAACTCCTCGACTTGACACCAGTAACCACCGTTGCAGCACTCAGCACCCCAGATGAGGGACCAGCGCCTCTCGCTTTGAGGAGAAGAACTATGTTAACTAAAAAGGATTCTTATCGAATCAAAGAATGAAAAACATGTTAATCAAAGAGTGAAAAATGTATCTACTTAGAAGAGTGAAAAACATATTTAATCAAAGAGTGAAAAATGTATCTACTTAGAAGAGTGAAAAACATATTTAATCAAAGAGTGAAAAATGTACCTACTTAGAAGAGTGAAAAACATATTTAATCAAAGAGTGAAAAATGTATCTATTTAAAGAGTGGAAAAACATGTTTAATCAAAAGAAGTGAAAAAACATATCTGTATCATAGAAGTAGGTAGAGATATCTAATCAATAATAATGAGATATAGTTACTCAAGAGAGATATCTAGTCAATAGTGTTAGAGATATCTAATCAATTAGTGAGATATAGTTAATCAATAATAATGAGATATAGTTACTCAAGAGAGATATCTAGTCAATAGTGTTAGAGATATCCAATCAGTTGGTGAGATATAGTTAATCAACAATAATGATATATAGTTACTCAGGAGGGATATCTAATCTATAGTGTTAATAAGGAAGGATACCTAGCCAAAAGTGAAATGTAGTTAATCAAAATAATGAAATATAGTTAATCAGAAGGTATCCAATCAATAGTGAAATATAGTTAATCAAAATAATGAAATATAGTTAATCAGAAGGTATCCAATCAATAGTGAAATATAGTTAATCAAAATAATGAAATATAGTTAATCAGGAAATTAAAAAGGTATCCAATCAAGAGTGAAATATAGTTACTCAATATATTGAAATATAGTTAATCAAGAAGTGAAAGATTCTTATTCACAAGTGAAATATAGTTACTCAGAATATTGAAATATAGTTAATCAGGAAGTGGAAGATTCTTATTCACAAAGTGAAATATAGTTAATCAAAGCATTGAAATATAGTTAATCAAGATTGGAAAGAAATAGTTAATCAAAGGCTGAAATACACCTAGCACAGAAATAAACGGCAGTGTAATTTCAGAGGGTTTTTAACAATAAAATTTAGGTCAGACGAGTAAAAACAAGACTTAACTAAAAGAACAAGGTCAAAATCTAGATGTGGACCGATTTATAGAGCATGAAAATTAGGACACACAGTCATTATGTGGGTCAACTTGTGAGTACTAGAAACAATAGAAGTCTGACTAAATAAGTTATCCGAACCGGGACCACACAAAATCTGACCCCAACCGGATCTAAATGGGCCAAATCGGCCTCAAAATTGTTTAAATATTCATTCTAACAGGTAAAAGGGTTTTTGAAAGTAACACCACTGTTCCAGCCAATAATAATAATTGGATCTAGATGTTTAAATACCTAAAAAGAGGAAAAACACAACAAACCATATCCTCGCGTAGAGATCAACCAATTAAGCCACCTCTGGAATGCGCCTCTACCGGAAAGTACAACAAATACGGAACAAATATTTGTCTCCGACAGTCTCTGATAGCTGGCAGCACCAGTGATATTTCCTCAGGCAGGTTGATTGTCGCTTTAAATAACTTAGGATGGATATTCTCCAAAAAAGAAAAAGTATCCAAAAACTCTGTATCTTGTTAAAAGGTGAAAAAGAGCTTATTAGCACTATCAAAAAGAAAATGTTTTCTGGCTGGGACAGCCATTCTTCTTGGTGGGGGAGGATGTTAATGTCCATTATGGATTTAACATATCTCATTACCCTAATCGATTTTTAATGTATAATTAATTACAGAGTTATTAATGTGTTACAACCCTAATGTTAAAAACATGCATTTGTTAATGAATATATGTATTACTGTGAAATGTATCATTTGGATGTGTAAATTGTATTTGAGTAGTCTGGTGCAATGATTTATGCTGACGCGATGTTTTAAGCTGAAGCAATGATTTATATTGTGAAACATGTAGGAGCTATTGCTCACAGAGAAACACAGCAGGGTTCCCAGAAATTGCACCTAAGGGTGTAACCAGGTTATAAAAGGTATTATTTCACCATGTACTCTCACAATCCTGTAATATGTCAGCACTTATTCTGCTATCCATGCAAACGTTTTCTGAACGAATTTATGTGAATCCAGTCAGGAATTCATGGTATAAAAGGGTCCTCCTTCCAGTCAGTCAGTACCATCTACTACCTGGACCTGGAAGCTGTACCACCACTATCTACTAAGGAGGACTGACTGGAACCTATACAGACTGAAACCCTGGGGAACCTCTGCTCTACTAAGGATATATATTGTAACCACTAAGGACTTATTGTAAACCTACCACTTGTTACTCTACAACATTGAATAAAAGCCAGCTATTCAGCACATCTCCAAGATCCCTCTCTACTTGGGTTATTCTTACAACTTGACTAGTTCATATAAGATAACTACACAACACTCCCATTTGGACTTAGCCAGTTATTGAACCTCACGAATCTCCCAGCAGCTATTGAGTATCTTAGAGTAATTATCATTAAGTGTCCCCGCTCCCTAGACACTTACACAGGTATATAAAGAGCTATTGTTCCTTGGATTGTTTTCATTATACACTTGACAATTGCAACCCCCCCACCCCCCACCCCCACCCCCTGGGGGAATGTCCTTGGCCTTTTGGGATATTTGATGAAATCCCCGACCCCCAGGGCAAGAAATTCTTGTAAATGCCCCCACCCCCTGGGGCACACTTTTCAGTGGATATTTTTTTTAGACAGAAACTATTATTGCAAAAATATAAGGGCCATTCTCAGAAAAGCCTTGCAAATGGTATCTTTGGTCAATATAGTTCTCTAGAGCTAGAGAAAATATTTTCTTGAATTTTCATTAATCAGATATGTCATATGAGTTCTAAACACCATGAGTGTTTTCATGACATGCAGTTTTGTATATCTCTGAGGGTCAGATCAATGGTCATTTGAGAGGTAAATAGGCAGATGGTATACTTTGGAGAATTGTCTAACCTTGACATGCTTTGTAACTGTTTTTCAATATTCCAAATTCAACATAGGAGAGAATGGAACGAGCCGGCACTAATCGAAAATTTATTGGACAAAATTCGTCCGCATAAGCAACACTAATTAAGTGGATGAATCAAGTCCAATAAATTTTCGATTATTGCAGGCAAGTTCCATTCTATATTATATGGGCATAAAACTTGATACATAAAATCTGAAAAAAGTAGCAAACTAGGTGACGATGTGGTTCATATAGTACACATACTATATGGGTCAGATTTTCAGAAAATGTATAATTGGCAGCTGTACACATTTAGTAAATTCTGCTAAATTAGGCTGCAATTTGGCCAATACTAGGTAAATTCGAATATATTCAGCATTGCATTGATTCTAACCCTTATCCACCTTACGCAGTACTGCATGTTGATTCTAGCAATCTATTTGGTTAGATTAAACTGTATTTTGAACATTATTTTTGTCTGAAGTTTGGGTTATTTGAGAAGATTGGCAAGGTTGAATTGTACATTTTCTGAAGATCTGACCCATATGGATTTGTATGTCTATCAAGCCTATGACAAAACAAAAATGCATTAAATCTTGGATAATAACTCTTATGGACTTAGTAAGGATGCACATGTATAGATGAATTTCAGCTAGAAATATATCTACAGGAGACTTTTGACATATTGCCCAGCCCCAATCCCCTCAACAACCACCTCCCATAAGCTAGCTCCCCCTACCCCCATCCCTAACCCCTACCCTCACCCTACCCCCAACAATAAAGGATCTTGACATTTCTAGCATAGGGTACACTCGAATTAGAGTACCCCATCATGTTAAGCATGTCATGATTTATCAATATCAAGAAATCATTTTTCTATATCAAGAAATCATTGTCTGATATGAAGAAATCAAGAAATACTGAATATGGTTGATTCTCATGAAACGGTTCCAAATGGGTATTTTAGGAAAGGTTCTTGAAATGAAATGAAATTTCTATATTCTTCTATACCCTGAAACTGTGTTTCATAGATATGAAAATTATAAAATATATAATATAAAATATATTGCGTCATGGACGGTGATGGTCATAGAAATATGTGATGTGTTTTAGGAAAATGAGTCATAAGTCGCCAAAAATAGATTTTGCGATACTATTATATTTGAACAGATAAGATCAAGCCGATTCCAATGATAGTAAACAGTCTAATAAAATAATAAGTATTTCTAGATTTTAAGTTTGATACTTTAATGTTTGAAAAAAAAAATGCTTCCAATATTTCTTGGGGTCAACAAACAGTAAATAACTAAATGTAGTCCATATGAGGACCTTTAAAAACAAAGGATATATTACATAGATTGTCCTGAAATTTGATACATCGATTGATTTAACCATGCATTATCAACCCTTAAAAAATTAGAACATTCTAATAATGTGATCTTGTGAAAAAAACGCTTTGAAAAATATCAATTTTGCGACTTATGACCTATTTTCCTGAAACACATCACATATTTATGCTCATTTTCATTCCCTTATAAAAACAATAAAATGATTATCATTTCACATGATTCCACAGAAAAAAGCAAGTCCTTTCAAATGTGAGGTGTTTCAGGAAAATGAGTCATAAGTCGCAAAAATTATATTTTTCAAAGTGTTTATTTTACAAGATCACTTTATTGGAATGTTCTGATTTTTGGCGAGTTTATCCCTTATGGTTGTATCAATCCATGTATCAAATTTTAGGACATTATATATAATATATCTTTTCATTTTAAAGGTCCACATATGGAGTATATTCAGTAACTTTACTGCTTATTGCCTACCAGAAATATTACAAACTTTTTTTCTCAAAAATAAAAATATCAAACTTAAAATATGGAAATACTTATTAGAATAGTGGACTGTTCACTATCATTGGAATCGGCTTGATCTCCTCTTTTCAGATATGGTGATATCTCAAAATCCATATTTTGCAACTTATGACTCATTTTCCTAAAACGGATCACAAATGGTTTATGGGAAACAAAGCTACATCCATGGGATCATTATGAAAATCAATGAAGAAGAATAGTGACTTTCAGCAAATGTTACTGAAAACACCTTTTTTATTCTATTTACTCTTAACTCCATTTATTTCCATTTTCACCTTTTCACAGTCAGAGTGAAAAAGTTCACACTAGTCAGTAAGTGTCTGATGTACTTCGGCCAGGGCAGGGTAAGAAAGAGATACCAAAGTATATACTGCCTTATTATTGGAAATATAAGAAATATTCAAGTTACTCTGTTCATACTTTCAAAAGTTCATGTGTACACATTTCTCATTTGGACCCATACATGTAGAGATTTCATCTAATCAGTCTATCAGCATCTAATCAGCATCTATTGGGGAAAGAAGCGTGGGAAAGTTAGGTTCACGGCAAGGTTGGGCGCGGCAATGTAGGGAGCGGGAAGGGGTGCAGTGGGCGAGGTGAGGCACCCCACTTGCATAGGCGTGAGTCGCGGTAAGGTAAGGCGTCGCAAAAATGAGGGTTCTGACTATCATATTTTCTTTTCTCAGCTTGGATCATCTAGTTTAATGCTATTGTAAAATCTTAACCTTCAGTTGGAAGATTTATTAAATTGGTACAAAAAAACCCCACAATTTTTCATCCTATTCATATGTGAGATCTCTGAAACCTAAATATTATTCGACCTCTACCTGCATTTCTCACTCACAACAAAATTTGGGATGTTTCAGCGAACACTTTTCTCCCTGGACTCTGATTGTCATCTTGCGGCCAGGAGCAGCAAAAGATCATTGTTCAAAATGCTCCCTGGACATGACCATCATTTCCAGGTTCGAAATTACAGATGCAATACTCTCAGCTCAATGCCCATTGGCATGCTTATTGCCAACGGAGTATGTGACACACATGCAAAGTTTGGAGAGGATTGGTTTACATGATCATGTGGATATGGCACTTTATATATTGTCAAAATTGGGAAAATCGCCCCAAAATGAAAAAGGTCACAAATTTTAGAGATTTTCTACAAAGATATCAACTTTTTGATATATTTTCCATTGAGTCAGCTATGAAATCAATTGAGATCCTAGTTTGTACATATGTCCTGTACAATCAGTGCAAAAATAAGGGGTCTGACTGTCATATTTTCTATTCTCAACTGGGATCATCTAGTTTAATGCTTTTACCAGGCCACAGTGTCATGAAACATATTTCATCATTGTGCAAAATCCTGTCTGGACATGACCATCATTTCCTGGTTCGAAATTACAGATGTAATACTCCTAGCTCAATGCCCTTTGGCATGCTGATTCCCAACGGTGTATGTAACTCACATGCAGATTTTGGAGAGGTTCCGTTTATATGATCATGTGAAAATGCCAGTTTATATATTGTCAATATGGTAAAAATCGCCCCAAAATGAAAAAGGGCACTAATTTTACAGATTTTCTGCAAAGATATCAACTTTTTGATATATTTTCCATTGAGTCAGCTATGAAATCAATTGAGATCCTAGTTTGTACATATGTCCTGTACAATCAGTGCAAAAATAAGGGGTCTGACTGTCATATTTTCTTTTCTCAGCTTGGATCATCTAGTTTAATGCTTTTACCAGGCCGCAGTGTCATGAAATATTTCAACTATGTGGTCACATTTGCTGAATGCGAACACCATCCCCAAGTGGAAAGAATTGTCATTTCATGATTGTTAAACATTGGTTGACCTGCTCTGGCTTTCAGTTTAAGTTTTTAGAATATTGATCACAAATTATCAACTAAAAAGTAATGAATTTTATATCATATACTAAAATGGTTAAAAAAAACCCACAATTTTTAACCCTATTCATATTTGAGATCTCTGAAACCTAAATATTATCAGAACTCTACCTGCATTTGTCACTCACAGCAATATTTGGGAGGTTTCAGTGAACAGTTTTCTCCCTGGACTCTGATTGTCATCTTGCGGCCAGGAGCAGCAAAAGATCATTGTTCAAAATCGTCCCTGGACATGACCATCATTTCCTGGTTCGAAATTACAGATGCAATACTCTCAGCTCAATGCCCATTGGCATGCTTATGGCCAACTGTCTGTGTGACTTACATGCAAAGTTTGGAGAGGATTGGTTTACATGATCATGTGGATATGGCACTTTATATATTGTCAAAATTGGGAAAATCGCCCAAAAATGAAAAAGGGCACAAATTTTACAGATTTTCTGCAAAGATATCAACTTTTTGATATATTTTCCATTGAGTCAGCTTTGAAAACAATTGAGATCCTAGTTTGTACATATGTCCTCTACAACCAGTGCCAAAATGAGGGTTCTGACTGTCATATTTTCTTTTCTCAGCTTGGATCATCTAGTTAAATGCTATTGTAAAATCTTAACCTTCAGTTGGAAGATTTATTAAATTGGTACAAAAAAAACCCACAATTTTTCATCCTATTCATATGTGAGATCTCTGAAACCTAAATATTATTCGACCTCTACCTGCATTTCTCACTCACAACAAAATTTGGGATGTTTCAGCGAACACTTTTCTCCCTGGACTCTGATTGTCATCTTGCGGCCAGGAGCAGCAAAAGATCATTGTTCAAAATGCTCCCTGGACATGACCATCATTTCCAGGTTCGAAATTACAGATGCAATACTCTCAGCTCAATGCCCATTGGCATGCTTATTGCCAACGGAGTATGTGACACACATGCAAAGTTTGGAGAGGATTGGTTTACATGATCATGTGGATATGGCACTTTATATATTGTCAAAATTGGGAAAATCGCCCAAAAATGAAAAAGGTCACAAATTTTAGAGATTTTCTACAAAGATATCAACTTTTTGATATATTTTCCATTGAGTCAGCTATGAAAACAATTGAGATCCTAGTTTGTACATATGTCCTGTACAATCAGTGCAAAAATAAGGGGTCTGACTGTCATATTTTCTATTCTCAGCTGGGATCATCTAGTTTAATGCTTTTACCAGACCGCAGTGTCATGAAATATTTCATCATAGTGCAAAATCCTGTCTGGACATGACCATAATTTCCTGGTTCGAAATTACAGATGTAATACTCCTAGCTCAATGCCCTTTGGCATGCTGATTCCCAACGGTGTATGTAACTCACATGCAGATTTTGGAGAGGTTCCGTTTATATGATCATGTGAAAATGCCAGTTTATATATTGTCAATATGGTAAAAATCGCCCAAAAATGAAAAAGGGCACTAATTTTACAGATTTTCTGCAAAGATATCAACTTTTTGATATATTTTCCATCGAGTCAGCTATGAAATCAATTGAGATCCTAGTTTGTACATATGTCCTCTACAACCAGTGCCAAAATAAGGGGTCTGACTCTCATATTTTCTTTTCTCAGCTTGGATCATCTAGTTTAATGCTATTGTAAAATCTTAACCTTCAGTTGGAAGATTTATTAAATTGGTACAAAAAAACCCCACAATTTTTCATCCTATTCATATGTGA
Source organism: Sthenelais limicola (assembly GCA_942159475.1). NCBI lineage: Eukaryota > Metazoa > Annelida > Polychaeta > Phyllodocida > Sigalionidae > Sthenelais > Sthenelais limicola. Next base: position 160,021,508 of record OW804094.1, on the reverse strand, counting down.
GATCTCTGAAACCTAAATATTATTCGACCTCTACCTGCATTTCTCACTCACAACAAAATTTGGGATGTTTCAGCGAACACTTTTCTCCCTGGACTCTGATTGTCATCTTGCGGCCAGGAGCAGCAAAAGATCATTGTTCAAAATCCTCCCTGGACATGACCATCATTTCCTGGTTCGAAATTACAGATGTAATACTCCTAGCTCAATGCCCTTTGGCATGCTGATTCCCAACGGTGTATGTGACTCACATGCAGATTTTGGAGAGGTTCCGTTTATATGATCATGTGAAAATGCCAGTTTATATATTGTCAATATGGTAAAAATCGCCCAAAAATGAAAAAGGGCACTAATTTTACAGATTTTCTGCAAAGATATCAACTTTTTGATATATTTTCCATTGAGTCAGCTTTGAAAACAATTGAGATCCTAGTTTGTACATATGTCCTGTACAATCAGTGCGAAAATAAGGGTTCTGACTGTCATATTTTCTTTTCTCAGCTTGGATCATCTAGTTTAATGCTTTTACCAGGCCGCAGTGACATGAAATATTTCAACTGTGTGGTCACATTTGCTGAATGCGAACACCATCCCCAAGTGGTAAGAATTGTCATTTCATGATTGTTAAACATTGGTTGACCTGCTCTGGCTTTCAGTTTAAGTTTTTAGAATATTGATTACAAATTATCAACTAAAAAGTAATAAATTTCATATTATATACTAAAATGGTTAAAAAAACTCCACAATTTTTAACCCTATTTATATGTGAGATCTCTGAAACCTAAATATTATCAGAACTCTACCTGCATTTGTCACTCACAACAATATTTGGGAGGTGTCAGTGAACAGTTTTCTCCCTAGACTCTGATTGTCGTCTTGCGGCCAGGAGCAGCAAAAGATCATTGTTCAAAATCGTCCCTGGACATGACCATCATTTCCTGGTTCGAAATTACAGATGCAATACTCTCAGCTCAATGCCCTTTGGCATGCTGATTCCCAACGGGCTGTGTGACTTACATGCAAAGTTTGGAGAGGATTGGTTTACATGATCATGTGGATATGGCACTTTATATATTGTCAAAATTGGGAAAATCGCCCAAAAATGAAAAAGGGCACAAATTTTAGAGATTTTCTGCAAAGATATCAACTTTTTGATATATTTTCCATTGAGTCAGCTATGAAAACAATTGAGATCCTAGTTTGTACATATGTCCTCTACAACCAGTGCCAAAATGAGGGTTCTGACTGTCATATTTTCTTTTCTCAGCTTGGATCATCTAGTTTAATGCTATTGTAAAATCTTAACCTTCAGTTGGAAGATTTATTAAATTGGTACAAAAAAAACCCACAATTTTTCATCCTATTCATATGTGAGATCTCTGAAACCTAAATATTATTCGACCTCTACCTGCATTTCTCACTCACAACAAAATTTGGGATGTTTCAGCGAACATTTTTCTCCCTGGACTCTGATTGTCATCTTGCGGCCAGAAGCAGCAAAAGATCATTGTTCAAAATCCTCCCTGGACATGACCATCATTTCCAGGTTCGAAATTACAGATGCAATACTCTCAGCTCAATGCCCATTGGCATGCTTATGGCCAACGGAGTATGTGACACACATGCAAAGTTTGGAGAGGATTGGTTTACATGATCATGTGGATATCGCAGTTTATATATTGTCAAAATTGGGAAAATCGCCCAAAAATGAAAAAGGTCACAAATTTTAGAGATTTTCTACAAAGATATCAACTTTTTGATATATTTTCCATTGAGTCAGCTATGAAATCAATTGAGATCCTAGTTTGTACATATGTCCTGTACAATCAGTGCAAAAATAAGGGGTCTGACTGTCATATTTTCTATTCTCAGCTGGGATCATCTAGTTTAATGCTTTTACCAGACCGCAGTGTCATGAAACATATTTCATCATTGTGCAAAATCCTGTCTGGACATGACCATCATTTCCTTGTTCGGAATTACAGATGCAATACTCCTAGCTCAATGCCCTTTGGCATGCTGATTCCCAATGGTGTATGTGACTTACATGCAGATTTTGGAGAGGTTCCGTTTATATGATCATGTGAAAATGGCAGTTTATATATTGTCAATATGGTAAAAATCGCCCAAAAATGAAAAAGGGCACTAATTTTACAGATTTTCTGCAAAGATATCAACTTTTTGATATATTTTCCATCGAGTCAGCTATGAAATCAATTGAGATCCTAGTTTGTACATATGTCCTCTACAACCAGTGCCAAAATGAGGGGTCTGACTCTCATATTTTCTTTTCTCAGCTTGGATCATCTAGTTTAATGCTATTGTAAAATCTTAACCTTCAGTTGGAAGATTTATTAAATTGGTACAAAAAAACCCCACAATTTTTCATCCTATTCATATGTGAGATCTCTGAAACCTAAATATTATTCGACCTCTACCTGCATTTCTCACTCACAACAAAATTTGGGATGTTTCAGCGAACACTTTTCTCCCTGGACTCTGATTGTCATCTTGCGGCCAGGAGCAGCAAAAGATCATTGTTCAAAATCCTCCCTGGACGTGACCATCATTTCCTGGTTCGAAATTACAGATGTAATACTCCTAGCTCAATGCCCTTTGGCATGCTGATTCCCAACGGTGTATGTGACCCACATGCAGATTTTGGAGAGGTTCCGTTTATATGATCATGTGAAAATGCCAGTTTATATATTGTCAATATGGTAAAAATCGCCCAAAAATGAAAAAGGGCACTAATTTTACAGATTTTCTGCAAAGATATCAACTTTTTGATATATTTTCCATTGAGTCAGCTTTGAAAACAATTGAGATCCTAGTTTGTACATATGTCCTGTACAATCAGTGCGAAAATAAGGGTTCTGACTGTCATATTTTCTTTTCTCAGCTTGGATCATCTAGTTTAATGCTTTTACCAGGCCGCAGTGACATGAAATATTTCAACTGTGTGGTCACATTTGCTGAATGCGAACACCATCCCCAAGTGGTAAGAATTGTCATTTCATGATTGTTAAACATTGGTTGACCTGCTCTGGCTTTCAGTTTAAGTTTTTAGAATATTGATTACAAATTATCAACTAAAAAGTAATAAATTTCATATTATATACTAAAATGGTTAAAAAAACTCCACAATTTTTAACCCTATTTATATGTGAGATCTCTGAAACCTAAATATTATCAGAACTCTACCTGCATTTGTCACTCACAACAATATTTGGGAGGTGTCAGTGAACAGTTTTCTCCCTAGACTCTGATTGTCGTCTTGCGGCCAGGAGCAGCAAAAGATCATTGTTCAAAATCGTCCCTGGACATGACCATCATTTCCTGGTTCGAAATTACAGATGCAATACTCTCAGCTCAATGCCCTTTGGCATGCTGATTCCCAACGGGCTGTGTGACTTACATGCAAAGTTTGGAGAGGATTGGTTTACATGATCATGTGGATATGGCACTTTATATATTGTCAAAATTGGGAAAATCGCCCAAAAATGAAAAAGGGCACAAATTTTAGAGATTTTCTGCAAAGATATCAACTTTTTGATATATTTTCCATTGAGTCAGCTATGAAAACAATTGAGATCCTAGTTTGTACATATGTCCTCTACAACCAGTGCCAAAATGAGGGTTCTGACTGTCATATTTTCTTTTCTCAGCTTGGATCATCTAGTTTAATGCTATTGTAAAATCTTAACCTTCAGTTGGAAGATTTATTAAATTGGTACAAAAAAAACCCACAATTTTTCATCCTATTCATATGTGAGATCTCTGAAACCTAAATATTATTCGACCTCTACCTGCATTTCTCACTCACAACAAAATTTGGGATGTTTCAGCGAACATTTTTCTCCCTGGACTCTGATTGTCATCTTGCGGCCAGAAGCAGCAAAAGATCATTGTTCAAAATCCTCCCTGGACATGACCATCATTTCCAGGTTCGAAATTACAGATGCAATACTCTCAGCTCAATGCCCATTGGCATGCTTATGGCCAACGGAGTATGTGACACACATGCAAAGTTTGGAGAGGATTGGTTTACATGATCATGTGGATATCGCAGTTTATATATTGTCAAAATTGGGAAAATCGCCCAAAAATGAAAAAGGTCACAAATTTTAGAGATTTTCTACAAAGATATCAACTTTTTGATATATTTTCCATTGAGTCAGCTATGAAATCAATTGAGATCCTAGTTTGTACATATGTCCTGTACAATCAGTGCAAAAATAAGGGGTCTGACTGTCATATTTTCTATTCTCAGCTGGGATCATCTAGTTTAATGCTTTTACCAGACCGCAGTGTCATGAAACATATTTCATCATTGTGCAAAATCCTGTCTGGACATGACCATCATTTCCTTGTTCGGAATTACAGATGCAATACTCCTAGCTCAATGCCCTTTGGCATGCTGATTCCCAATGGTGTATGTGACTTACATGCAGATTTTGGAGAGGTTCCGTTTATATGATCATGTGAAAATGGCAGTTTATATATTGTCAATATGGTAAAAATCGCCCCAAAATGAAAAAGGGCACTAATTTTACAGATTTTCTACAAAGATATCAACTTTTTGATATATTTTCCATTGAGTCAGCTATGAAATCAATTGAGATCCTAGTTTGTACACATGTCCTGTACAATCAGTGCAAAAATAAGGGGTCTGACTGTCATATTTTCTTTTCTCAGCTTGGATCATCTAGTTTAATGCTTTTACCAGGCCGCAGTGTCATGAAATATTTCAACTATGTGGTCACATTTGCTGAATGCGAACACCATCCCCAAGTGGTAAGAATTGTCATTTCATGATTGTGAAACATTGGTTGACCTGCTCTGGATTTCAGTTTAAGTTTTTAGAATATTGATTACAAATTATCAACTAAAAAGTAATAAATTTTATATTATATACTAAAATGGTTAAAAAAAACCCACAATTTTTAACCCTATTCATATGTGACATCTCTGAAACCTAGATATTATGGGACCTCTACCTGCACCTGTCAGTCGTTACTAAATTTGGGAGGTGTCAGTGAACAGTTTTCTCCCTAGACTTTGCACAACTGACCCGCCCCTTACAGGGCAGATTTAGACCACCTTTAAACTTCCTTACGTTGCTCAAATACCCATGGTGTTCTCAGTTATACAGAACTCCCAGCCATGGACCTGTTTTTTATGTTTTCCCATCTAAATGGGTACCATTACATCGTCTGAATGGCAAGTTTTGTTCCTCATGAGGCCTTTTCAGGGGACGACTTATGTATAATAAGATAAGATAAGATAAGATAAGATAAGATAAGATTTGTCTAGGGAATGAGTAATATGGTACATAAAGAGACAAATAGGTCTTCATGTCTATATGAAACTGACTCATTCCATCTCTGCCAACAGTTACCTTTAATTTAGATAGAACTAGTTAAATTATAAATGAGAGTAGATATAGCTGGTGAGATATACATATAAGATATAATGTCTACGGTAGTCGGATAATATACTTTATCTGTTCTACTATACTTTTTGTTCTGTCAATGTTATACTGACATCTGACGAGAATTGTTTACCTTTTGGCAAGAGAGTAGCCCTCTAATACATTTAAAATATACTTTTTAAATGCTTACATTATGCATGAGGTTATAATGATGATTACAATAGTAATAATAACAATAGTTACAAGTCACTTTGATCACATACTCGTGAATAGGATAAACATAATAGGGAGTAACAATGAGCATAGTACAGTGCTTTTGGTAAATATAAGAGTTATAACTCTGTACAATCTGTTTCATATTACAAGGTTATATATGATTATACATATAATATATGAAAATGCAGATATGAGGGCGATATATTACATTATATATATTTTGTTAAAATTGTTCACTTTAGTTTCGTATCTTTAACGACTTTGCTATTGCGTCATCACTGACCTAATTACGGCAGGATGCTTTCCTGTTCAAATAAAGCTAGCTCAGCGTCCCTTAGTACGACTGACGCCAAACAGTAAGGACGTGTCCTTGTTGCTCTCTGCACTTTGTAACCATATTTCAATAGGTTATGGGCCCAGACACCTTCAACTGTGGTCACTCTAACACTGAGAAGAGACTTTCTTCTCAAAATCTCTATTTTTTAGAACTGAACTCTCATTATAACTGAAAGATGCTATAATTCTAAGTCACGTCCTAAGTCAAATGTTATTGCTAAGTCAGGTAGTTTGTCTACTGTGTTTAAATTCTGACTAATGATCTGATAAATAATAAGGTGCTAATACCAGGAGTATTTCTAGGATAATTGAAAGGTCTGTTACTAACTTTGTGAGTAAAACATATATATAGCAAATATGAATTGTGTGTAATCTTAAACTGTAGGATACTTCACAAGCAAGTGAGAAGGAGTGTTAAAATTGTTCACTTTAGTTTCGTATCTTTTACGACTTTGCTATGGCGTCATCACTGACCTAATTACGTCAGGATGCTTTCCTGTTCAAATAAAGCTAGCTCAGCGTCCCTTAGTACGACTGACGCCAAACAGTAAGGACGTGTCCTTGTTGCTCTCTGCACTTTGTAACCATATTTCAATATATTTTTCTACAGGCAGTATTATTAGATAGAGTATGGGTCTACCCAATAGTGCAGGTTAAAAGTAGGCAATGTTTTACATAATGTCAATTTGCAGTGGCCAGATTACCTGTTAAAGATTTACAGGAGTGATAATAAATTATGCCAGAGTTGGTTTGAGTTTTAATTCGAATCTATTATGAATATAGAGATGTCAGTTCATTTCTGAACTGTCTTTGGGTCTCTAAGCAGTGTAATTTTGTGGGGAGGTTGTTCCAGGCTTCTTTAGCCTTGAATAGGAAACTGTTTTGGAAAAGTGAGGATTTTGGAAGATCTTGTTTTAATAATTTTCTATTTTTTGCATGATTTCTTGTTGGTAACTTTCTCTGGTCAATATTATTTTCGTTTTTAGCTAGGTAATATGCGCTTTCTGCTAGATGTATTTTTCTCCTAGTTTCGTTCGTGAGTATGTTTAGTTTTACATATTTGTTATCTACATTCGTTCTCTTATTTAGGTCGAGAGTGGCCCTAAGAGAAGTGTTCAAGAGAGAATGGAATCTTTTTATCAGACTTTTGTTGGAGCTATCATAGAAAATATCTCCATAGTCAATATTGGGAATTATAATCATTTTTACAATATCCTTTTTGATTTTTCTAGGTAGTGTATACCTAGCGTTTGAAAGAAGTCTTACCTTCCATTTGACTTTGTTTATTATTTTAGTCGTATGGGACTTGAAATTTAATTTTTCATCAATGTTGAGGCCCAGATAGCAATACTCTTTGGTATTTTCTATCTGTTCTTTACCCAGGGTAAGTCTTTGTTGTGGTTCAGATTCACCTTTTTGATTTCTTTTAGAGTGAAATGTTATAAATTTTGTCTTAGAGACATTCATTGAGATTTTATTTATTTTACACCAGGTGTCTATTTTTCTCAGATCATGTTGGAGGGCATTGAAGATTATTTTTTCTGATTTATGACTATATGATATGACTGTGTCGTCAGCATAATGCTGGATGGACGATTTTTCGACTACCTGGTGTAAATCATTTATATATATTGAGAACAAAATCGGTCCTAAAATTGTTCCTTGAGGAACGCCGAAAGTGATCTTACCTTGGGTTGATGTGTGCCTATTTACCCTGACTGTTTGAAGTCTGTCAGACAAACAGTGAAACGCTTTGTAGAGATTTTAGCTGCTTCGGTTAGGAGGTGGGGGAAGCGGAAGCCTACTCCCCACTTCCGATCCCCGGTTACCTCGTAGAATTTTGAGAATTTTTCGTTTTTTAGTTTGTACATTAGATCTTGATTTTGTTGAAACTTGGCAGTTATCAATTCGTTGATTTACTTATCTTCATTTTTTACGAAGTCGGGTGTGGGTTTTATTTCCCTCGCTAGGGACTTGGCTTCGAAGGCCGAGGTTGCCTCGCAGATTTCTGCCGCTGCATCTTCGTTTCCCGCCTCCGAGGCTTTCAGGCTTTGGTATGCATGTTCTACTGAACGATATGTTATATTCATGTGTTTTACTGGGACCATGAAAAAATTCGACATGTAACTGAAGGAACCATGGTAGCCTATGGCTTTTCCATTATCCAGGATGATTTTTGAGGCAGTTTCTGGGTTTGAATTGTCGGGTAGGAGACGTAGGTCTGAGAACCGATATGATCCAGTGTTGAGGATTAAGTGATTATAGTACATGGTTGCGTCTTGCTGATTTTTCTTGAGCAGGGCCATGCAATTTTGCATGACTTTTTTTTCGTGAGGGAAGATTTGAAGGCCAGTTTTATTGACCCAGAGTAGTTCGTACATTTCATTATGACCATTGATTGTCTGCATATTGTTGACTAAAAGTTCTCTGAGGGTGGGATCGTGCAATTCTAAGAGAATGGGTCTAGCTTCATTCTCGACAAATTGGCCGATACGGTATGCTTGTTCGATATCCTCCTCTTTGAATTCTGTGGATATTAATTCCATAATTAATGTGATTTCATTTGCAGTGTTTTCATTAGCTCTTTCGGGGAGCTCTTCTAGGATGGCTATATTCGTATTATAATCTTCCTTGACCCTTTCTTTTTTTGGCTCGTAGTTCTTTCTTCTTTGAGTCTTGTTCTGAGTTTGCTTACGTCCCTGGGTTTTCCCTGGGTTTTCCTTATGATCTTCAGTTTGTTGGTGTTGTTGTTCAGCTTGTTGGTGAGTTTGTCTAGTCTGTCTGACTGGCATCTCATGCCTTGGATATGTCATTTGTTGTTGATCGGTTTGCATTCTTGGGTTTTGCATGTTGTCAATTTTTCGTTGAATTTCCAATTGTTGCATTTTTAACTCATCGAGAGATTGTTCTATCCCTTGTTGTTTATGTTCCCAGCATTTTCTTGTTTCATGAGCATATTTTTGTATGTTACTGTCTATTTCCGGCTTTATGCTATCTAAAAACTTGTCGTTCCTCCTTTCTAAGGTATCAAAACGGGAGTGAAAGGTGTCCAGTTTTGTGGTCATGTCCTTGTTGTGTTCTTGGATGATTTGCTGCACAGAGTTATTTGAGATAATCATTTTTTCAAATTTAGCATCTAATGATTTGGTATAATTATCAATGTTTGAGGCAATTTTCATTATCATGTTGTTTTGCGTCTCCATCTGGGATTTGAAGGCCATGACTAGAGAGTTTTCATCACTATCTGGACGGTTGAAAGGTTGAATCATGGTACCTGGGTCTGATCCTGCGTGCTGCGGCGAAGTCCCACCCTGTACTTTTGGATCCTGTTGGTGCCCATGGGTCATACTTGGTACATTCGAGTCCCGGTGGCTGTTCTGCGGTGGTGGATGGTGCTGCCACGCGGTCATGCTCTGTACATGATGTTGGCTGTTTGGTATATGCGGTCGTTGATTATATGCGTGACCATGTTGAGCGTGTTGAGATGCTAGGGGTTGAAATAATGGATTTCCTCCGTAGCCATGGTTGAGATGGTTATTTGGAGGGGGTTGACTATTTGGTATATTGTTGTGGGCCATATTTATGGACTTATCTTCACTCGTTGATTGTATTGTTATGGTTTCTTCTTCTGCAGTGAAGTACTGGGTGGAGCTATCAAGTAAATCCTCGTTAACGTCCGTATAGGGTCGTATCGGGGATAGCGTCCACTGCTTGTTGTCGGGGTTCGGTGGGGTTCGTGTCGGCTTTGGAGTCGACGAGGGACGGTCCATGCGCTGCCACGTTATATGTCTATTTGCCTCGTTAGAGGTATTATAAAGATTAAAAACTACTTGCTGTTTGTTTGATTGTATTGTTTTTAAATATTCCTTGTTGGTTTGTCACTTTTAGAGTCTAATTTTCCATTTTCGATAACATGTGGCCTCTTGGGCGATAATCCGAGTAATCCTCGGGACCCAGGAGGACCAAGATGGCGTCGGAGACTAACGTGGTTAAGCCATTGTGGCGATCACTTATATCTCCTTGGAGCAGACGATTTCACAATTTTTCTATCTTCCTGTTTGTTCTATGAATGTTTATGATTCTTAATCCATTCTCTATAACGAGTTGCTCCCAGTTTAACTCCGATTTTACAGTTGTGATGTTGCCCTGTTTCTAACTCACGTCTGTACCATGATGTATAGAGCTTTTAGTCATATGGTACAGGAAAGTAGCAATTTTAAATATAAAAAGTGGCACCCAATTTGTTCTGAGTCCCAGCTAGCCCTTTCGGACCTCCTCCCCTCTAGTACACATGCACTGTGTTTACATAGCTTCAATACTGGTCACTGCCACCATTACATAACACCCACGCTCACTGAGGCATGTTCACTCACAGTAGGCCTATTTATAGGGTGGCTTGTGGAGGATGGCTTGTGAAGTCACCACCATGTGGTGACTAGACTTTATTAACACTAAATCAAATGGATATTGTAGATAGGAGGGGTAGAGACAGGGTGGGTGGGTGGATGGGTTCTATTTCCGTCAAAATAACAAACCCCAACGCCCAAAAACAGACACAAAATCAGAAAGTAACACCACCCAAAAATACTAGCGGGTAAAATATCTGGACTCTGATTGACATCTTGCGGCCAGGAGCAGCAAAAGATCATTGTGCAAAATCCTTTCTGGACATGACCATCATTTCCTGGTTCGAACTTACAGATGCAATACTCCCAGTTCAATACCCTTAGGCGTGCTTATTCCCAACAGTGTATGTGACTCACATGCAGATTTTGGAGAGGATCCGTTTACATGATCATGTGGAAATGGCAGTTTATATATTGTCAATATGGTAAAAATCGCCCAAAAATGAAAAAGGGCACTAATTTTACAGATTTTCTACAAAGATATCAACTTTTTGATATATTTTCCATTGAGTTAGCTATGAAAACAATTGAGATCCTAGTTTGTACATATGTCCTGTACAATCAGTGCAAAAATACGGGGTCTGACTGTCATATTTTCTATTCTCAGCTGGGATCATCTAGTTTAATGCTTTTACCAGGCCGCAGTGTCATGAAACATATTTCATCATTGTGCAAAATCCTGTCTGGACATGACCATCATTTCCTGGTTCGAAATTACGGATGTAATACTCCTAGCTCAATGCCGTTTGGCATGCTGATTCCCAACGGTGTATGTGACTCACATGCAAAGTTTGAAGAGGATCAGTTTATATGATCATGTGGAAATGGTAGTTTATATAGTGTCAAAATTATAAAAATAGTGGGTTATTCTCAGCTTGGATCATCTAGTTTAATGCTTTTACCAGGCCGCAGTGTCATGAAATATTTCAACTATGTGGTCACATTTGCTGAATGCGAACACCATCCCCAAGTGGTAAGAATTGTCATTTCATGATTGTGAAACATTGGTTGACCTGCTCTGGATTTCAGTTTAAGTTTTTAGAATATTGATTACAAATTATCAACTAAAAAGTAATGAATTTTATATTATATACTAAAATGGTTAAAAAAAACCCACAATTTTTAACACTATTCATATGTGAGATCTCTGAAACCTAAATATTATGGGACCTCTACCTGCACCTGTCAGTCGTTACTAAATTTGGGAGGTGTCAGTGAACAGTTTTCTCCCTAGACTCTGATTGATATCTTGCGGCCAGGAGCAGCAAATTAAAGATCATTGTGCAAAATCCTTTCTGGACATGACCATCATTTCCTGGTTCGAAATTACAGATACAATACTCCCAGCTCAATGCCCTTTGGCATGCTGATTCCCAACGGTCTATGTGACTCACATGCAGATTTTGGAGAGGATCTGTTTACATGATCATGTGGAAATGGCAGTTTATATATTGTCAATATGGTAAAAATCGCCCAAAAATGAAAAAGGGCACTAATTTTACAGATTTTCTACAAAGATATCAACTTTTTGATATATTTTCCATTGAGTCAGCTATGAAAACAATTGAGATCCTAGTTTGTACATATGTCCTGTACAATCAGTGCAAAAATAAGGGGTCTGACTGTCATATTTTCTATTCTCAGCTGGGATCATCTAGTTTAATGCTTTTACCAGGCCGCAGTGTCATGAAACATATTTCATCATTGTGCAAAATCCTGTCTGGACATGACCATCATTTCCTGGTTCGAAACTTCAAAAAGAATACTCCTAGCTCAATGCCCTTTGGCATGCTTATTCCCAACGGTGTATGTGACTCACATGCGGATTTTGGAGAGGATCCGTTTAAATGATTATATGAAAATGGCAGTTTATATATTGTCAAAATTGTAAAAAATCGCCCAAAAATGAAAAAGGGCACTAATTTTACAGATTTTCTGCAAAGATATCAACTTTTTGATATATTTTCCATTGAGTCAGCTATGAAATCAATTGAGATCCTAGTTTGTACATATGTCCTGTACAATCAGTGCAAAATTAAGGGGTCTGACTGTCATATTTTCTTTTCTCAGCTTGGATCATCTAGTTTAATGCCTTTACCAGGCCGCAGTGTCATGAAATATTTCAACTATGTGGTCACATTTGCTGAATGCGAACACCATCCCCAAGTGGTAAGAATTGTCATTTCATGATTGTTAAACATTGGTTGACCTGCTCTGGATTTCAGTTTAAGTTTTAAGAATATTGATTACAAATTGTCAACTAAAAAGTAATAAATTTTATATTATATACTAAAATGGTTAAAAAAAACCCCACAAATATTAACCCTATTCATATGTGAGATCTCTGAAACCTAAATATTATGGGACCTCTACCTGCACCTGTCACTCGTTACTAAATTTGGGAGGTGTCAGTGAATAGTTTTCTCCCTAGACTCTGATTAATATCTTAATTGCGGCCAGGAGCAGCAAAAGATCATTGTGCAAAATCCTGTCTGGACATGACCATCATTTCATGGTTCGAAATTACAGATGTAATACTCTTAGCTCAATGCCATTTGGCATGCTTATTGCCAACGGTGTATGTGACTCACATGTTGATTTTGGAGAGGATCCGTTTCCATGATCATGTGAAAATGGCAGTTTATATATTGTCAATATGGTAAAAATCGCCCAAAAATGAAAAAGGGCACTAATTTTACAGATTTTCTACAAAGATATCAACTTTTTGATATATTTTCCATTGAGTCAGCTATGAAATCAATTTAGATCCTAGTTTGTACATATGTCCTGTACAATCAGTGCAAAAATAAGGGGTCTGACTGTCATATTTTCTTTTCTCAGCTTGGATCATCTAGTTTAATGCTTTTACCAGGCCGCAGTGTGTTGAAATATTTCAACTGTGTGGTCACATTTGCTGAATGCGAACACCATCCCCAAGTGGTAAGAATTGTCATTTCATGATTGTTAAACATTGGTTGACCTGCTCTGGATTTCAGTTTAAGTTTTTAGAATATTGATTACAAATTATCAATTAAAAAGTAATAAATTTTATATTATATACTAAAATGGTTAAAAAAAACCCACAATTTTTAACTCTATTCATATGTGAGATCTCTGAAACCTAAATATTATGGGACCTCTACCTGCACCTGTCAGTCGTTACTAAATTTGGGAGGTGTCAGTGAACAGTTTTCTCCCTAGACTCTGATTGATATCTTGCGGCCAGGAGCAGCAAAAGATCATTGTTCAAAATCCTCCCTGGACATGACCATCATTTCCTGGTTCGCAATTACAGATGCAATACTCTCAGCTCAATGCCCATTGGCATGCTGATTCCCAACGGTCTATGTGACTTACATGCAAAGTTTGGAGAGGATCTGTTTACATGATCATGTGGATATGGCAGTTTATATATTGTCAAAATTGTGAAATTCGCCCCAAAATGAAAAAGGGCACAAATTTAGAGATTTTCTACAAAAATATCAACTTTTTGATATATTTTCCATTGGTTCAGCTTTGAAAACAATTGAGATCCTAGTTTGTACATATGTCTGCTACAAACAGTGCAAAAATGAGGGTTCTGGCTGTCATATTTTCTTTTCTCAGCTTGGATCATCTAGTTTAGTGCTTTTTCGAAAACCCCCACTATTTTTTGTTATTTTTATAAAACAATTTTATTTTTTCGAACTAAAAAAAAATTGTTTCATTCACAAAACCATGAAAGAAAAATGCAGCATTTCCCAATAGACTTGCCTACTAAATGGGTACAACTGACAGTACCCAGAGCTAGCTATTTCAGACAGCTACAACCTTTTTTTTAAAAAGCGATGACATATATTTTTTCCCTTTTTATGTGTAGTATGTAACCTGCACTATATGTGTAGTAAATTTTGGGACAGTAGGAGTAGCCATTAGTTCTTGATTTTATTCTATGAAACGTGAAAAATTGGACCGTTTCCTCATAGACACTTTGGGGCGGAAAAAAGACACTTTGGGGCGGGAAAAAGGGCACTTTGGGGCGGATAAAAAGGGCACTTTGGGGCGGATAAAAAGGGCACTTTGGGGAGGGCAAAAAGGGCATCATGGGGCCCAAGGAGGGGGGGTTCAAACCCCCTGAACCCCCCCCCCTGGATCCACCCCTGGTTGTCATCAGTCAGCAATAGTAGAAAGTGATAAATGTGACAGACCTACCTACGCTCATGTATATAGACTAATTTGCGGTAAGGTGCACCTTTTAGTCAGACCCATAAAGTTATATCATAGTTTGAGGGTTAAGAGATAGCATCCTATTTCAGGACAAAAGGCAAATAGAAATGTATGGAATGCACCGAGGCTGGAGTAGAATTACATGGATTATATCAATCATTGCTAATTGTTGTGGAATAAAGGACTTTTTATATTGTTTTCAGCAACACTACAAGGATCATTCTTAGGTGATGTTAACATAACCAGTATCAGAATATGAAATGTCTTATAGTTGGTGCTTTTTATGAGATTCTAAAATGTAAAGATTTAGATATCTATTAAATGGTGCGATGAAGTAAGGATAACAACAAATGACTATAACACAACTTATGATTTCATTATTAACATAGCTTTAATAGAAGGACATTGAATGTCCTAAATCAATATTCTCACTGAACAGACCTGTGGTATATCAGTACAATCACTAATACCGTTAATAGAAGGACATTGAATGTCCTAAATCAATATTCTCACTGAACAGACCTGTGGTATATCGGTACATTCACTAATACCTTTAATAGAAGGACATTGAATGTCCTAAATCAATATTCTCACTGAACAGACCTGTGGTATATTGGTACATTCACTAATACCTTTAATAGAAGGACATTGAATGTCCTAAATCAACATTTGCACAAGTTTTCATGCGGTAGCAACCTGCAGTATATCAGTAATGTATACAGAATCTAATAATATCTAGTCTTTTACAACCTTTACACAATAGCACAGTATGTAATCCCAGGTCACAGTGACTCACTGTATAACTATAGTAAGGTGCATGGATCAAACCTCTCTCTGTAATAATAAGTATACAACCTATACACAATGTATGCACCGTAAATAATCCCAGCTCACAGTGACTCACTGTATAACTATAGTAAGGTGCATGGATCAAACCTCTCTCTGTAATAATAAGTATACAACCTATACACAATGTATTTGCACAGTAAATAATCCGAGGTCACAGTGACTCACTGTATAACTATAGTAAGGTGCTTGGATCAAACCTCTCTCTGTAATAATAAGTATACAACCTATACACAATGTATGCACAGTAAATAATCCCAGGTCACAGTGACTCACTGTATAACTATAGTAAGGTGCATGGATCAAACCTCTCTCTGTAATAATAAGTATACAACCTATACACAATGTATGCACAGTAAATAATCCCAGGTCACAGTGACTCACTGTATAACTATAGTAAGGTGCATGGATCAAACCTCTCTCTGTAATAATAAGTATACAACCTATACACAATGTATGCACAGTAAATAATCCCAGGTCACAGTGACTCACTGTATAACTATAGTAAGGTGCATGGATCAAACCTCTCTCTGTAATAATAAGTATACAACCTATACACAATGTATGCACAGTAAATAATCCGAGGTCACAGTGACTCACTGTATAACTATAGTAAGGTGCTTGGATCAAACCTCTCTCTGTAATAATAAGTATACAACCTATACACAATGTATGCATGGTAAATAATCCCAGGTCACATCAACATCATGTAGATGATAATCACGGGTGTTTCACTCTGGAACTCATATACACACTACATGAACAAGTAGAAATCATAGCAAATCAGTACAAGTACATAATATAGAGTGAATTATAGACCATAATCATGGAATATTGCATAAATGGGATAATGTTGAAGAATGCACAAATTAATGAGACCCTTGAGAGACTATAATAAGCAAGGTCAAGGCCACATAACAGAAGGCTTTTGATTTGAATCCAATAATCACTAGCAGGGCTTTTGTACTGTTCTCCAACATTTGTATAACAATGACCCACCAGTCACTACCAGTCTGTATTTCTCACGAGTAAGTTCTCTACTCACCAGAAATGGATAAAATAAGTATAAAACATGAATAATTATACAGTGTCAGACATTGTAAAGTTGGTGCAGAAGTATGACTGACACAGAGTGTAGAGAGGTTTGCTGGCCTGGTGTTGGGCTCCATGTGTGTGGCTTGGGGCACGGCAGGTCGCGGGAGCGTGTTTGTGTGTTTGTATGTGTGTATGTATACATGTGTGTATATAGATGTAAATGTGTGTATACATGTATAATGTATATATGGGTGTATGTATGTGTATATACATGTGTACTGTATATATAGGTGTATGTATACATAAGTGTGTGTATGCATGTGTAATGTATGTATTTGTGTATATGTATGTGTATACATACATGTATATAGTTGTATAAGTATATATATGTATGTGTAAACATGGGTGTAAGTATGTGAGAGATTGGTGTGTGTATGATGAGATATTACCAGGGGGATATGATTATAAATGTAAGTGAGAAACACCAGGTGGTAGCACAGGCTGGAGGAGTGGTAGGGGCTCCAGTGCTTGCTAGAGACATCACACTCACAACATAGGAAGAAGAGAAACATTGGCTTGATTTATGATGCTTTAAAGGAAAATGAGTCACAAGTCGCAAAATATGGGTTTTGAGATATCATCATAAGTATTCAAACAGATGAGATTGAGCTGATTCTAATGATGGTAAACAATTAGGACATCTAATAAATATTTCTAGATTTTAAGTTTGATATTTCCCTTTTTGAAAAATAAGTTAGCAGTACTTAAGGGAGGGCAACTAGTTAAGTATCAACATATAAACTATATGATGATGTTGCAAGTCGGTACATGTAATCATACCACTGAAGGCGGTTCATGGGTCAGATTTCCAGAAAATGTACATTGTACAGTTATACACATCTCTCAGATTCTGCTAAAATAGAGTGAAGAATAATAAATACTGAGTATAACTGAATGTATTCTGTATTGTATTCATTCAATAATGAATGCTGGTTATGTTGAACTGAATTTTGAACCTGATTTTCGTCCTAAATGTGGGTTATTTGAGGGGATTGATGAAGGCCAATTGTACATTTTCTGAAAATGTGACCCACATACCCCAAAACGCAGAACAATCCTACAAAGAGATCTTTAAGATAAAACACATGGAAAAATACAATTTTTGCAACTTGTGACTCATTTTTCTAAATACATGACAATTATATGTTTTTGTCCTATTGGGGTGAATGCTCCCTTCATTTACTTCACTCATGTTGGAGGAGGCAATTTATATGTAAAGGACATTTTGACATTTTGTCCATGCTTGTGTTGATTGGGAAGTGGGAGAACTAATGTGTATCTAATGTAAACCTCCTGCTTCTAGAGCCAGTGGGACTTCCTATTATAGACCAGAATTACAATAATCTCCTAATAGTAATAATTACAATAATTTCCTACTAATAATAATTATAATAATTAAATGTCTCAGTTTCCTCATCCTAAACATAGAGAGGGGCAGGTAAAATAATGGTGCAATCTACACCAGGAATTTTCTACACAAAGTCCACTGTCCACTGGAGAAATAAAATATGAAAATAATGGAAACGTGAAGATATTGGCTATTTATCATTTTCAATGTGGAATCTCCAAAATCTGATTACAAAAAATGTAATAATTGTTAAGAAAAAATAAACCGCCCCCACCCCTCCACCAAAAAAAGATTAATAATGCAATCTTAAAGTGCTATTTGGAGCCATTTGTGGAATACTGACATATGGGTCAGATTTTCAGAAAATGTACAATTCAACTTCACTATTATCCAGGGAGGAGGGAGAGACATGAGTTATCCAGGAGAACTAATGTAAGGAGGAGTGGTAGTGGGAGGAGGGTGAATAATTAACTTGTGCTATAATGTGTATATGGACAAGCTATGGAGTACTGCTGGAGGGGGAAACTCCCTGCTTCAGGTTCTTTATCCTCTCACCCTGTGGTGTGAACCAGCGGGGTTTATCCAGTTTTACACTACCTTTTATTTTAGTCAACATTATATCTAATGCCCCATCCCTGTACCCCCCTATATCCACTATTATGCTTGGCATAGATAACTCAAGTCTACATGGGGGGTGGGTGGAGGAGGCTACCCAACCCACCAGCTCCTCTATAGTAATATGTCCCCCACTAACCCAGACTGCCCCTATATGGGTGAGCTGTGTGGAGGCTGTGCTGAGTGCCTCCAGCACAGTCAGTATGTGCCCTGCCTCATGCACTGCTGGGGATGTTATGGGAATGGAAGTGGGAGGTAGCTGTATAACTACCACACTACAGGGTGGCAGGCTGGTTACCACAGCCTCCCATGCTGCCCTGGTGTAGGTACCCAGGAGACGAGTGCCTAATGCTCTATACTGTACTATACTACAGCTAACCACTACCCAACCCAGCCTGTGGTGTGTGGGTGTGTGTGGGTGTGTGGGTGTGTGTGGGTGTGTGGGGTGTGTGTGTGCAGGCCAGTGTTGCCGCAGTACTGCTGTAATGTCTCCAGGACTCCAGGCCTGTATGTGGTAGCCTTGTTCACCCGCCCACTCCTCCTGCACCACATTCCCCCATCTGGTGGTGCCTCCACACATGTAGTAGGTGTAGGTGCGCCCCCTGTAAGATAAACAGATAAACTCCATTTTAAAATTAGTTTTTTCTGATTCTTTTTTCACTGCAAGTATTCAAAAGTGCTTCATCAAAAATAATTAAGGGCCAACTCAGATTTTTTTTTATTATTATTAGAGATCTGAGAATCCATTTTCCTTTTCACCTTTCACCAGCCTCCTGCCACAACAATTATACTATACCCATTAGTTTGGAGGGAATTTTTTTTTTTTTTCAAATTCTTTTTTCAATGATGGAATCTGGGAAGGCATCAGGAAAAATATGAGAGGGCTAAGGATTGATTTTTTAAATTTTTTATTAAAGATCTGAGAAACGGGTTTCTTTTCCAGACCCTCACCTCCTTTGGTGCCCCAGAATAAGGACACTCCCAGCCTAACTCAGGGAAAAATAAATTTTCTCAGATTTTTTTTTCAATGATGGATTTTGGGAGGGCATCAGGAAAAATAATTAATGGCTATGGAGAAAAAAAAAAAGAATTATTATCTAAGATCTGAGAAACCAGTTTCTTTTCCAGACCCTGCAGCTCCTATGGTGCCCCATAAAAAAGACAATCCAGCTCTAACTCTGGGAAAAATAAATTTTCTCTGATTCTTTTTTCAATGATGCTATCTGGTAGGACCTTAGGAAAAATAATTAAGGGCTATGGAAAAAAAATCAATTATCATTATTAAAGATCTAAGAAGAGATTTTGGTTTGTGCTCCTCAGGCCTTTAACATAGCCACCACCGGCCATCAGGTGCCCCTGGATGCAGGCCGAGGGAGGGGGAGAGGGGGAATGTTTCATCCAGCAGTCATTTCACACTCTACAGGTGGATTGCTGGATGCAGAGCAAGAAACAATCTAGAAATAAAACATCTACCATTAAATATCACATTAAATATCATACAAAATGGCGTCCCAGTACACTCCCAGTGCATTGTCACACAGATTGTATATGCCTATATCTCAGCAGGTTTTAGAGATACAGCAAATTTAAAAACACCTACCCCCACTAAATCAACCCTAAGGAATTCAATGGTATCACTGAATATGTTGTACATGCATCGGTTGCTTAGCAATGAGCTGTTAGCACTCCCAGTGCATTGTCTGTCCTTGGGTCAGATTTTCAGAAAATGTACAATTAGCAGCTCCAGACTTGCATTTGAAGCTAACTGCATTTTGAAGCTAATTTTCATCCTTAATGTGGCTTGAGAGGATTGGAGTAGGTGAATTGTACATTTTCTGAAAATCCAAGATGTGTCCCAAGCCGCACTGATTGTCTATGCATATATCTCAAAATACAAAAAATGCATATCAACTGCATTTTGAAGCTTATTTTAGTCCTAAATGTGGCTTATTTGAGAGAATTGATGAAGGTGAATTGTACATTTTCTGAAAATCCAAGATGTGTCACAAGCCGCACTGATTGTCTATGCGTATATCTCAAAGTACAAAAAATGCATATAAACTGCATTTTGAATCTAATTTTTATCCTAAATGTGGCTTATTTGAGAGGATTGATGAAGGTGAATTGTACATTTTCTGATAATTCAAGATGTGTCAGAAGCCGCACTGACTGTCTATGTATATTTAGTCCATTTTGGGTAAGATTTCGCGCGCACTTATTATACTACAGACCGCGTTGGTCTAGTGGCGCCACCACGGTGTTCCATCACGGACTAAAATCAATATACAACTCGGATTTAGCGTTCGAACGGTCTGTACTCCCATAGACGTCCCTCGGCCTTCGGCCTTGGGACGTCTATGGGAGTACAGACAGTTCTCACGCTAAAATCCTCATTGTCTATTGCTATAATATCTCATAAGTACAGAAAATGCATATAAACTGCATTATGAAGCTAATTTTTGTCCTAAATGTGGCTTGTTTGAGATGAAGGTGAAGGGTACATTTTCTGAAAATCCTAGATGTGTCACAAGCAGCACTTATTGTCTATGTGTATATCTCAAAGTACGAAAAAAGCATATAAACTGAATTTTGAACGCTCATTTTTGTCCTAAATATGGCTTGTTTGAGAGGATTGATGAAGGTGAATTGTAGATGTTCTGATAATCCAAGATGTGTCAGATGCCGCACTGACTGTCTATGCGTATATCTCAAACTACAAAAAATGCATATAAACTGCATTTTGAAGCTTATTTTAGTCCTAAATGTTGCTTATTTGAGAGGATTGATGAAGGTGAATTGTACATTTTCTGAAAATCCAAGATGTGTCAGAAGCCGCACTGATTGTCTATGCGTTATCCAAAGTACGAAAAATGCATATAAACTGCATTTTGAAGCTCATATTTGTCCTAAATATAGCTTATTTGAGAGGATTGATGAAGGTAAATTGTACATTTTCAGAAAATCCAAGATGTGTCAGAAGCTGCAAAGATTGTTTGTGCACATATTTCAGCAGGTAGAGATATAGCAAATTTGAAAACACCTTCCCCCACTAAATCAAGCCATAGGAATTGAATGGTATCACTGAATATGTTGTACATGCATCGGTTGCTTAGCAATGAGCTGTTAGCACTGATATGTATGCATTTTTGAGTTCATGCTCTAGGTGCGATATATTAACTGTGCACTGTTTTGTGAACCATTACCACACTGATACTGGCAAAACCACACTGATAGTGGTAGAACCACACTGATGGTGGCAGAACCACACTGATACTGGCAAAACCACACTGATGGTGGTAGAACCACACTGATGGTGGCAGAACCACACTGATGGTGGCAGAACCGCACTGATAGTGGCAGAACCACACTGATGGTGGTAGAACCACACTGATACTGGCAGAACCACACTGATACTGGCAGAACCACACTGATGGTGGCAGAACCACACTGATGGTGGCAGAACCACACTGATAGTGGTAGAACCACACTGATGGTGGTAGAACCACACTGATGGTGGCAGAACCACACTGATGGTGGTAGAAGCACACTGATACTGGCAAAACCACACTGATGGTGGTAGAACCACACTGATGGTGGCAGAACCACACTGATGGTGGCAGAACCGCACTGATAGTGGCAGAACCACACTGATGGTGGTAGAACCACACTGATACTGGCAGAACCACACTGATACTGGCAGAACCACACTGATGGTGGCAGAACCACACTGATGGTGGCAGAACCACACTGATAGTGGTAGAACCACACTGATGGTGGTAGAACCACACTGATGGTGGCAGAACCACACTGATGGTGGTAGAACCACACTGATGGTGGCAGAACCACACTGATAGTGGCAGAACCACACTGATGGTGGCAGAACCACACTGATGGTGGCAGAACCACACTGATGGTGGCAGAACCACACTGATGGTGGCAGAACCACACTGATGGTGGCAGAACCACACTGATACTGGTAGAACCACACTGATACTGGTAGAACCACACTGGTAGTGCTAGACAATGAGACACACATACATACATACATACATACAGACATATATACATACAGACAGATATACATACATACATACATACAGACATACAGACATACATGTATACATACACACATACACACATACATACATACATAAACATATACATTCATGTAGACATACATACATGCTTACATACACACATACATACATACATAAACATATACATTCATATAGACATACATACATACTTACATACATACATACAGACATACATACATACATACAGACATACATACATACATACATACATACAGACATACATACATACATAAACATATACATTCATATAGACATACATACTTACATACAGACATACAGACATACATACAGACATACATACATACATACATACAGACATACAGACATACATACATACTTACATACTTACATACTTACATACATACATACATACATACATTTGAAGTTGGACCCGGCCCGGGGACCTGGCCTTACAGTGGGATTCCTGCATTCTGATGAACACTTGCATCACTATACTGTGCTCGGGTAATCACACAATAAAGGTGGGGCCCGGCCACCAAGTGGGTTGACTGCATTCTAACAAACACTCTCTGCTCTAATTGGCACATGTTTCTGTATCACATATACCAGAAACTGAAACACAGGATCATAGACATCTAAGGTAGGCCAAAATATAGTACATAATGAAATTATTACATGTCTGTAACACTGGTTGGGAGCATGTAACATGATAGGGAATAATATACAGGGGAGTACATGAGCAGGGAAGCAGAACTTGAGATGAAGAGGGAGAGCAGTTATTGTGGATTGAAGCAGGGAATGTTGAGTATAGTTGGTTATAATAGTAGCACATAATGATAGACTTACGGTGTTGTAACACTGGCTGGTAGCATGTGGCCTAGGGTCCTGGTCACCACCGCCTCCTTCACCTTGTCAGGTAGTGTGTCCAGACATCGGTGGAAGTGTTCTCCAAGTAGGGAAGGGACTGATGCTGAGAATCCCTGTGTATTACAGATGTAAGCAAACCAGTTATTGTGTCTAATCACATCAATACATTCAGCACTATTGAGTTTACTCGTGAACTTTTCTATCTTATAGTACAAGTCATTTGCTTCAACACCCTCACCCTGGAGAAGGGAGAGGAGGTCACCACCTGTCAGGATTCCCTCTATTTCTAAGATCAGATTGTCACCCTCAGCCCTCAGTGACTGATATGCGTCATCTATAGGTACATTCCTAGTACCATGCATATTAGTCTGCCCCCCTGCCTGCATTATCATAATGTACATCAACACATTACAGAGGTCCCTAACCATAGACTCATCATCCACTCCCTCCCTACTACTCAATCCCCATGAGAGAAACAATTGAATGTTATTGTACACTGCTTTTGAACACAAATAGAACAATAAGATTGACTGTAGGGGTTTAGGTAAACACAGCACTCCCTGAGATACCCAGTGCTCTAGGATGGTCTCATGGGGTGCCGTGAAATGGAATTGAGATTCCCCTGTGGATGAAAGTCCACAGTAAGATTTGGACAGCAAACGTACAAGTGGGTAATCCTCATTCAATCCAAACAACTGTAACACCTCTGGAGTTATATCAGACCTTTCCTTCAACATTGAAAATAACATCATGTGATAGAACTTTGGCTTGTTTACTTCAAGCTGGGTTTTATCAATTGAAGCTTTCACCTTTATCTCCCTGTTGATAAACAAATCATCAAGAGCTTTGTACAGTTCCCCAATTCTAAGTTCTTTGGATTCTTCTATACTAATGTGATTGTTAGCAATCAGAACACACATTATGTGAGTTCTCAATGGGTTGGTCAAAATAGCATGCATATTACTTGTGTCCTTCATGTTTTCAACAGCTGTGATGGTTGGTTGAAATTTTGGTTCTTTCAAATATTTTTTTACATATTTAAGCCCTTGTTCAATTGTGAAACCCTGAATTTTGATGTGGCGGTCAAACATAATTTCTTTAACGTTGGAAAGGTTGTCCCGGGTGGACACTAAGACATTAGGGGCACAACTGTCTCTAGCTTTTGAGATAAACTTTTGAACATTTTCAATTGTTTTCGAGTTCCTAACTTCATCCATACCATCGGGACAAATTACAACACCACCCTCATTAGATCTGATAAAAGCCATCATGGCACGCCTGTGCTTTTCATTCCTGCAATGTAAGTTTTCTTCAATGGCAGCCCAGATATCTTGCCCGACCCGGAGTGCCTCCACATAGACCATGATCTGTTTCAGTGGCTGGGCTCGCTGCAGCTGTTGTTGGCACCACTTCCTGATGTAGGCTTTTATGAACGTACTTTTGCCCTGCCCTGGGCCAGCAGACAGGAGAACAGTGACAGGTGCCTTCGCTTTCTCTTCATCCTTCCTTTCCTTGAATATATCTTCCTCCTCTATAGGCTCCAGAGTCCTGAAATACATGATTCCGAAATTAATTATATCCAGGACCCAGGGAAAATTGTGTAAATATATATTATTATACACCCATGTTGGATTAAAGGTTCATCATCACATTTGATAAGATGCAGCCAACGTTATGTCATATATTATATTCTATAATAATGGGACTACTTACTCTTGGCCTGCCTTATATTGAGTATATTGTCTTATATTGAGTAGGGTCAGATTTTTTATAGATCAGAAATAGACAGTAAATATATTAAAATCCCATGTATTGCTCCTCACTGAGTATGGGCTAATCTTCTTTAAGTTAGCCAATGCCAGTACAATCAGAAAAATACAAAGTGTGTTTAACAGGGGACGCAGACTGATAGAATATCATAATATTACACCTATAATGGATATCATGTTGAGACATAAGTATGATCATCAGTATGATCAAACTGCCTCCCTCTCAGCTCTCCTGCCCTTGATATAACCATATTGAATGTGTTGATAAGGGCATAAAGCAACCAATCTCACTCACTCACTCCCTCTCAGCTCTCCCACCCTTGATATAACCATATTGAATGTGTTGATAAGGGCGTAAAGCAACCAATCTCACTCACTCCCTCTCAGCTCTCCCACCCTTGATATAACCATATTGAATGTGTTGATAAGGGCGTAAAGCAACCAATCTCACTCACTCCCTCTCAGCTCTCCCACCCTTGATATAACCATATTGAATGTGTTGATAAGGGCATAAAGCAACCAATCTCACTCACTCCCTCTCAGCTCTCCCACCCTTGATATAACCATATTGAATGTGTTGATAAGGGCGTAAAGCAACCAATCTCACTCACTCACTCCCTCTCAGCTCTCCCACCCTTGATATTACCATTTTGAATGTGTTGATAAGGGCATAAAGCAACCAATCTCACTGACTCACTCACTCTCAGCTCTCCCACCCTTGATATTACCATTTTGAATGTGTTGATAAGGGTGTAAAGCAACCAATCTCACTCACTCACATAAGTTGTGGTTGGTTGAAAGGATGTATTACTATACTTGGTCTTATGTACAATCTCAAGAACTAATAGAAGCTATATACAGGAGATACCCAGGCATACCAGGCAGGCAGAGGGTACTAATATGGTGGTAATTCGACCCAAAGCCGAAAGAATTAAAAAAACCCCAATTATTTAGGCCCCCACAATGGACTCAACTGACTGTGGAATACAAAAACATGTCCTGGCCGAGTTTGAAAAGGGAACTGAAAATAGAGATGTCTTATAGGGAATAGGATATTGTGTATTCACTCTCTGAACATGAATAATTCGCTTGAAATGGACCAGACTGATATATTGTTATATTATAACTACAGCACTCATGCTGAGTAGTCGAAATGTAATGGTCTCCAACATACATATATATATAGTACTTGGGTTCGATAATTATGATTGTTTTATATAATATTATGTGGACTGACCCTTTATGGGTATGTATTTAGTATTGGCAAAAAAAATGTAGAAGAACGAAATGGAGTTCGATACCAAGAACATTCTTATTAATTTAATGTATTGTATCTGGACTGTTCAGAGTATAATCTGTTTTCAAATATCATAGTAATCTATAGCATGTGTAAGTAATGCGGCGGGAAAACTTGAAATACCCAAAAGGTCTGAAGCAAATCGCAGATAGGATTGGGGAGAAAAAGGAAGGAAGGATCCCAGTACACCAGCCCTGAAAACCACTATGGCAGCATAAATGGTCAAGGAATAATATTCTACCAAAGAAAAATTATATTGATTATCACGAGTTTAAGTAAGCGACTATCGGCCCTCAAGATGGACAAACCCCTGGTCGCAATGGACAAGCTAAATGGCGTCATCCCAAAATCGCCTGGAGAAAAAATAAAAAATGAGGATCTCAATCCCACCCGGGAGACTGGATAGGAATAGTTGAGATAGAGCTAAATAAGCCAGGAGAAGGGCTCCTTGGAGATCAGGTTAGAAATACTCCCGAAAATGACTCAAAATTTGCCAGTAAACTTAACTGATAAATTATCTAAGGATCAAGACGAGAAAAGGGCACTGATTCAAAAAATAACGGAGGAAGTCCTCAACAGACTTTCTTTAGAGGCTAATGCAAAAATGAGATGGAAGGAAAATCGAAGGTTGCAGGTAGGACTTCAATCGTTAAACCTTAAGACCGACATGATTGCGAGAAAACTCGTCGACAAATTAAAATGGGTAGAGTTAAACTACAAAAACATGAACAGAAGGCTCAGAGTCATTGAAAAGTCTTACATGAGGAATGAACTTTATGATGAAAATAGTGGAAAGGAAAATGGTGAAAAGAAGGAAGAAGAAATACAAGTTGAACCAAGGGAAGGTGACATGTTTGTTGACATGGTTGCCATGCAGGCAATTTCAACGCTAGATGAAGATATTAACAAATCAATCCTTGATCTGAGGCTCACAGTTTCCGAAAATTTAGATAAAATAGAAGAAATAGGGGTGAAAATTGATAATGTAGGGACATCGGTCTCATCACTCAAAACAGAAGTAGCGGAGAAAGGGTTCGAGATAAAAACACCTCTAGTAACCAACGACAAAAAACTAGACGGCTTGACGCGTTTATTGATGGAAGGGCTACCCGAAAGGTGGCAGCATGGATTCCCCAAACCAACTGCCTTTAGGGAGACATGTGCGCTAGCTTCCATTTACGAAGATACAAATGGGATGGTCAGGGATTTACTCAACCTAAAGAATGATACCAAAATTACAGCATATAGAGTTGGGGTCCCAAAACAAAACCTTACCCGAGCTATATACATAGAAATGGATTCAGCCCAATCCAAAAAGAAAATTCTAAATCAAGCGAACGATCTACAATGTAAAACTGGGTTAGGACTGTTGGGCGATTAGAACCTGTAGTTGTAGTGGGGGTTCGTTGTCTGTTTGCTTAGGGACCCCCACCGAGGCGATAGCCGAGGTGGGGTCCCGGGCAAACAGACAACGAACCCCCACTACAACTGAAGGTTCTAATTGCTTTAGTCTCGAATTGTTGGGATTCACCATCACTTTCAAATTGAAAAACAACAATAACAATTCACTCTCTAAACCCCCCCACACACTCAGTGCACGCTCCCGCTCGTGTTCACCAGTGCGTGACGACCACGTTACACCACCCGTCCATAGCATACCACCAAATCTCAACAATTCGAGACTAAGGTTCAATAGACACCAACCAGACCCCCAAGACCCAAATTACCAAATGGTAGTTAACTGTCAAAAACTACTTCTGCTAAATAAATTTCACTCAGATGTAGTGTTAGGACATATACTAGTCAGGGGAAAGGAACACAAGTCATTTGCCGACCTGAACCTACTTCCCCCAGGCTGCCGGCCCATCGATGTCTCTCATCTACCAATCAACAATGGGGGGGGGGGGGGGGGGGGGGTTCCACGGTAGACATAGTCACTTTTCCAATTTCTACCCTGCTGAAATGACATAATGGTAACACTTACCCCACAGCAGAGCACACCTACCAATACAAAAAGGCAGTGTTTTACCAAATCCCATATCTAACCAAATTGATCCTAGCTGGGAGGAAACTTGCCAATAGTTACCAGAATTGAGCACTTGGTGACAAGTTTTTGAAATTTGGTGTGGTATTAGGTATGGGTATAAGGTTTCCAAAAACCACTGCATACAAATTGGGGTAGCCCCCTGGTGGCCGGTACCTGCAAAAACCAATATGGCTGCCACCAGGTAACAGGAATGTCATATCTCAGCTTCTAATAGCACTAAATTCATGTGTAATACCTCTTTGTCTATGTTTTAAGGCACAAGAAATCCATTTCTGTACTTATTATTTTGTTTCAAGGTCAATTTCAAGGTCAAAATCCAATATGGCTGCCGCTGGGATACAAGAATGCCCCCTCATTTCCTTTAGCACTATATTCTCATATGATACCAGTTTGTCTATGTTTTAATGTGTGAGGAATCAATTTCCAAAGTTACCTATTTATTTCCAGGTCATATAAGGTCATTTTCAAGGTCAAAATCCAATATGGCTGCCACCAGTTTACAAGACTATGTTATTTCTCAGTTCCTGTTGGCAATATATCAATGTATAATACCTAATTGTGTATGTTTTAACTCATGAGGAATCCATTTCCAAAGTCATTTTCCAGTTTCAAGGTCATTTAGGGTCATTTACAAGGTCAAAATCCAATATGGCTGCCACTGGGATACAAAAATGCCACATTAGTTCCTTTTAGCACTATATTCACATATAATACCATTCTTTCTCTGGTTTAAAGTATGAGGAATCACTTTCCAAAGTTAGTTTTTTGTTTCGAGGTCATTCTAGGTCATTTTCAAGGTCAAAATCCAATATGGCTGCCACCGGTTTACAAGAATATGCTATTTCTCAGCTCGTGTTGGCAATATATCAATGTATAATACCAATTTATGTATGTTTTAGCATATGAGAAATCCATTTCCAAAGTCGTTTTGCTGTTTCAAGGTCATTAAAGTAATTTACAAGGTCAAAACCCATAATTATGGCCACCACTAGGATACAAGAGTGTCATGTACCAGCTCTTGTTTTCCCTATATCCATGTAAGATACAAGTTTTTCTATGTTTTACTATGTGGAGATTCATTGTCTTGTCTCCAGGCCATTCCAGGTCATTTTCAAGGTCAAAATTCAAAATGGCCACTGCTGGAAATAAAAGATGATTGTTATATCTCGGCTCATGTTTGAAGGTGTGAGAAATCCATATTCTTTATAACTATATAACTTTTTTCCTGCTTCAAGGTTATTTTTTAAGGTTGTATGCTATTTGGTGAGTTTGACCCTTTAATTTCAATGATGCTCTGTAAAATGTCCAAATATTGCACATTGCAAATTTTCCCTTTAATTCATCAATTAAGGCGTCTTGAAAAGCAATTTCTATGCTTCAACAAAATCACAGATTTGTGGCTGTGTCATTTTTAAACTAAATGGCATTCAAATTAATAGTAATGAAAAAAATACAGATTTGATGGATACATGAGTTAGTTGACAAGTACTACAGGCTGCTTTCCTCAAGTTCTGCAAGATCGGGTCAATCCCCTATAAAAAGCTGTGTTTGGCCTGATATGTATGGTGATTAAAATAGGAAAGGTTTGACCATTATATCAAATCAGATGCTTTGTTGAAAATCTCAATAGTACCTTTACGTTACGTTATGTATTGTTACGTAACACAAGCATACATGATATGCGGACCAGCACACTGTTACCTGGCCAGATATACTCAAAGTACAGGCATAGGATGAGTACTGCTGTAACAGCTGTGGGCCACATGAACCAACCCATGGAGATGTAAGAAAAGCTACCCAATTGTAATGCTTCAGCAATTTGCTGCTGGACAACTATGAGGGACAACATTAACTTTTAACTTTGCTCATTAACTTTGTTGGAGATCAAGGTGTGGGTGATTGGCCACTGCTAGCTATGACATGTGGCCATGGATGATTTTTCACTTTTGGATCCCCAAATTATTCCAGCTAGATGCATGCCTCCATGAAGACATGGCAGAGAACCACTTACCAGAGCATGATGGTTTGAAAATAGAGAAGTATTTTGTGCAATGGCACAAGAAGTTCCCAAGAGCCCAGTTTAGAGTTTCTAAAGGAGGATGGTGAAACAAAAGGCCTCCATGGTCAACAAGAGGAAACTGAATTAATTAAAGTCATCTATGCTTTTGAAAAAGTTTGAGTCTCTTAAAAATATAAGTTTAGTCTTAGTCAGTATGAATCCCAAGGAAGGTATAGAGGGTATAGTTGTTAAAACCTTAAAGGGCACAAGTCCTGCAAAATTCCAAAGTTTACAGTTTCAGAATTTAATGACAGAAAAGTGACTGCCATATTGAACAGATCTGGCAGATGTTGGTCAAACATGCCTTTTCTTCCACTGTACCTGTGTGGTTGCCTGTAAGGGGGCAGGTAAGTGTCTTTGAGCCAGACTCTGCTCTAGTAAATTGTGCAAGTGTGAAAGGGGCTCCACTAACAACCAGATATTCAGATATTTTAACTAATTGTAGATGAATTTAATGTTAACACTTATACATAATTCATAGTGAGGCAGGCTAAATTTGCCCAAGTGAATTATGGCTCTTTCAAATGGTCATGGATGCTACAATGTAGCCTTTGCAATGGAAATGGCATTGGAACAGGAATATGACTCCATAAATGGTTTACTCATATCTTAGAACATAGAAGAATGGTATTATACATGGATTTAATGTTAAAAGGAGCCAAGATATAACATAACCAGCAGTGGCCATTTGAGATTTTGACCTTGAAAATGACCTGGAATGACCTGGAAACTACAATGACTTCTGAAATGGATTTCCCCCATCTTAAAGCATCTTATATATATATATCTATGTGAGTAGATAGTGCCAAAAGGAGCTGAGGTGGCATTTTTGTATCCCAGCAGCAGCTATCTTTAATTTTGACCTGGTAAATGACCTTAAATTACCTTGAAACTGCAAAATGACTTTGGAAATGGATTCCTCATATGTTAAAACATACACAATTTGGTATTATACATTGATATATTACCAACACGAGTTGAGAAATAGCATATTCTTGTAAACCGGTGGCAGCCATATTGGATTTTGACCTTGAAAATGACCTGGAATGACCTGGAAACAAAACACTAACTTTGGAAAGTGATTCCTCATACCATAAACCAGAGAAAGAATGGTATTATATGTGAATATAGTGCTAAAAGGAACTAATGTGGCATTTTTGTATCCCAGTGGCAGCCATATTGGATTTTGACCTTGTAAATGACTTTAAATGACCTTGAAACTGGAAAATGACTTTGGAAATGGATTCCTCATATTTGAAAACATACATGATTTGGTATTACATTGATATATACATTGATATATTGCCAACAGGAACTGAGAAATAACATAGTCTTGTAAACTGGTGGCAGCCATATTGGATTTTGACCTTGAAAATGACCTTAAATGACTTTGAAACAAATAGGTAACTTTGGAAATTGATTCCTCACACATTAAAACATAGACAATCTGGTATTTTATGTGAATATAGTGCTAAATGGAACTGAGGGGGCATTCTTGTATCCCAGCGGCAGCCATATTGGATTTTGACCTTGAAATTGACCTTGAAACAAAATAATAAGTTCAGAAATGGATTTCTTGTGCCTTAAAACATAGACAAAGAGGTATTACACATGAATTTAGTGCTATTAGAAGTTGAGATATGACATTCCTGTTACCTGGTGGCAGCCATATTGGTTTTTGCAGGTACCGGCCACCAGGGGGCTACCCCAATTTGTATGCAGTGGTTTTTGGAAACCTTATACCCATACCTAACACCACACCAAATTTCAAAAACTTGTCACCAAGTGCTCGATTTTCCTGAGTATCCTCCCAGCTATCCTTGATGCGCCAAGCCCAGTCCAGAAAATGACCCGCACAAGGATAGGAAAGTATAGGGAGCGTTTTGCAGGGTGAGTTTAGTTAAATTATGTTTGTTATCAAACCCCCCTCCTCTCCCCCCCCCCCCCCCTCCTACCTGGTGTCCCGTACACACAGCCGCCACTGGCGTTGTGTGTACGGGAGCCTGTGCCTGCGGGAGTGTGGCATGGTGCCATGTGCAAACAGCATCCAAGTTTAACTGTATGTAGTTTTCCAATGAAAAAGGTATCCTATGATTATAGCTTTCAATTAAGACCATTTAAACTGCCGTACATAGTGTTTAAGTGAGATAACAGGTCGATATATATATGGCATGGGTATTACTGGGAAATGACCGGGATAACATGTGACAACTTCAATTTTTAGTTCTGTGGCAATCCGCCTCTTCTCAGAGGGCGGGTCGGTCGCTGCTGGTCCAGAAAGTTTACCGCCTTGAATTGTATTGTTTTAATAGTTTGGTTATATTTCTGAAGATCTAAACGCCTAATATTGTTTTTACATGAACTCCCCTCCACCTCCACCCAGTCGTCTCGTTCTCCAACGCACCACGGCCTCGGCGCTGTTTTCTAGCTTCTTGCCTAAGTTATGGCATGGCTTCGACCGTTCTCGTGGACTCGGTGTTTTGCTTGAGGAGGTCTGCAGGTGTCGTTATGGCAGCCGCCATAACGACACCTGCAGACATTAGCAGAAGAATCTATATTTCGTTACCTTTTTAATGGAATAATCGCGGAGTTTCTAGCTTGAATATGACAGCAATACAATCCAAGAGTATGACATAGAAACATTTGCAAAACTAAGAGGGTTAAAGTTCGTTTCATGGAACATACAAAGTATCTGGCAAAAAGTAGACCAGCTCAGAGTTATAATGAAAGAAATGGCTCCTCAGGTACTGTCACTCCAAGAAACGTGGCTAAATAAGAACAACCTCTAAAAATCTCGCTCTAAAATCGACCACATCTATACAAATGTTTATTACTTATATAAATAACCTACATAAGGTGGTAAAACATTGTCAGATCCAGCATTTCGCTGATGACACAGTGATATATGGTACAAGAGTTAACAAACAAGAACAAATCTGGAGACTACAGGAGGACCTAGACAAGGTTGTAAAATGGTGTGAAACTAACAAGATATCTCTTAATACAAAGACATGTAAATCTCTAAGTATATGCCTTAGGCCTACGAAGGAAACTGTATCGTCTTATAATATAGGTCAAAACAAGCTTGACGCCGTTGAATATTACAAATTCCTGGG
Source organism: Sthenelais limicola (assembly GCA_942159475.1). Classification (NCBI taxonomy): domain Eukaryota; kingdom Metazoa; phylum Annelida; class Polychaeta; order Phyllodocida; family Sigalionidae; genus Sthenelais; species Sthenelais limicola. Next base: position 159,987,796 of record OW804094.1, on the reverse strand, counting down.
GGTGGAGATAGACAGGAGAATGAATTTTAAGGTATTTTTGGATCGCAAGATCAACATAGTTAGGGCAAAACTCAAATCCCTGTCAAAACTATATGGGATCTGTGATCAGAAAACCCTATTACTAATTTTCAAAACCACTATAATCCCCCACATTGACTATGGGGATATATTCTATCAGTCAGCACCTCAAAATTATTTAGATCGCCTACAATCCCTTCAAAATTCTGCAATTAAGATTGCGCTGAAACTTCCCAAATATACCAGTACGAAAGATATACATAAAACTGTTAATATGCCTCTCAACGAGGAGGCAAAGCCACACGCTCGAAATGGCCTTCAGAAGAACTTTAAAAGATGATTACCTTAAGGGGTCTAAGTTCAGGAAAGAAACTGAATGTACCATAGCCACACAGTGAAAGTTTTAAAAAATCGTATATATACAGGTTAACCACATTATGGAACGGATTACCCACCCAGCCCACAAACATAAAGACTAGAAAAGATTTTAGAAATTACCTGAGAACCACCTACGGGGCCCCAGGATTTCGACCCATTCTTAAAGTCCGACAATGTAAGATCGGACACAGATAGTCAAAACTAGTTAAGGAATATTATGTTATTGTAAGGTAGTGTATAACACACTGGTAGACTATATGTAATAGTGCTGGCTATTATAACTATGTAATCTAACTTTCAAATGTAACCAGATGTGGAGAAAACGTACGCTGAATGAGACAAAGAAGTCATTGTAATGTATACAAATTGAAATTATGGTACGTAAGAGGAAAAAAACAAGTTATTGCGGGGATGGGGGGATGAAAATAGGCGTGTAAGACCTAGGATTTTTAAGGCCGATACACCGGTAGTCGAGAGGGAGGTACTCTGGGGCGAAATATTGTTTGTTATTGAATGTTACACCAGTTTATAGGGACACGCAAGGGAGTATCCGTATCTTTAACTACCCTGTTCACCTTATTTTACTCCCAATCTACCAGTATAGGCAGAGGGAACACATTTTTATTATCAGACCTCTACCAGTAAAGGAAGAGGAGTTATTAATTATAAGTTGCGTCCCAGAGTCGTCATCTGTACGATATATGCAATATTACAGACTTTTCCTCTTTTTTTCCCCACATATTACACATAGCCAAAATATATAACTAAGACACCTTTTCCTATTACAAAACAAATAGATTCATGGCACCGACTATTTCTTCATTACAGAGATCTTTTCACCCATTACAAGGAGTCTTTTTACTATGACGACTTGATCCTATTACCCATGACATGTGTGATCTGCTGCTATTGCACATCGCACAAATCCCCTTGAGACATGACAGTGATCAGAGAAGATCATTTGGGTTCTTTTCTCAACGTCATGGATAGACTTGCGCACCTTGATTATTCATTATTTTTTTACACATATATATGGTCAAACGGGCAGCATTTGGTTTCAGGGTGCGATCTTTTTGCATGATGGCAGCAAGTAGCCTCTAAATTATTTAGTTGGGATAAGATACATATGATTCTATGTGTGATGACTTTAAGATGTACAGACAAATACCTAAATGTTTTCCAGGCGTTTTTGTGAATGATTGCGATTAGTGCCTATATGTCGGGGCATTTTCTTTTGAGTTTTCCAACCCCCAACCCCCAAGAGACCCTTTCAGGTCTCATTAAATATGTCAACCAATAGGTGTGGAAGGGTATAATGATAAAAGCCAGCAGTAATTCCTCACACTTTTATCCCATAAATCAACATCGCCACCGCTTTAAGTTGTGGTTAATCTATTTCCAAGTGCCAGGTTGACCTCATTGTTACCAATGGCAACGCACAGGATATCCATGAGTCATGTTGATTATGTCTTAGGATATCTTAGAAAAGGAAAATGATATTCGAAAAAGAAAAGTGTTGGATTTGTTGGATATTTACTATGACACATTTTTATCCTGACAGTTTGGCGACAAAACAACATATTACACTCTACTAGTCTAAGTGGAGAAAGCCGTAAAAGATATGTCCGACAACTAACCCTAGACATTAAATTCTGAGCGAATCCTGATGTGAATTAGCTGTATAATCCAAAGTTAAAGTGCCAAAAATAGCACCAAAGTGACTCATCCCAACGTCCATCACCACCGTACAAGCATCTAACAGTCTACTCTCCAACAAGAAGACTAATAAACAAAAGAGTTTACCACAGGACACAAATCAAAAGGACTTAGAATGATCACAATACTACAACGATGACCTAATAGTTATCGTAAACACCATGAACTAGGAACTATGGTTTTATACCCTTATTTTAATTATTATTCCTAAAGGTACCCAGGAAGATCTATCCCAGGAAGGTCTTGCCCGATTATGTACATTTCGTGTCATAATAAAAGTTGTTACATAGAGGAGTAACTATTCAAACTGAAATTAGTGTGTTATCAAACTTTTTTTTCGACGAATGAGAAGTATCACTTATTGAAACTTTGTCAATAAAATTTGGGGTGGAGTTGTTTGTTTGTTTGTTTGTTTTACTTTATTCGGCAATGCCATGTCAGCGAGTCTTAATCTCCACAGCGGTAGGAGGCTCCCAGACTCTGCTGGACACATTGGTTAAGATAACAAGAAAATAAGAGTACAATCTACTACTAAGTCAACGCCTTAGCAGCAGCCCTTATTCAGATAATGGTATTATAAACTTCGGATGATACAATATGGCGAAAATTGGTCGGGAATAGAATCCCTACAAACTATTAATATCAGAACATAAATATGTTCAGAATTAAGTTAATCACATAGAATATGTCTAACCCCGTTCTTACAATTCTTGAGGCAGGCATATTTATCACAGTCTATCACACAGGCAGCAATCAGAGCCAGCAACGATTTATACTGTCGCACTTGATAATTAATAATTAAAATTACCGTCCTGCCAGATACAGTTTATTCTGACTTGTGTTGTAAACACATCAGGCTTTACTATATTGTGGTAAGGCGTGTCTAAACTATTCCAGTATTTTTTTTTTTTTTTTTTTGAACGAATTTTATTCAGGTTGGATATACTGGCTGCGGCCAGGGAAACTTAATGTGGCTCGGGTCAGACCCGGTCTGCCTCCACACCCTGAAATATTAATTATTACAGTTGGAATAATAAGTGTGTGAGAATCACATTTAATTTATAAATCTACATTTGAATAAGAAAATGAGTTGATGGGGGGGGGGGGGGGGAAGAGGGAGGTTGGGAAAGGGGAAAGGGGGGAAAAAAAAAGGGGGGGAGTTAGTGTATGGAATGAGATGAGGGTGAGTGGGGTGGGGGGAGTGTGAGTGTATAGGGGAAGAGGGCAGTAATAGTACCCTTAACAGGAAATAGCTTTTCAGGTGGTAGTTCAGTGAGGGGTAAGCCTCAATTCCTGAGGTAACATTAAGTTGTTAGTTAACAATTCCGTTTTTAACCTTATTTTAAAAGCCAGAGGGGTCGGTACTGTTTTAAGCTGACTTTGTAAGTTGTTCCACCATGCAATCCCAGCATAACAGAAGGATTTCTGGTACAGTGCAGACGTAGGTCTGCTCAATTCGAAGTTCAATCGCCGGTCTTCTCTGAAATCATAATTCTCGTCTAGGTGCCTGAGTTCCAACCAAGGTATTCTACAGAAGTGTAGTTGTTTATAAAGAAATTTCATTACATTGAAGAAGATTCTCTTTCCTACAGTCATGGTATTCGATATATCATGTAGATCATTGACATTATGCCAACGGGGTTTTTTAAAGGCAAAACGAAGTACTTTATTTTGGAAGATTTGTAATTTACTAATGAATCTTTGACCTGCATTTAAATAACAAATGTTACCGTAGTCCAGGTAACTTAAAACCATAGTTTTTACCAAGAGAGATCGCGTACTAACATCCAAAGCGTGTCTGTTGATATATATATTATATAGGCGAGCATTTGCTTTTTTAATAATATTAGATGCCATGTCTTGAAAGTTTAATTTGGAGTCTATAGTGATCCCTAGGTACGTAAATGTACTAACCCATTCTAATGGTGTACCATGTATCACAATGTTCAAGTTCGGTGTAGAAGAATTACTTCTAATATTGGGTTTAATAAACATAGTTTTAGTCTTAGGAAGACTCAAGACCAATTTATTATCTGAACTCCATTTAGAGATTAAGTCTGTGTCATTTTGACACTTAGTTAATAAGAGACCTTCTATGTGCGCATCATTTACCAAAACAATATCATCTGCGAATAATAATATTTCACCTTCAAAATTAAGTTCTGCAATATCGTTAATAAAAATATTGAACAACACCGGTCCCAAGATGGACCCTTGAGGGACACCATGTTTGATGGGTAAATACTTTGAATTAAGATTGTTTACTTTAACCTTTTGCATACGATCAGTTAAGTAGTTTTCAATCCAGTTAATTATCCATGTTGGAAATTTGTAAGCTGTAAGTTTCCGAAGTAGAAGACAATGGTCTATGGAATCAAAGGCCTTCTGGTAATCAAAGAATACCAGGGCACTAAATTTTCCTTGATTCATGTTATTCATTAATCTATACAGAAGAAGGTTAATGGTCTCAGATGTGGAAGAGTTTTTCCTGAATCCTCCTTGCGCAGGAGCCAGGATATTATGTGTATCAAGAAATAGCTGAATTTGTGCGTTAACATGTTTCTCTAGTAATTTAATAGCGATATGTGTCAATGATATTGGTCGCAAATTATTGACCAAATTAGAATTACCTTTTTTAGGGATGGGGACCACGGTCGCTTTTTTCCAAATTCTTGGAATAGAACCCAGTTGGATCGATTTGTTTAATAAAACCACCATATATGCCTTAAATGATTTAAAGAGTAGTAGGTAAATCTTCATGGGAATGGAATCACACCCAGATGATTTAGATTGGTCGACCTCATTGATTAGCTTAGTAAATTGGTCCTCAGTAAGTAACTCATATTGTGTATTTTCGTTTCCTGTGTTTCTAAGAGTCAGGTCCAGGTTAGTGACATTCGGAAGGGAGTCCGCAATCCTAGCACCGATGCTTGCGAAAAATTTGTTAATGATAGCCGGGATGTCTCCGGCTTCGGCCGTTTCCAACGTATCAGGATCTTTTAACTTAATTAATTTAGTTTGTTTGTCTTTAAAAGGGAGATAATTATTCAATAATTGCCAAAACTTTTTATAGTCGTGATGACATCTATTTAATTGTTGTTTAATATAGGTACTTTTGGCTGAGTTAACACGTGCATTAACTAAATTTCTATAATACACCGCTCTCTGTCTAAATTCTTCCTTTTTGGTACGTCTATATTTCCTAAAAAATTTATCCCTGTTATAGGCTAGATTTAATAATTCTTCGTTATACCAGGGGGGTTTTGTTTTCTTGGATCTATACAGCTTCTTGGGGCAAATCTTATTAGTTATTTCCAACATCCGGTCATACATAATTTTCCAAGCACGATTTAAATCATTAGTATTATTAAATTCTTACCAATTAGTGAATTTAGCTGCCTCGTCATCAATGCTTTGCTGGCTTAGGCCAGTCATTGATCGAGTATAAAAATTACATTTTTCATGTTTTTCACGAGCTTTTTTCCTAATATAAAATATTAGGTAGTGGTCACTTACATTGTACTCTATGACTCCACTAGTATTAATATGAGTGACATCAGAGAAAATATTGTCAATGGTAGTGTATTGTCCATTGAGGCCTAATCTCGTAGGTTTGTTTATTAATGAGCATAGGTACTTATCTTCGACTAAGGCAAGTAAGTCCTTTCTATATAATTCATTGGTATTATTCTGGGTCGGGCTAGTATTAATATTAATGTCGCCCATTATGGTTAGGTCGGAGTGCGGATATTTTTCTTTAATTGCATCGATTAAACTGCCTAAGTCGTTAATGAAATCCCGTATACTAGATGAAGGAGGCCGGTATATATTTACTAGGACCAGATTCCTACAATGAGGGTATTTTATAAAAATAATCAATACTTCCATGACATTATTGGACGACGATAAATCTGAATCAACCTTGTAATCAAGCTCATTAGCAATAAACGCACACACTCCGCCTCCCATAGACTTAGTTCTATCAAGCCTCTCCAAGCTGTAACCATCAAGTAACAAGTTACTGTTTAAAATTTTTGGTTGTAACCAAGTCTCGCCAAATAGAATGATATCAGCAGATAAGTTGTCTAGGTCATATCTGAGTTGGTTCCATTTAGGTAGAATAGATCGAATATTTAAATACACATACTTTGCACCTTTCATTTTATTTAACTCTGATAGACTATTTAACTTAATACATGGTTTAATTTCCGCCATGGTTGTCACCACTCAAGTGAACCTTTCTAGTAATATCATTGTATAATAAAAGTGCTAGCATGTAATGATAGTAATCAACAAAATAACCAATACATCTTTGATAATTCCATAGCTGAACGTAAGCAAATGCTTGGCTAAGGCCAAATAAAGAAGAGATCGATGGATAAGATATGTTCACGCAGACGAGTAATTTAAACAACTTAGGATAATATACTTCTTCAGTATTTGAGTATGAGTAATACAAGTCGGGGTACCATATAGAATCTTGACATGAATGAGATACTATTAGAATTTTATAACTCAGGTTTTCGCATGACTGTAGGTATACATAGGTTTGGCTAAGGCCAAGTGTATGAAAGGTCAGTATGTAGGACACAATTAATTTATATAAATTAAGACTGTATATTACTCCAGTACCTAAACATGAGTGGTATACGTCGAGGTACCACTTAATATCTTGGCGTAGATGGGATACTATTATAAAATAATAATGAATGGCAGTATCAATTATATGTCTCATGTTTTCACATGACTGTAGGTATACATGAGTTTGGCTAAGGCCAAGTGAATGAGAGGTCGGTAAGTGGAACACGTTCCGCCAACCAGATGGGTTCAAAGAATTGAGATCAAATAGTAACACAAGGGTTGTGAGTACAAATGTACTAGGACAAGTATAACAAAAATGACAACAATACCAATTGTATAACCTCACGGAGGTAGGTCCATGGCTGCAACTAATATGGTTCAGTAAGTACGTACAATACATAGGCAATAGTAGTAATGATAAGCCAGACCATTTCGGGTGACTGAGGGTCAAATGGTGCAAGGAAACATAACATAACAAGGTGTGGGTCTGGCAGTGGCCAAGTACATACAACTGAAATTAGGCATTGATCAGATCGTGACTACGCACTAACTGCTTCCCCCAGTCCGCCAGCACGAAGTCTTTCGGGTGCAGACCATCGTAGAAATAGTTGTAATTAAACTGGGTCGAGCCGAATCGCCTCCTATGTATTTTACCAAGAAGGGTGGGGGTGTGAAGGCCGTGGCTTGTATTACGTAGTCTGATATAGTAATTTATATCTTGGATGACGGTATTCAGGGTTTTCTGGTTCGGGTGTTGCCCCCACGTCTGATTATAGCGGGCCAAATCCATGCCTGCTATAGGGCAGAACACTGGCGTAATTTCAGGAAATTCGTCAGCAAAACTTTGTGCTACTGACTCGATTTTCTGGATGACATGGTTCTCGACAGCGTACCTGTCATCATATCGCAAATTGCAAACCCCATGTTGGCGATAAGTGAGGTCACAAATGCCCCCTAGAATAATAGCAAATCTAGGAGAATAATAATTTAGCACAGGGCGGCTTCGGTTAAACAACTCGACAAGGCCTTTGCCTTTGAAGACAGCTAGTCGCACCTCGTCCGTGTCAATGAAAGGGGCGAGGTTAGCACCACGTGAGTCAGTTACAATAACCGTGGAGACTCCATCGGGGTTATCAACGGGAGGTGCCATCATATAATAAGCAAGTAGATGATAATGTTCAAGAAGTGTTATTGGAAGATTTCTTACTCTTTTTTCTTCTTCTGGTTTTGCCACCAGCTGTCTTCTGAGCGGATGGTAATTCAATCTCTCGTTGGTGCTCTTCCAAGCTTGGCGAGCCGCGGTCTTTTGAGGTGAAGCGTGCTGCACTGCGTGTACTCGTGCTCGTGCGAGGTTTAGAGGGAGGGCGGTGACCGGCTGTTCCAACAAGTTTGTCTGGGGAGGTCGGGGGTGTGCGCTCTTCTATTTTATTTTCGCGCTCGGATGCAGGCTCGTTCCGCTCTGTTGAGTGGTCTGACTGGTCAGAGTGGGGAGAATGGTCTGAGTGATCGGACACAATAGAGGAGTTATCATGGTCCCCTTGCTCGTCGCTTTCAACATGAATTGGTGGTCTGACAATTTTTTTGGAGGTGTGATCTCGATCTCTATCTTCTAGGGTTGGGTTTAGATCTGTCAACTCATCGTTAACCATTTCATCAACCTTTACAGTCATGTCAGGTCGAAGGGTGTTTGGGTTATCGTGTACTTCCTCAGACAACTCAGACAACTCATCGTGATTATCAGTTTTGTCCTGAATTAATGGTTGAGTTAGGAGGGTAGCAGGTGGGTCCATAGCTAATCCAGTATTGTTAGCTCTGTTGTCATTGATATCACCGATAGACTGAGTGTCCTCATTTTCTACCTGGATGATATTTTCATTCCTATTTTCGTCTCCCTCATTGTTGGTCAGATCTCCCCCAACAGCTCCCTCACCATCTTCATCAGTTCCGTCCTCCCCATCCTCCAACTCCGGCATTTCTAAATTAGCATTAGCCACCGCCGTATCAAAGTCAATGGGTTGGGTCTCAATATCCTCCTGCTGAAGGTCAGTTAGGTTCAGGTTAGGTTGGTTATTATCTGGAACTTCCTCTCTACGGATTTCATCTCTAATACCCATCAATATTTGGCCATGTTGGTTTAGGCCAGGCCATTTGGTATCCTTGACATTGAGTGCTTTGGAGTGGAGGGGGATTCCAATCCCCCACCAACGATCATACGTACACTCAGCTAGTGTGCTATTCCCAGTATTGAGGAGGGCTTTTCTAGCAACTTTGTCCTGGGCAAATTTACTCGTTAGAATATCCCTCATGTACGTGTGTTTCACAAGGTCCCATTTGGTATTGACTCCACATCTATCACCCAACTTTTTGGCCTCCCTTGGGCAAATGACCTTGGTCAGTGATCTAGCTATGACCGGGTTATTTGTACAGGTGGCCCTCATGTGCTGGTAAGCGTGTTCACCAGAGTAGTATGTTGTACCATTGTAGCGGAATAATGATTTGCCAAAGTTGGAGAGGGGGGAGTGTTCTCCCTGGTAACCAATTGCACCGGTGATTTTTTTCGTCTTGAATTGGCCTATCTGTAAGCCCTCAGGTAGGGCATGTAGCTGATCATGGTTGAACACATTTTCACCGACCTTAATCTTCCCTTTAGAGAGAGCTACTTCCACACCGGGTGCAGCTCTTTTAGCATTTGATAGAATGTGGCGCATATCGGTGTAGTTCCTAGACAATTTCCCTGGGAGGTCGGGATTAAGATAACAGCGCTCAAACCCCTCAATTTGCTTCATTCTTGATTTGTTTCTGAAAATGATGTTACGTATTTCTTCATCTTTAAACTTTATAATGATATTTCGGTGAGAGTCAGCTCTATTACCTCTAAGCCCTATCCTCGCCGCAAAGTCCAGGTCGTTGGCCTCAAAGGGATAATGGATTTTCTGACAAAGGTCAGCAACTATAGCCCAGGTAGAAGGACCATCTACCTGATTCTCGTCGGGTCTTTCGGTAAATCCGGATAGGATAACATGTTTTTTCCTGGCACCTCTGTCCAGGTCCAGACAATAGTTTTCCAAATGTTCGGTTACAGATTGCAAATAATGAGTTTCAAGTTCTAGGTGTTTTACACGAGCATTTAGTCTCACAGCATTTGCTTTCACATTTCCCACCTGAGTTTTAGTCGCTTGGAAGTCCTCCCAATGGCCCTCTAGGATTTGTAGTCTATCCACCACTGGGAGATTCTCCAATGGTTCCCCTTCCATTTTGTAGGGAATGTAATATCCGTCAGATACACGTAAAGTCCTTAGGATAAACAGGTAACACAATATCCTTAGGATAAGCAAGTAACACCACGGTACTGGGTCAGCTAGGTATTGACAATGGTAGCAGCGGACAAATACCCTATGCGTGAGTCCTAGTGCATACAGGTGCACCGGGTCATGTTGCCTACCTACGTATGTAACTGTTGACACAATGCCGGTACGTTGTAAAGCCTGGGTACCGTATCTCCGACTTCGACTCGGCCTATTAATCTCCAAAATTATGATTTCCCACTTGAATTAAAGTTCAAATCCAAGGTCTGACCGTTCCCACACACACACATGATGATATTTCGGTGAAATGAGGTGATTATGGATGAATATGGGTAAAAAAGGTCCAATGACAGCGGAGCTCCGCGGGCACACGTCCTTCTCATTCAGAAACGCACACACAGTATGACGGAATCTTATAATGAATAGAGTAACGTATTAGCTCAGATTTTGGGTTTGGGCATTTCATCATGATCCTGTCAGGGTGATGCCGTCGGGTTCTAATGTCCCTTCGGTCTCTGTATTCCACCAACGTCTTCATACGGTTACCCTGTTGGAGTAAGTGTAGCCTTCGTCTTTGTTTTAGTGGCAGTAATTTGAATTGCTCGTGGTAATGTTCCACACCGTGAAACCGATTAGACCGTGTTATTATTCGAATGGCTCTATTTTGTAGAGTTTGAAGATGTTTTAATTTTGTTTTTGCTGCCGAATCATAAAAGAGTGTGATTTGACCCGACGTTGAGATTGATTTGACACCGAACAGAGGGCTATTAGATATTTATTTCATAGTTATCAACAAGAGAAGACGATTTTAATGACATTTTACCTTGGTTTCCATCGAGCTTGTGGACAAGATTTCCGAATCACATACGTATGTGATACGAGATTTCTAATGGCACCCCCGAATGGCACCTCTGTAATCATACACATATGTAATAATTATATCAAATGGCCCGATGTACGTTTTGAATCGAGACGGAGGGTCAAACGACACCCCAAAGGGGTGGAGTACAATTTGACCCGACGTCGAGATCGATTCAAAACCAACAGAGGGCCATTTGATATTTATTTCATACGTAATCAAAAAGAGAAGACTATTTTAATGACATTTTACCTTGGTTTCCTTATCGGAACTTAGCTTGAAAACTTTCGAAATGTGCAAGGCAGCGCTACACAGCAGAGCGCAACGTCACCAAGTGTGCAACGTCGGCAAACCAATGAAATTGCGTCATATTGGTCACGTGTTTTTTGCCGCGTGTTTTTTGCCGCGCTCAAATAGCACACATGTGCTATTTGACATTTCGAATAGCACCCCCGAATAGCACCCGTGAAATCGCACACGTATGTAATAATATATTATATGGTATATAAATACATTACTACTTACTCATGGTCTGTCCTTCTCTCCCTCCTGTACACAAGGAGCTGTGTCAGGTAGGGTTGGATGTCATGCTCCAGATCTTCATTAAAGTCAAAATGCGGTATCCGCAAGATATTCTTCACATAGAATTGGCAAAGATGACGGATACCTGTAAATCAGAAGAGAGGGGCTTATCAGGAGGTGGATTAATTGGGCAGGATAACTCAGGTGGTGAGCTAGAATATGGGAACAATGATTCCCTCACTTGTACAGGATAATCTCATCCCCTCACATCTCACTCTCTCTCTCTATATATATATATGCAAACTATGTAACTTGCTCTCAACCATGTTTGGTTGTGACATACTGGAGGGAATAACTAAAATCATATATCTAAAACCATCATAGAAGAGGTAAGTTTATAGCAGGGGTAAGTTTTGTTATATATTATATATCAAAAATAATAATATTAAAACATCAAAATGTTAAAAACAGTGATTCATGCACTTAGAGAAAACAACATAAGGGCTTCTTCCCATCCGGTTCCCAACACTCTAGGACTAGTTAGATGTAATATAAAAAGCTGTGATGTAGTTCATTTAAGCACATATACTTCAATCACACGCACTATTCCCTCTTGCTTTTCCTCTCCCCCTCCTCATTCCCCCTCTTCTCCTCTCCCTCCTCTCATCTCTATTCTTCCTCCATGTCGTCTTCCCTCTCTCCTACCCTCTCTTGGTCCCTCTCTCTCTCTCCTACCCTGGTTGTGATATACTAGAAGAGGTAAGTTTATAGCTGAGGTATGTTTTGCTCTAAAAATATCAAAATGTTAATGTTATGCAACATTATGTAACATTGCGTAACCTTATTATATTTATATCAATTATTAATTATCACCCATTTATTATATTATCATAATATTATTACTAAAATTGCTAATCATGCTTATCTACCCAGTACTGTGCAATTCTTCTTAATTATGCTAGGGATATTACACAATGGCCTCCATGCACTAATTGACACAATAACAACACCATAGCCCATTATGTCCAGTTACCAGGACTAGTTAGATATAATATTAAAAGCTCTGATGTAGTTTATGTAATCAAATATTTAAACCACATGTTTTGTCCCCAATCTGAAAGGATATAAACGTGAAATAGGAAAAATAAAAAATATCCAAGACTTTTCTTTTTGGAATATCCAACACCTTTTTGTCAACTTTCTTTTCCTTTTTGCCAATATCCTTTTCCTTTTCGGGTTATCATTTTCCTTTTAGGATTATACTTTTCCTTTTTGGAATATCTTTTTCTTTTTAGAATATCCTTTTCCTTTTCCGGATATCCACTCCTTTTCCAAATATCCACTCCTTTTCACCCATCTCATTGAAACAATAGGGGGTGCCTCAAACAATCTGTGTTGCTATGGTGACCAGACTGATCAGTGTGATTACTCATGCATGCAGCTGGTGGAGTGCAGGTGCACCAGTGACTGAATTGGGTGTGTTATGTAACACTGCTATACTAACACTCACTTGCCTACTCATGTCTTCTTTTGAATGTGTACCTCTCCCCTCCCTTCTTCCCTCTCCCTCTCTCCTACCCTCCCTTCTTCCCTCTCCCTCTCCCCTACCCTCTCTTCTTCCCTCTCCCTCTCCCCTCCCTTCTTCCCTCTCCCTCTCTCCTACCCTCTTCTTCCCTCTCCCTCTCCCCTACCCTCCCTTCTTCCCTCTCCCTCTCCCTCTCCCCTCTCTTCTTCTCTCTCCCTCTCCCCTACCATCTCCTTCTTACTTACATCATTATAAAACACATGTTTGGTCTGTGAAATAAAATATTACCAATGCATACGTTTAAAGTGATTCTAGATGGTCAAAAATAAACATAGGAATACAAATTATCATTAGACAAGTAGCTGAGTTTAAAATTGAGATAGAAATTCATTCATTTTCATTTAATTCTCTTTTGAACAAGAGGAATAAAAACTTGTTTTTCACCTAAAACTGAATGATAACAAAAATTAATCATAAATATGAATATATGAGAAGGCCAAAAGAAAAGGTAAAGGAACAGAAGCTGCCTAATTGTCAATAATAAATCATTAAGATGTCCAGAATATGAGACTCAAAGTCCTAAGAATAATTTTATTGCCCACCTGTGCTGCCATAAAAAGAAAATGAATCATATACAAAACTCACCGTCCAGTAAGTCCTGCTCATCTGGACTGGTACTGATGCCCAGGTAGTTCACCACTGCATGCTGGTTTGTCTGCCTCAAAGCTGTGAGGAAGTTATCAAAGCGTTCAGTATCTCCCCGTATGAGGTGGGTCACCAGGGCCTCTACCTGTTGGTAATTGGTGCCTGCAGCCTGTCATAGAGGAGATGGATATTAGACAACAATCATACACACTGTGTTACCACCAGCTCCTCTACCTCTCAGTACTCAGTCCCCCATCATAGAGGAGATGGATATTAGACAACAATCATACACACTGTGTTACCACCAGCTCCTCTACCTCTCAGTACTCAGTCCCCCATCATAGAGGAGATGGATATTAGACAACAATCATACACACTGTGTTACCACCAGCTCCTCTACCTCTCAGTACTCAGTCCCCCATCATAGAGGAGATGGATATTAGACAACAATCATACACACTGTGTTACCACCAGCTCCTACCTCTCAGTACTCAGTCCCATCATAGAGAAGATGGATATTAGACAACAATCATACACACTGTGTTACCACCAGCTCCTGTACCACTCAGTACTCAGTCCCCTGTCATAGAGGAGATGGATATTATGGATATTCATTATATATGCGCATTTCATTTGAGAGTTGCAATAAGTGGGGTACAATAAAAATATTTTCATGGTATGTGTACCATAAAAAATAGAATTGGGTTTACTTTTAGCTTTTAGATTATGATGATTGAGTTTATGATAAGCTCTTAAAGGTTTATATATCAATGTCTGTGCAAGGGGCATATATATATATAGTGAACCGCAGATTCGTGGGCACAAGTTTACGAAATTCCGGAAAGAATCACGAATACGGGGAGATTTGTTTGAAGCTGGTTCTATTCCCAAAGGTATACAGTTACAGAGGTATTGTCACTGAACAAAGGGTGCTTAATTTGAACAACAGAAGTATCTCGGTCCGCGGCGCGGCTCGAGTCCGTAGTGTTAAGCGAAGCCTGGATCCCCTTGCGGAGGTAATAGTATCCTCCGCCTACCGCCCGTCGGAGGGTGTCTGCAGTGCAGTCGGCACAATGATGGATGTCGCCCTCTGACGGAAGTGGCCGGAAGTGATGGTCGTCACCGGCTCCAGTAGAAGTGCCCCCACTGTCGTAGCCTGGTTGGTGTTCGGTGATGATCGGCAGCGTCGATGTATTCCGGGTGGCGGACCCACTACATATATGATAAATAGTGACTGGAACTCGGTACTAGTAATCAAATATTCATTGGACAGGATTCCTAAGCAATCTTGTCCAATAAATATTCAATTACTAGCCCCTTGTTCCATTCTCTCTATATGTATATATTGCACACAGTGACATATTGCACACAGTGACATATTGCACACACTGACATATTGCACACTGTGACATATTGCACACACTGACATATTGCACACTGACATATTGCACACTGACATATTGCACACAGTGTGACATATTGCACACTGACATATTGCACACTGACATATTGCACACACTGTGACATATTGCACACTGACATATTGCACGCAGTGACATAATGCACACTGACATATTGCACACACTGACATATTGCACACTGTGACATATTGCACACAGTGACATATCGCACACACTGACATATTGCACACTGTGACATATTGCACACTGACATATTGCACACAGTGACATATTGCACACTGACATATTGCACACTGTGACATATTGCACACTGTGACATATTGCACACTGTGACATATTGCACACTGACATATTGCACACTGTGACATATTGCACACTGTGACATATTGCACACTGTGACATATTGCACACTGACATATTGCACACTGACATATTGCACACTGACATATTGCACACAGTGACATATCGCACACAGTGACATATTGCACACTGTGACATATTGCACACTGTGATATATTGCGCACTGACATATTGCACACAGTGACATATTGCACACACTGACATATTGCACACTGTGACATATTGCACACTGACATATTGCACACAGTGACATATTGCACACACTGACATATTGCACACTGTGACATATTGCACACTGTGACATATTGCACACTGTGACATATTGCACACTGACATATTGCACACTGACATATTGCACACTGACATATTGCACACTGACATATTGCACACACTGACATATTGCACACTGTGACATATTGCACACTGTGACATATTGCACACTGTGACATATTGCACACAGTGACATATTGCACACAGTGACATATTGCACACTGACATATTGCACACACTGACATATTGCACACAGCCTTAGAGCAAGTCCCTTTTATCTGCTCTCATGGAAGAACCTTTCATTTGTAGGAAGTTGTACACATATACATGTGTAGTGGGTCCGCCCAATAACAGTACATCAACGCTGCCATACCAACCAGCCTACCCGCGGCAGGGAACACCTCTACCAGTGTTGGACACAAATGTCAGTCCCGGCCAGTCCCGTAAGTAGACGACAGGCGACACAGGGTCATCGCAAAGTTGTCACTGAAGACACCCTTTTGTGGGTGGTAGGAAAAGGCTACACCTCCATCGTCCTTAAAAATATTTTCGCTTGCGCCACGCTGTGGATTGAGATACTTTTGTTCTTTAAATTAAGCTCTTGCACTTTACACTTGTAAGTGTGTTTCTGGGTCAATAAACTTGGTCAACTAATTTACCCTCATTTGTTAAGTCCTTTCACGAAAATCACTCAAGCAAACAAATCTGCAGTTAAGATAAGATAAGAAAATCTTTTATTTGTCCAGTAACTCGAAAATACAATATGAAGTGACAAAAAGGTCTACATGCCTATATGAAAATTTAATTCCATTTCTACCAACAGTAATTTAGATAGCCCTTTTACTGCAATCAACTTAGGCTTGGAGATATTATATGTAAAATATAATAAGAATAAGAATAATAAGGTATGTCAGATGGACCTACGGCTATCAAGTAATTTTTAGGACATTTCTGCAAAGGATATTAATAAATGCGATTAAAACAAGGGTGTACGAATAATAAACTTTATTGGTTGTTCGATTATTATTTCACTACATATGAACTAGCACGCTAGGAAGCCTTACCATAATAAGCTGTAGGTCCTTGTCAGTAACAACGCCCAGGGCCTGTAGGTGGGAGACTAGTGGTGCCATCTGTATGAGCTGACTCAGCGTTGGCAGGTTTTTTATCAGCGTGGCTTCATACTGGCTGCCCATCACAAGGTGCCTGTTAGATGAGGAAAAAATGTTAACACAATTCATGCATTGAACCGATATGTCATTTGAAATATCTAATTATGTAATCTATAATGTGTAATTTGAAATATTTACAATTTTTGTATATATACTTTACTAATTAACTGACTTTACTGATTAATTAATTAATCAAAACTATGTTTGACTATGATATTCAAACCAGTGTTTGAGACGTCATTCAGTGACAATGGATATATATTACAGTATATCTTCTATATGTTTATCCTGTCAGTAACATGATAATCGTTTGTATGTTTAGAATTGACCTGAGTCAAGTGTTTCATATCACTCCACTCAGCAACGAGGTCAATATAGTTTAATATAGAGAGAGTAAAGGACATTTTCAGTGAAAATCTCTGACCAAATGCAAATAAAGAAATTGCAGTCAGGAACCTTAAACACAGACAACCATGAAAACATTTTCAGGAAATAAATTCAGAATAATATTAATATGCATAATTGTCAAATTATTTAATTTTCAGTCTTGATATTACCCTATATCTATAATTGCTAATTATGCTAATACCATATCATTGTTCTAAGCAAGTCTACTATTGATGCCTCTATGTTACATAATATTTCTAACATAATGGACAGCACCCACTATACATATCCCTCTACAAGGGACAAGTGATGCTGAATATAGCCAGGCATTGTTGCACTGCATTGTGTATATCAGGGGAATATTACACTATTCACTGCATTGTGTATATCAGGGGAATATTACACTATTCACTGCATTGTGTATATCAGGGGAATATTACACTATTCACTGCATTGTGTATATCAGGGGAATATTACACTATTCACTGCATTGTGTATATCAGGGGAATATTACACTATTCACTGCATTGTGTATATCAGGGGAATATTACACTATTCACTGCATTGTGTATATCAGGGGAATATTACACTATTCGCTGCATTGTGTATATCAGGGGAATATTACACTATTCACTGCATTGTGTATATCAGGGGAATATTACACTATTCACTGCATTGTGTATATCAGGGGAATATTACACTATTCACTGCATTGTGTATATCAGGGGAATATTACACTATTCACTGCATTGTGTATATCAGGGGAATATTACACTATTCACTGCATTGTGTATATCAGGGGAATATTACACTATTCACTGCATTGTGTATATCAGGGGAATATTACACTATGCACTGCATTGTGTATATCAGGGGAATATTACACTATTCACTGCATTGTGTATATCAGGGGAATATTACACTATTCACTGCATTGTGTATATCAGGGGAATATTACACTATTCACTGCATTGTGTATATCAGGGGAATATTACACTATGCACTGCATTGTGTATATCAGGGGAATATTACACTATGCACTGCATTGTGTATATCAGGGGAATATTACACTATTCATGTGAATAATGAATAGATGGCATATGGGTCAGTTTTTTCAAGTGTGCTGTTTTGACACATGGGTGTGTGAAAGAGGAGTCAAATTTGAAATTATTTCTAACTGTTTTCTGATCCTCTGGCCGCAGTATATTGGTTTTGAGCTTTCAGAAAAACTTTATTCCAACAAAATCGGACCAGTGATTCCTTCTTTTTGGGCCTTTTGGTTATTTTTGCTCAATTACTGTGACGTAAGTATATCCTTCATTGTTGGAATTTATTGAAAACTCAGAATCTGTATTAAGGAAACGTCAGATGAGAACCATATTTTGTTCAAAGATTCCTTCGATTATTTATGATAAATACTGATTGTCCCAATATCTGATGATCAATATGTACACTGTGACCTTCAACTGATTTAAATCATTTTTGGGTGGTTTTGGGTGGTTTTTGTGATATCAAAAATAATTATCATTCCAATTAATCCCTCTCCCTAAGTAAACAGCTGACGTTTTAGTTTTTCATAGTATTTTTTTCTGGCATATGTTTCTATATAGTGCATGTTCATAATTTAGGCCACAAACATACCACATTTCTCTGAGGGTTTTTTTTTAAAAACGTCTAAATGGGATATACCTACGTCACAAATATGCTTTTAAATTCCAATTTTCTAATTTTTGAAATAGAAATAACCCAAATAAATTGGTAACATTAGAAATACATTCTGAACTGCAAATAGCAACATTACAACCTAAAAGGCCAATAAAAAAACTAATTTTGGTCACAAGGCAGCCAATTCCAACCTGGAATTTTATCAGAATTCTACCAAAATTCCAACTGTTGAACCACAATGCATGAATTATTATTTTATTCTACAATAAAACCAATATAGAACGCACCCCATACACGATTGACTGTCATATACTCATTTGAAATTAATCGTTCAACTACTTAAACATGACAAAATGGCCAGATCTCTAGGCCAGCAAGGGATATACTTACGTCACACATTAAAAACACAATACCTTACATCAGGTAAAATCAATAATCACTAAAATTGATTATTTTTTTCGAAATAAAAACACTATGGCCACAGCCCATATATCAGTGAATATCTTATATATCATTATCACACCTAATAACATACAACACATTAATTTTGTCATATCTCATTGCCAGTAAGGGCTATACTTACGTCACACACTTAAGACAAAATACTTGACAATAGGTACATACAATATTAATGTGTTTTAGATAATAATTGCCAATTAGGACTTAATATGATTTCAAATGGATTAACAACTGTTTGAGGATTGTATCTAACTCAGAAAGCCAGTTGGAAAACCATCTTTGGTCCCAACTGGTCCCTTTTTGAGGAAAAAGACCTGGGAAAAAAGTTCAAAATGTTTTGGGGAAAATCTTAGTTTGCATATCAAATTGCATAAATAACCTATTTTATTTAGCTAAAAACTAGATGGGTACACCCTATAAACGATTTAAGATAGGATTTTCAAATGAAAAAATTACTTCATAATATGTTCTCCTAATAAAAGGGTCAGAGCTTATGGTCACCAAGTGCTATACTTACGTCACATGATAAGAAAAGAATGGGGGGTAGGGGGAAGGGGGCTATATTAAAATATGTGTACACCACAGATTAGGGTCTTCCAAGTCATTCAGGTCAATGTTAATTTAATTGGAGAAATATTTTCAAGAAGAGATAGAGAGGAGGCTCATGACCATCAAGGGCTATACTTACGTCACAAAATAGTTAAAATACTCTTGCTGAGTTGAAAACAATGATAGTTCGATTATAATAGCCATATTTCTCTTCCTATAATATTAAGCAGATTAACAACTGTCTGAAGCGCAGATTCTGCTAAAAAAACAGTTGGAAATAATCATTTGTAATAATAATACCAGTTTTAACATAGAAACTCATCAAAATCCGAAAAGAAATTCAAGTTTTTACCAGAAATTGCATATTTAATTATTTTTATGTTGAGATAAAATCTTTAGGAGCTACACCCAACGCATGGCATTAAATATCTTTTATCCATTTCAAACCATTTTGTGAACTATTTACGTACAGCAAAATAGTCAGATCTAAGGCCTGCAAAGGCTATACTTACGTCACACACTAAAGACAAGATACCTTACAGAAGGTGAAAACAATGATTGTTAGATTATACCAGCCTAATGTCACTTGTTATAGTTTCAAATGATTAACCCAATACACCATTTGCTATCTCTGATTCACTATTTCCTATTATTCTAAATATGTATGTGTGATAGATGGGTATGATCTCAAGGCCAACCAGGGATATACTTACGTCACAAACAAAAGATGTCCTATATTTACAAATACTGCTTTTATAAGAGAATTTTATGCAGTCCATATGATATAGGTGTTGAATAACTTTGCATTCAAGTACAAACTATGAACTGAAACTCATCTGGTAGACTTTTTAAAACTGTATTGTGTACTAATTTAGGATGCTATACTTACGTCACAAATGGGCACTTTTAAGGATATTTGCCCTTAGAGGGCACTCATGGAGTATATTTAAAAAAATGAAAGTCCTCGCATTATGAGAGGTTGAAATGAAAGCAAAAAATTGGGAAATAAATGATTAATATTTTAATGGCAATTCTGTGGAGTAGATTTGTTGCTGGTGACGTAAGTATAGCCTTAAAGTTGGAAAATGGATTTTTCAAAATCAAACTGTTCTCAGAATGCGAATTTTGAATTTATGCATTCATTTTTTTTACATAATAAAGAGATGATGTAAGGCTCTGAATCAAGTGCAATTTCAGGTATGTGATTAAAATATAATTATTCATAAATTGCTCTTTAGAAAAGGATATACTTACGTCACAAATTTGGTTGGAAAAATGTGGAAGGTCATGGGGGAAGTGGTGTTGAGACATTAATAAGCTCAAAACATATTTTTAGACACTTCAGACCTAGGTGAACGAGGCAAAACCTAATTATTATGCATATATATGTCTATTTCTATGTAAACCTTGTTACCATTGATTTGCTTTTTCGTTTTCCATCAAAAAGTAGGGTAAAATAACAGTTTTTTGCAATTTTAGTTACTAAATATGGGTTTTAGACATGGCAAAGTATATGTGGAATGAAAGAGGTTGTCAATAGGAATTTGGTAACACAGAAATAATTAGTATTCAACTCATGTAGTTCAAGTTATAGCTGAAAATGTGGCCATTAGGTAAAACAGCACACTTGAAAAAACTGACCCATATGCTCCTGAGCTCTAGAAGCATATAATAATTATTAATTCAAATCAAACTTACCTAGTTTGTTGAGAATTCGCCATTGTCCGTCAGATGCACAAAGCAGGAGGAGCTGTGAGTCAAGAATAAGAAGAGTTCAGTAGAGCATACCAACGAGTTTATAGGAACATCTGTCATATATATACATGCACAGTGCTCTTACTGCTAATGAATCTTTATTCTATATGTCTACTATATAATATCTACTGTATATGACAGCACCACACTCTTCCTCCCAATGAGTCTTTATACTAAATGTGTGACATATAAATATCTACTGTATATGACAGCACCACACTCTTCCTCCTAATGTGTCTTTATACTAAATGTCTACTATATAATATCTACTGTATATGACAGCACCACACTCTTCCTCCTAATGAATCTTTATTCTAAATGTGTGACATATAAATATCTACTGTATATGACAGCACCACACTCTTCCTCCCAATGTGTCTTTATTCTAAATGTGTGACATATAAATATCTACTGTATATGACAGCACCACACTCTTCCTCCTAATGTGTCTTTATTCTAAATGTGTGACACATAAATATCTACTGTATATGACAGCACCACACTCTTCCTCCTAATGAGTCTTTATACTAAATGTGTGACACATAAATATCTACTGTATATGACAGCACCACACTCTTCCTCCTAATGAATCTTTATTCTAAATGTGTGACATATAAATATCTACTGTATATGACAGCACCACACTCTTCCTCCCAATGTGTCTTTATACTAAATGTGTGACATATAAATATTTTACTGTATATGACGGCACCACACTCTTCCTCCTAATGTGTCTTTATTCTAAATGTGTGACATAAATATCTACTGTATATGACAGCACCACACTCTTCCTCCTAATGAGTCTTTATTCTAACTGTGTGACATATAAATATCTACTGTATATGACAGCACCACACTCTTCCTCCTAATGTGTCTTTATTCTAAATGTGTGACATAAATATCTACTGTATATGACAGCACCACACTCTTCCTCCTAATGAGTCTTTATTCTAAATGTGTGACATATAAATATCTACTCTATATGACAGCACCACACTCTTCCTCCTAATGAGTCTTTATTCTAAATGTGTGACATATAAATATCTACTGTATATGACAGCACCACACTCTTCCTCCTAATGTGTCTTTATTCTAAATGTGTGACATATAAATATCTACTGTATATGACAGCACCACACTCTTCCTCCTAATGAGTCTTTATTCTAAATGTGTGACATAAATATCTACTGTATATGACAGCACCACACTCTTCCTCCTAATGTGTCTTTATTCTAAATGTGTGACATATAAATATCTACTGTATATGACAGCACCACACTCTTCCTCCTAATGTGTCTTTATTCTAAATGTGTGACATATAAATATCTACTGTATAAGACAGCACCACACTCTTCCTCCTAATGTGTCTTTATTCTAAATGTGTGACATATAAATATCTACTGTATATGACAGCACCACACTCTTCCTCCTAATGAGTCTTTATACTAAATGTGTGACATATAAATATCTACTGTATATGACAGCACCACACTCTTCCTCCTAATGAGTCCATTATTACCTTCTACCTTACAGACCCACACCTGTACAGCATTATTACCTTCTACCTTACAGACCCACACCTGTACAGCATTATTACCTTCTACCTTACAGACCCACACCTGTACAGCATTATTACCTTCTACCTTACAGACCCACACCTGTACAGCATTATTACCTTCTACCTTACAGACCCACACCTGTACAGCACTATTACCTTCTACCTTACAGACCCACACCTGTACAGCATTATTACCTTCTACCTTACAGACCCACACCTGTACAGCATTATTACCTTCTACCTTACAGACCCACACCTGTACAGCATTATTACCTTATACCTTACAGACCCACACCTGTACAGCGTTATTACCTTCTACCTTACAGACCCACACCTGTACAGCATTATTACCTTCTACCTTATAGACCCACACCTGTACAGCATTATTACCTTCTACCTTACAGACCCACACCTGTACAGCATTATTACCTTCTACCTTACAGACCCACACCTGTACAGCATTCTTACCTTCTACCTTACAGACCCACACCTGTACAGCATTATTACCTTATACCTTACAGACCCTATTACTTTCTACCTTACAGAACCATTCCTGTACAGCAAAGAATATTTTTGCATGTTGGGAATGGCACATAGGAAATAATGTAGGAGAGGAAATATTCCCACACCAAAATTCCCTTTCATGGGTTATACAACAGGGCCCAGGGCAGACAGAGGCGATATAGCAACAAAACCATGAGTATGTTGGGGGATGAAGGGAGGGAGGGTGGGACGGAGGGAGGGTGGGTGGGACGTAGGGAGGGTGGGAGTCAGGAGTGGCACATTCCATTTAATTCAAGAATTCTTTTTATTTGTTGATGTTTGTACCAATAGGTAATTCTATTCTGAATAAACTGTTCTTCTTGTTTTTGACTTAAATTTGTGTACAAAGTTTCATCAACATGCATAACAAGAAATAAATTATAATTTCATAACAAGAGATAATAAGATGCTTCATGAGGTGATAAGATGAGAACTTCAACAGATCATGGAGTATAATAAGTGGCGAGAAAAATAACAATAACAACTTAATAACAAGATTTTAGCATTTTGGATGTGGATTTTAAATTGGGATCACTACACTCTATTTATATCCTGGGAAAGCCCCTGGGAAATATGGGGAAGGGAGAGGGTGTAGAAGGGGGAAAATGAAGAAGAGGGGAAGGGAGAGGGTATAGGAGGGGGAGAGTGAAGAAGAGGGGAAGGGAGAGGGTGTAGAAGGGGGAAAATGAAGAAGAGGGGAAGGGAGAGGGTATAGGAGGGGGAGAGTGAAGAAGAGGGGAAGGGAGAGGGTGTAGGAGGGGGAGAGTGAAGAAGAGGAGAAGGGAGAGGGTGTAGGAGGGGGAGAATGAAGAAGAGGGGAAGGGAGAGGGTGTAGAAGGGGGAGAGTGAAGAAGAGGGGAAGGGAGAGGGTGTAGAAGGAGGAGAGTGAAGAAGAGGGGAAGGGAGAGGGTGTAGAAGGAGGAGAGTGAAGAAGAGGGGAAGGGAGAGGGTGTAGAAGGAGGAGAGTGAAGAACAGGGGAAGGGAGAGGGTGTAGGAGGGGGAGAGTGAAGAAGAGGGGAAGGGAGAGGGTCTAGGAGGGGGAGAGTGAAGAAGAGGGGAAGGGAGAGGGTATAGGAGGGGGAGAGTGAAGAAGAGGGGAAGGGAGAGGGTGTAGGAGGGGGAGAGTGAAGAAGAGGGGAAGGGAGAGGGTATAGGAGGGGGAGAGTGAAGAAGAGGAGAAGGGAGAGGGTGTAGGAGGGGGAGAGTGAAGAAGAGGGGAAGGGAGAGGGTGTAGAAGGGGGAGAGTGAAGAAGAGGAGAAGGGAGAGGGTGTAGGAGGGGGAGAGTGAAGAAGAGGGGAAGGGAGAGGGTGTAGGAGGGGGAGAGTGAAGAAGAGGGGAAGGGAGAGGGTGTAGAAGGGGGAGAGTGAAGAAGAGGGGAAGGGAGAGTGTGTAGGAGGGGGAGAGTGAAGAAGAGGGGAAGGGAGAGGGTATAGAAGGGGGAGAGTGAAGAAGAGGGGAAGGGAGAGGGTGTAGGAGGGGGAGAGTGAAGAAAAGGGGATGGTGGGGGAATAGGAGAGGGGAGGGGAGGGAAAGAAGAGGGGGGGCGAGATAGTCAGGAGAGAATGTAGGGGAAGGGAGGAAGGGGAGGGAGAGAAAGTGGGGAGGGGCAGCATGAGGAAGAGGGGAGGGATCCTGGGAAAGCCCCTGGGAAATATGGGGAAGGGAGAGGGTGTAGAAGGGGGAAAATGAAGAAGAGGGGAAGGGAGAGGGTATAGGAGGGGGAGAGTGAAGAAGAGGGGAAGGGAGAGGGTGTAGGAGGGGGAGAGTGAAGAAGAGGGGAAGGGAGAGTGTGTAGGAGGGGGAGAGTGAAGAAGAGGGGAAGGGAGAGGGTGTAGGAGGGGGAGAGTGAAGAAGAGGAGAAGGGAGAGGGTGTAGGAGGGGGAGAATGAAGAAGAGGGGAAGGGAGAGGGTGTAGAAGGGGGAGAGTGAAGAAGAGGGGAAGGGAGAGGGTGTAGAAGGAGGAGAGTGAAGAAGAGGGGAAGGGAGAGGGTGTAGAAGGAGGAGAGTGAAGAAGGGGGGAAGGGAGAGGGTCTAGGAGGAGGAGAGTGAAGAAGAGGGGAAGGGAGAGGGTGTAGAAGGGGGAGAGTGAAGAAGAGGAGAAGGGAGAGGGTGTAGGAGGGGGAGAGTGAAGAAGAGGGGAAGGGAGAGGGTGTAGGAGGGGGAGAGTGAAGAAGAGGGGAAGGGAGAGGGTGTAGAAGGGGGAGAGTGAAGAAGAGGGGAAGGGAGAGTGTGTAGGAGGGGGAGAGTGAAGAAGAGGGGAAGGGAGAGGGTGTAGAAGGGGGAGAGTGAAGAAGAGGAGAAGGGAGAGGGTGTAGGAGGGGGAGAGTGAAGAAGAGGGGAAGGGAGAGGGTGTAGGAGGGGGAGAGTGAAGAAGAGGGGAAGGGAGAGGGTGTAGAAGGGGGAGAGTGAAGAAGAGGAGAAGGGAGAGGGTGTAGGAGGGGGAGAGTGAAGAAGAGGGGAAGGGAGAGGGTGTAAGAGGGAGAGAGTGAAGAAGAGGAGAAGGGAGAGGGTGTAGGAGGGGGAGAGTGAAGAAGAGGGGAAGGGAGAGGGTGTAGGAGGGGGAGAGTGAAGAAGAGGGGAAGGGAGAGGGTATAGGAGGGGGAGAGTGAAGAAGAGGAGAAGGGAGAGGGTGTAGGAGGGGGAGAGTGAAGAAGAGGGGAAGGGAGAGGGTGTAGAAGGGGGAGAGTGAAGAAGAGGAGAAGGGAGAGGGTGTAGGAGGGGGAGAGTGAAGAAGAGGGGAAGGGAGAGGGTGTAAGAGGGAGAGAGTGAAGAAGAGGAGAAGGGAGAGGGTGTAGGAGGGGGAGAGTGAAGAAGAGGGGAAGGGAGAGGGTATAGAAGGGGGAGAGTGAAGAAGAGGGGAAGGGAGAGGGTGTAGGAGGGGGAGAGTGAAGAAAAGGGGATGGTTGGGGAATAGGAGAGGGGAGGGGAGGGAAAGAAGAGGGGGGGGGCGAGATAGTCAGGAGAGAATGTAGGGGAAGGGAGGAAGGGGAGGGAGAGAAAGTGGGGAGGGGCAGCATGAGGAAGAGGGGAGGGAGAGGGGCGGGGGCAAATTAGCACCCAACAATGGGGTTGGGAGACAGAGAAGAGGGGGAGGGGAAAATGGTAGAGGGGGAAGTGTGGGGAGAGAGGGTGACCGTCCCTAGTAGGGAATGAATCAACTCCAATCAGCTTTTTTACCTTAATCTCCTCCTCAACTTGCTTGTCTAGATGTGGCTCTTCTCTCTTACTTCACTCTCCCTCTTTCTCTCTCCTATCTACTCTCTATCTCTCTGCCCTTTGTTCTCTCTCTCTCTGCTCCCTCCCTCTCTCTGCTCTCTTTCATTGTTTAGAGAATCATACTCTCTCTGGGTCCCTCCTAATGCTTCCGGTACACACAGAGGCGATATAGCAACACAACCACTGCACAGGGGCATGTTGGGGGAGGGAGGGAATCAGTTGGAAGTAGGGCGGGTGTGAGTAACTTTTTCCCTGCATTCTTGTGGTAAGTGGATGGCAGGAACTGTGTGACTAAGTCCTAGACATGCCCCAATCCCCGCCTGATTACAATATATATTTACTATTGTATTATAACTGTAATGTACATGTATACTATTGTATTGTTTATTTGTTTTTTAACAAGTTTTATTGGAGATATCCTGCCGTCTTGGCTTCAATGATGCTAAAACATTCTATGAATTAATTGTTTTATATTTTCTATTCAACCATACCAACTACTCAATACACTTTCTTGTTAAAGACAAAATAAACATTTATCATTTCTCATATTTTGTTGTTGGGGTGTTGATCATATACTTGGGAGTAGGTTAATGTAATTACAAAATGTGATAATTATGTCACATGATAATGAGTCATACAAGTCACAAAAAATGGATATTGAGATCATATCATATTTGAAATAATGAGATCAAGCCGATTCCAATGGTAGTAAACAGTAAGACATCTTATAAGTATTTCTAGATTTTAAGTTTTTTTTTTTTATTTTTGAAATATTGCCTCTCCCCTGCCCCCTGCCCACACCCTGGAAAAAAAGAGAAACACAAAATAATATTTTTTTCAGTTCCTGGATGGTGGTTTCCTAAAAATTAAATTGAAACAAAAAATTGCCATCCCCCCACCTATTTTTAAGCTAGATAAATTGGGAACAGTTTTTGGGGGCCTAATTTCTTATGAATAAAACCATTTCAAATTAATAAACTTCAAATAAAAGCATTGTTTTGTGGGAATTCCTACAATTGTTTCCCCTATGGCAGTCAGATATTACTAGCATATGAATGAAGAATGCATTGTGTGAATTGGCTAATCCTGTCCCAAGACTCCTAAAGAATTGAGGACTATAAATTACAGCTTTTCTGTTTAAATTAAATAAAAAGAAATTATAACTGATAATATGATTCAGAAATCGCCAATTATACGAGAGAGAGGGAGAGAGGAGAGGAGAGAGAGGGAAAGAGGAGAGGGAGGAGAGGAGAGACATAGAGGACAGTGAATTGGAGAGTGAGGGAGAAGGAGGAGAGAGGCAGAGAGACAGCGAGGAGAGTGAGGGAAAGAGGAGAGAGAGAGAGGGAGAGAGGAAAGAGAGGAAGAGAGAGAGGGAGAGGGAAAGAGAGGGAGATGGAGTAGAGAGGGAGAAGAGAGGGAGGGAAAGAGGCACAGAGAGATATGAGAGAGAGGAGAGAGAGGGAGAGAAAGGAGAGAGGGAGAAAGGGAGGGAGAGAAAGAGAGAGGGAGAGAGAGGGAGGCAGAGAGAGGAGAGAAAGGAGGGGAGAGAAAGGAGAGAGAGGGGAGAGAGGATTGGAGAAAAAGAAGAAAGAGGGGGAGAGAAAGGAGAGAGGGACACAGAGAGAGAGGGAGGGAGAGGAAGAGGGAAAGAAAGGGAGTAGAGAGGGAGAGAGGGAAGGACGGAGAGAGGCACAGAGAGAGGAAGGAGAGAGGAGAGAGAGAGGGAGAGAAAGGAGAGAGGGAGGCAGAGAGAGAGGAGAAAGAGGGAGAGAGCGGAAGGGAGAGACAGGAGAGAAAGGAGGGGAGAGAAAGGGAGAGAAAGGGATAGAAAGGGAGGGAGAGAGGGGGAGAGGGGAGAGAGGGGAGAGAGGATTGGAGAAAAAGAAGAGAGGGAGAGACAGAGGGAGAAAGAGACAGAGAGGAGAGAGAGAGTGAGAGAGGCCGGAGGGAAAGGGAGAGAGAGGAGAGAGGGAGTGAGAGAGAGATGAGAGAGGGAAGGAGAGAGAGGACAGATAGAGGGAGGGAGAGAGAGATTTGGAGAGAGAGGAAGTGAATTATATTCAGAGAGAGAGGGAGATAGAGGGTAGAGAGAGGGAAATAGAGACAGAAAACTGCTAAAAACTGATGCTGCAAAAGAGAGATTGTGGTGTGTGCATGATGTGGGGTATAATCTCTAGGAGCAATATAAGCCAGTCACTAAAACTAGGGCCCAGATAGATACTCACTACTCACTCAGACCTAGATACTAGTGTCTGTTCTCTATAGCCTATAGTACAGGAGCCCCAGTACATTGCTAGTTACAATATAACCCAAGCAGTAAAACTAGGACACGTTACTCCAGGCTATTATACCACTGTCTATACCATCCCTATGTATCCTGCTCTATCACAAGCATTAGAGAGTTTATATCCACTTTGTACCCACCTGTTCAGTGCTGTATAGTGGTCAGTGGGTGTCCATGTACCACCTGTTCAGTGCTGTATAGTGGTCAGTGGGTGTCCATGTACCACCTGTTCAGTGCTGTATAGTGGTCAGTGGGTGTCCATGTACCACCTGTTCAGTGCTGTATAGTGGTCAGTGGGTGTCCGTGTACCACCTGTTCAGTGCTGTATAGTGGTCAGTGGGTGTCCATGTACCCACCTGTTCAGTGCTGTATAGTGGTCAGTGGGTGTCCATGTACCACCTGTTCAGTGCTGTATAGTGGTCAGTGGGTGTCCATGTACCACCTGTTCAGTGCTGTATAGTGGTCAGTGGGTGTCCGTGTACCACCTGTTCAGTGCTGTATAGTGGTCAGTGGGTGTCCATGTACCACCTGTTCAGTGCTGTATAGTGGTCAGTGGGTGTCCATGTACCACCTGTTCAGTGCTGTATAGTGGTCAGTGGGTGTCCATGTACCACCTGTTCAGTGCTGTATAGTGGTCAGTGGGTGTCCATGTACCACCTGTTCAGTGCTGTATAGTGGTCAGTGGGTGTCCATGTACCACCTGTTCAGTGCTGTATAGTGGTCAGTGGGTGTCCATGTACCACCTGTTCAGTGCTGTATAGTGGTCAGTGGGTGTCCATGTACCACCTGTTCAGTGCTGTATAGTGGTCAGTGGGTGTCCATGTACCACCTGTTCAGTGCTGTATAGTGGTCAGTGGGTGTCCATGTACCACCTGTTCAGTGCTGTATAGTGGTCAGTGGGTGTCCATGTACCACCTGTTCAGTGCTGTATAGTGGTCAGTGAGTGTCCATGTACCACCTGTTCAGTGCTGTATAGTGGTCAGTGGGTGTCCGTGTACCACCTGTTCAGTGCTGTATAGTGGTCAGTGGGTGTCCATGTACCACCTGTTCAGTGCTGTATAGTGGTCAGTGGGTGTCCATGTACCACCTGTTCAGTGCTGTATAGTGGTCAGTGGGTGTCCGTGTACCACCTGTTCAGTGCTGTATAGTGGTCAGTGGGTGTCCATGTACCACCTGTTCAGTGCTGTATAGTGGTCAGTGGGTGTCCATGTACCACCTGTTCAGTGCTGTATAGTGGTCAGTGGGTGTCCATGTACCACCTGTTCAGTGCTGTATAGTGGTCAGTGGGTGTCCATGTACCACCTGTTCAGTGCTGTATAGTGGTCAGTGGGTGTCCATGTACCACCTGTTCAGTGCTGTATAATGGTCAGTGGGTGTCCATGTACCACCTGTTCAGTGCTGTATAGTGGTCAGTGGGTGTCCATGTACCACCTGTTCAGTGCTGTATAGTGGTCAGTGGGTGTCCGTGTACCACCTGTTCAGTGCTGTATAGTGGTCAGTGGGTGTCCATGTACCCACCTGTTCAGTGCTGTATAGTGGTCAGTGGGTGTCCATGTACCACCTGTTCAGTGCTGTATAGTGGTCAGTGGGTGTCCATGTACCACCTGTTCAGTGCTGTATAGTGGTCAGTGGGTGTCCATGTACCACCTGTTCAGTGCTGTATAGTGGTCAGTGGGTGTCCGTGTACCACCTGTTCAGTGCTGTATAGTGGTCAGTGGGTGTCCATGTACCACCTGTTCAGTGCTGTATAATGGTCAGTGGGTGTCCGTGTACCACCTGTTCAGTGCTGTATAGTGGTCAGTGGGTGTCCATGTACCACCTGTTCAGTGCTGTATAGTGGTCAGTGGGTGTCCATGTACCACCTGTTCAGTGCTGTATAGTGGTCAGTGGGTGTCCATGTACCACCTGTTCAGTGCTGTATAGTGGTCAGTGGGTGTCCATGTACCACCTGTTCAGTGCTGTATAGTGGTCAGTGGGTGTCCATGTACCCTCTTGTTTACAGCTTGGATGGGGTCAAGTCCCTCTATAGTCCTACCCTCTGTAGAGAAGGGAGGAAATGCAGAGTGTGTGAGGCAATATGGCGCTGGTATGTACAGGAGTGAGTGTGGAGGAGGAGGAGGGCAGTCCCAGTAACGTCACAACGTCTGACCCAGTGACATAGTGTTGGTGGGTGGAGCAGTAAGCTGCATCTCCTAGCTCTCCCTCTCTTCCCTTTCCTCTCTTCCTCTCTTCCCTTTCCTCTCTCCCTCTCTTCCCTTTCCTCTCTCCCTCT
This sequence comes from Sthenelais limicola, assembly GCA_942159475.1. Lineage (NCBI taxonomy): Eukaryota > Metazoa > Annelida > Polychaeta > Phyllodocida > Sigalionidae > Sthenelais > Sthenelais limicola. Next base: position 159,956,331 of record OW804094.1, on the reverse strand, counting down.
CTTCCCTTTCCTTTCTCCCTCTCTTCCCTTTCCTCTCTCCCTCTCTTCCCTTTCCCCTCTCCCTCTCTTCCCTTTCCTCTCACCCTCTCATCCCTTTCCTCTCTCCCTCTCTTCCCTTTCCTCTCTCCCTCTCTTCCCTTTCCTCTCACCCTCTCTTCCCTTTCCTCTGTCCTCCTCTTCCCTTTCCTCTTCCATTTCCTCTCACCCTCTCTTCCCTTTCCTCTCTCCCTCTCTTCCCTTTCCTCTCTCCCTCTCTTCCCTTTCCTTTCTCCCTCTCTT